>VZRU01008282.1:248127-250101 GCA_013398155.1 Pedionomus torquatus
CTGGGTTGAAGGTTTGGGGTATTTTTAGCTCTGTCAAAGCGACATCCCATAGTTTATGGGCTAAACCCTTTCCTTGGGTGTTCTCCTGCCATTTCCGCTGGCTCCCTGATGCCTTCCCATCACCAAATTTCACACCTGTAATCACACTGCAGGAGGCAACCATCGCACAGGGATCTCCCAGTCACTCTCTACATAAGCAAAGCAAAACTAAACCAGAGAAGTTCACACTTCCAGACTGCTGCTAAGGAGGAACTACTGGGGATGCGGGTCTTCCTTTGGCCTCCTTTACAAAAATATTAGGCTAATACTGATAAAATGCTGCCTGATGATGAACTCGGTTTGGAGCCAGCTGCCTGTCCGCAGGAGAGGAGAGCTGGGAGCTGGTTGAGCATCGCCCTCCAAAACCCATCAGAACAATCCCATAAACAATGGAGCGAGACGACCGTTGGATGTGGTGACGGGCTGGGCGAGAGCCTTGAAGTCGATGGGAGGTTTGGCATGGATTTTAATTAGGCCAGGATTTCAGCCAGTGAGCTTTGGGCTTTGAGCAGCCCGTTGGGAAAGAGGCCAACCCCAGGAAGAAAGCGGCTGACCAGCAGGAAGAGGAAGCTCCCGGATTTCCCTGCGGCAGCAGCTTCCTTTCTCCTGGTGCAGAAAAAAAAAAAGTGATGAACCTCACACCTTGGTTCTATGCAAGCTGCAGTGGGACCCAAACCACAAAAAACAAAAGCAGGCACTGAATTTTTTTTTTTTCCCCTTCCCTCTGCATGATGATTGGAGTGAGATGCTTACAGAGGAGTCAGCATAGGAGAGTTGGGGCTCAGCCAAAATTGGCTGCAAACACTCAAAACCAGAAAAGCAGAGAAGCACCAAGTCAAGCGACTCATTTGAGCTGTGGAAATCACTGTGGGAATGCTCAGAAGTTATTTGTCTGTGATTTAAAACCACCCCGCATGGCCACACCTGGAGAACCAGCACATCAGATATTCTTCTCAGCTTTAGCATCCCATGTTTTCACTCCTGGAGTTGTTGCTGAGTGCTAGAGTTTCAATTTCAGAGGCATGGTAGGGTCCCGAGATAATACTCAAGATGAAAACTTTCTTTTCTCCTAGACAGAGCTTCTGAACAAGGGGAAACATCACTAAATAGAAGAGAAGAAGTCTCGTTGAAAACACACAGGAGAAGACTGCAGATGCAAAAGGTACCGGAATCACTAAGTAGGTGTACAAGAGCAGATTAATTAATCTATTAAAAAGAAAAGGCAAACCAAGGAAGACCCTTTGGTGTTGGGACTCCCTCCTAGACTCAAAAAGTTCTTCTGTCCTCTAACCCTTATGGTCACACGTAGTGGTTGCAGCCCTCCCTCCTCTGCCCAGAGGGATATACCACATTGAAGCATTATATGTATTTTGGCAAACACCTTTCTCCTCAAGGTGAGGGCTCTTAGGTTAATTAGGAAAGATGGTGACTTTTTATTTAATCTTAAAAGATTTGGGGGCATTCATCTTCATAACAAGAAGAAACATCACTACCTAAGATTTCATAAGACTCAGAAAAAAAGCATTATCTTAAACTTTAGTCATCACTAAAAGTCTGAAGAAATGGAGATAGACTGAAATGTGAAAAGAAATGTACTATAAGCAGAGCAAATCTCCATGTACACGTAGCTGACTCTACGTATGGGGTGTGCAGTACTTCAACTTTCGCTTGTTAAAGCAAGAGAGATTTGCTGCCTCAAGATGTCCAGAAACCCTGGGAACAACTCCCATAAAAGTTTTCCAGTGGAAATTCCTGTTGAATTCATGCCTAAAAACATTTGCCTTTAATCTCCGTTTCATTTGTTCAGAACATTCATATCTCTTTCTGTCTGAAAACCTCTAACAGCTTTGCAGGGATTAAATTAATCTTTAGGGACATTTGCTAAGGTAGTATCACAAACACCTTGTTAGGCAAACTAAAGTGAAGGGTTTTTAT
>VZRU01008282.1:258287-271592 GCA_013398155.1 Pedionomus torquatus
GGGGGGGGCAAATGAATACCAACCATCCAAACAAAACCAAGGAGAGGGGATGTGGAAGAGAGAAAGCTGACATGACAGTGGATAAACCCAGGCCATCACGGAGAGAAGCAATTCATCTGGCATTTTGTGTGCATGGGCGCTAATAAGCACAAGTGTTTGGTGAAGAGAAGATACAGGGAAAGGACAGAAGCTGAGCTGAGGAGTGACAGGGAATGGCCCTTCAGGAACACTTCTCACTTATCTCTGAACTCTACTACTCCAACAGGTCTTTAGGTAAATATTTGCCGAAGTTAAATGTACCCATACCGTTGTGCAAGATGGGGCTTTTTAATTTCAGGTTTTTCAAAATCCTAAATTGTATTTAATTTCCTGGAGTGACACTGGCATTTCACTTTTGGAAAGCAGAAAGTCGTCATCGGTACCTTGTAAAAGTAGAAATGCCCAGTTTTTTCCAGTATGTATCAAAGATTTTGCCAGTCATAAACCATGGGATTTCTCCATCTCTGACACTAATGTGCAGTAGTTTTGTAACACATTTATTCTTCTTACGGCCACAATCTGAATCTACCTAAACAAAGTACCTGATTGTAAAAGTATTTAAGTGGCCTTTTGCTTCTTGATTTTTGGGCTGATTTCTCTTATTCTAAAACAACAGATCCCATATGTCACATCAAGTTTTGAGTGTCCTTTTTTTTTCCCCCCTGTATTTTATATTTTCCAACTGTTTTGCAGAACACTTTTACGCTGNAGATTGCTACATGTTGTAGATTTTAAAGAATTCTTTCTTCGATAAAGAAATGGATATCTATAAGTCTTCCAGACCTCTGACAAGAAAACGGAGCCCCTCACCTCTGTTCAAGAGAGAGGACATGATGAGCACTAAGCACCATAGCTGTTCGCAAAGGTGGTTCTAACCACGGCCAATGGACCATGCTGGAATGAAGTCATTTCTACAGATAAGTCAGAAAAATAGTTCCCAAGCCTTCATAGCATTTGTTAAACAGAAATTGTTCAGCTCAAATTTCTCCCCGTCCAGATAAGTTTGTGAACGTGCAACGTTCTGTGGTTTTTATTTGATGAGCACCTTGTCAAGGATGGTTCAACCAGGTTGAGGAAAGCTCCTGCTGTCTCACAAGAAGCCACCCGTGGCCCATATGTCACATCAAGTTTTGAGTGTCCTTTTTTTTTTCCCCCCTGTATTTTATATTTTCCAACTGTTTTGCAGAACACTTTTACGCTGCATGCTCTTTTCCTCCCTCCTCCACAGCAAAAGCCACTGATCTGGTACTTAACAAGACAGACAATTAATAATTCAGGTGCTCACGTTAGACCAGGTAATGCCATAAAACGGTGGAACCTGCTTTTCAGTTAATTTTTAAATAGCGCTTCTGAATGCTGAGGGGACTGCAAGTACCTCAACAGTATGTAATATTAATGCATAAAAAGCTACATTTATATAACATTTATGTGACAAATCAACAAAAGCAGGAAGATTCAAGAGGCAAATGCTCCAGCCATAGCTGGTTCGTAGACTTTTTGTCATGCTGCATGTGAAGCCCACAAGCACAGTAGGATGACATCAGGCACGACTGCCTTATCCTCCACTTCCTCTGCATTTATCCACTTTGGCCAGGCACTTGCAAGACAACTTGTGTTTAATTTAATTTATTTTTTTAAGGAAAAAATAAAAAATGGGAAAAAGCTTGGCGCGTTCATAGGGGAACTTCAGAAACTTGAATTCTGAGGTAGCGTGGGCACAAATTTCTGTCCCCAAGAAATCCCACTGCCGCAGTGTTGCTACAAAAAGGAATTGGCCCGTTCTTCTAGCACCTCAGGGCCCTCCAAATGTACAGCTTTTTGTCTCCAGCCACCTGTGGGTATGCTCTCTGTAACCCAGATCATAACACCCAACATGTAGTTAATCCAGTAGTCAATGCTTTTTGACTTGGATTTTGTCATTTCCACATATTCAGGGCTTTAAAGAAGCTGCACCTTCCCTGGACCAATGTATTTAGTTTATTTAAATAGAAAAATATTTGTTAATTTCTAAAATATGCTTGAGATTCTTTTCAGGTTAAACTGCATAAATTCTTTAGTCTTTTGTGAATTCAGTGGTTTTCTATTTTTTAAGTATGTTTTAAAGTGTTCTTAGCCTAGGATATGACACACTCAGCCTCTGGAACAGTCTTAAAATAGTAATAGATGGCAACAATTATTATAGAGCAGTCATCAACTTTACTTAAATTCCACCAAAACTTAATTTAGTCTACACTCTTTGGAACATCAATTGTTAGATATTAAGCCTCCATGACATAAAAGGGGGTTAGTTGTTTTTTTTTTTTTTCCAATTATTTTAAAATTATGTTGCTTGTTTTTAATAGATTAACTAAAAAGATTAATACAGAACTGATTTGCTGTTTCCCATGGGAATAGAAATTTGAAAAGCTGGAAATTAAGAAAGAAAAACAACCAAACCAAAATTAGAAAAAAAAAAAAAGAGTCAAATTAGAGTAAGAAAAATAAAAACCATCACAATTGAAAGAGTGAAATATGCTCCCTTCATCTCATAATAATGCAGTCTACAAGCTAAGCCAGGCGGAAACTCTGCCAGAAACACAACTGCTGTAGTAGCCCTCCCAGAGTGACACAGTTGTGTGAACTATGGCTATTTCCAGCCAGAAGGTCCCACCAGCCAACCAAGCAGAAACACCACGATGCTGCCCATTAAAACAGCATCATTTTTGTATACATTAGGAAGCCACATCTGACCACACCCTTATTTGGATGGCTTTTCAAGGAAAACTTCAGTGACTTGCCTCTATCCATACCCTGAGTGTACACTTGTAAGGATGGAGCTGCTGCTCATCACCTGCGTTGGTAAACAGTCATTTACCAGGCAAAAAGACGGTGTCAAAATGGCTCCAGGGACTGAATTTCCTCACTTGCCCAGTTCCCTTCACTCAGGGAATGCAAACCACCACGCATGAATTAGAACTAACAAGAGACCAACTCGAAACAGAGCTCAACTCTGAAAACAAAATTAATTGTCACAGAACTTTGGAGTCCTCTTAAGAGCACCGAACAGATTTCTTTCCCTCCCCGCCCCCACCCCTCAGGGGAAAAATTGCCATTTTCAGATAATCACTTTGTAGTCTTCAAATTCAAAATATATGCATGCAATACATGCTTTGAGATGCCTACACAACCCAACCTACGAGGCACTAGCCAGGGCCACTGTAATAAACTGTCATTCAAAGGACAGCAAATTTACACAGTGTACTAATGCATGGTAATACATGTAATATACCTCAGCAAGAGGCTGAATGAGATGAAGTGATTTCCTCGGCTTGGGACCGCCCAGACGAGGGTGTTATTATCACACAAATTAGTATGACTTGAACGTCTCCCTTTAAACATATTAGGATAACAATAAAGACAGTTCACCCTAATGTGACCTCTTTCTTCCATAACATTTAACACAGTCAAATTAAAAGTGCAAATCTGTTACCACTGCAAATAAAAAAAAATAATGCACCTCACATTATTTTAGGACTCTATAATTTTTAAAAAAATAAATAAATAATGGCCAAGCAACACGTTCTTTGCACTGGAAAAGGAAGAGATCAAGTTATTGGAACAGACAAAAAAAATAATTAGAAGAATTTAAGTGCTGTCAATTTTACAAATCCTTAATTAGGTGGGTTTTCTTTAATGTCAATTTAACATAGTTCACTTCATGCTACAACAATTTCTCACTTTTCAGTGTTTCTTAACAACTGGAATTTCTCATACACTTGGAAAATGGAATAGGACTACAAGAGGAAGGAGCTGAGTTTCCCTATTTTCGGACAACTTCCATTAAAGATGATTTGTGTATTAAAAACCCCTTTTTATCCTTTCTATGCAGGATCCAGCTTAAAGTACACATTATTCACAGCACTGTAGAGCCGAAGAGTTAATATTTTGTTCCAGCGACTGTCATCGCTGTACTCAAAGTGGAGAGGAGAGGGTCAACCTCCCCCTCCAACAAAGAAAAAGGCCTAAAGTATGCAGTTAATAATTTTGAGGTTAACAAAATAATCTTTACAGCAATTCCTAGAGATCAAAAAAAGGACATGGTGCAGAGCTCGTTTCCTCACATGCATGAATTCATATTGCTTCAAACACGAGTTAGACCAAGCCAAGCAGTTGTGAAGGTGGCCCATGACAGATGACAACTTGGGACGAAAGTGAGTGCATCACGTACGATGGGTTTAACTTCTAAGAGCGTCTTTTATCTCTGAGCTACTGCTCACCAGAAACAAGGAGAGGACACCGTGCTGCTCTGTGCCATGGCATATCAGGTAGGAAATAAAAATCTTGGCACTTGGTGCCATTAAAGTTGTCCTAGCACCTTCTGCCAGAAAAAGATTTAATAGTCCCGTCATGTCAAACCCAGTAATTAGTGGAAAATTACAAACGTGTTATTACAATATGACTATTATTTTTTCTTTATATTGGTGAACACCATAATTAACTTTTCTTAAATTTGTTGTTTTGAAATGCTGAAATAGTGAGAGAACATAAATTACACAGCCTTAACACATTTCCTTTACCTACTAACGCCACATGATACTAGTGATGTGAAAATTTTATTTTTATCAGAAATGATATTCACAAGCTCCTGTAGAACACAAAGGATGAGTACACTGTAGTGTCATACTATGGCTTCCCCTGGTCCCCTTCACATACACTCCCCCCCTCATAAACTTTCTTATTCCTTAAAAGCCGATTGAGATGCTGTAACGCCGGAAGGGGGGGAGTCTGAGTCTACACCACCACTGGGTTCAGCTTTTCACCCCAAGATTAAGCCAAAACTGGAAGTACAACCCGCCCAACGCATTGCCTTGGCTCTGAAACCCATAGTCACTCAAACCCAAATCAGACATTTAGTAAACTTCAAGTATGCCAGACTTTACAAATAGAAAGCAGTTTACTTTGCAGCCCGTGTGCGGGTTTTATGTTCCTGGCTTCACACATCTAGCAAGAGATTTTCAAAGTACAAAGGGCAGTCAAGCGCTCGACACCATTGATCTGCAGCAGAAATAGGCCACCTAGCTAAACCTCCTGCATTTAAATACCCCTTGCCTAAACCTGAAAACGAGGACTACTGTTCCCCCTTTCTCATCATAAGCTTCTTATCCCAAAGGAGAAACATCAAAAGAGAAAGACCTTAAAACATTAAACAAACACAAACTGTTAGACTTGCTTTTTTAATAAGAAAAAGAAAATTTAAGACAAAGCCAAGTATTCCACTAACCAAGGAAAATAGGATGGTGTTAAGCTCTAGGTCAGGATGTTAATGGTGTTAGAACAAGTCCTAGGGCTAAGGTTAATGATGGTATCTTCCATCATAATCCTAAATGTAAAATACTTACTATTATTAGAATCTTTTATTCCTAATCCTGTTAAATTTCTACTCTCACAGTGACTTCCAGAGTCGGAGAAGTAGAGCACAGGTCAAATGACTCTTATGTGTTAGAAATTTCTAATTCAAATGGAGGTTGTTCTTTTCGGTGAGTAAGTTAATTTTCATTTGATCTACTTTAAAATATTTGCCAAGAATGGAAAGTCAGTGAGAAAAAAGAATGGGGTTTTAACTCTTTGACCATAGCCTTAAGTAAAAATAAGGGAATATTTAGGGGGCAGGAAAAGGGGGACAAGGACCACTTGGTGAGCTCTCACCGTACTGAAGTCACCGGACTTATTAACTGCATTACTCCCTGGCTCAGCCCCTGCATGCTCTAGTTTCTAGAAATATCTATTGCATCCTCACAAGTCAGGCTTCTGGACAGTAACCTGCCATGCCATACATCTTCTTAAGATCAGAGATAAGAGAGAGCTATGAGAAGATCTGGGCACTACTGAATCCCTCCGGAGAGGCGCCTCTGGCAGCCTCACAATGCTAGAGATTAGCAGGCACCTAGGAAGTGATCTACACCAAAAATAGATTATTTGTCCTTGAGAGTCTGGACCATATCCTCCATATTCATGACCCTCACAACAAAAAGCTTCTTCAGAAACGCTGCCGACAGCTATCCCAGAGAAAAAGAAAAGAAAGCCGTCTCACATGAAGTCATGTGCAAAAGCATGAACTTCACCTGAAGGCTAGCTGCCCATAACTGAGCTTTTGGCTTCCCAAATTGCACGTAAGAAAAGTTTAGCCAGGTCTACGAGCATATCTCAGGATACTTCATACTTGTAATTTACAGCCCATGTCCTGCTGGATTCAGAGGTGCAGATCTAAACAAAACAAAACAAAACAAATCTATCTTTATTGCAGCTTCAAAGACTCAGCTCCAATGTAAATATGGCTATAAGTTATATAAATATATCACACAAAAACTCCAGGAGCAAACATTGGGAGATGTTTAAAGTACAATCCTTCAAGCGCTTCAACCTTATACCTACAACTTCAACTTAAAATGTATTTTAGGGCTGTTTGGGTTGGCTTTTTTTTTAGTTTGAAAGTATACACATACGTTGCCTTTAGGTAGCGTAATCCCCATGCCCCGATCTCATTGAATGCAGCAATAATTCTTAAGAAGAGATCTATTTTTACCTTTCAGCTTTTATCATGCAAAAATATTTTACCCTAGTTTCCTTAAGATGAATTAAAATATTTCAGAAGGCGGCACCGAAAACACACTCCAGAGAAATTAGGACCAGCAGATGGACATTTGCCGCCCCAAAACTGGGTAATTATATGAATAAATACCCATTCTCACATGCTATTACCTAATTTGAGCACACACAGGCAGAACCTGCGTTTCCCGTGGGCACAGAGGTTTTATGCGAGTCTTCAGCCAGAGGTTTGCACAGCAGATGGTTTGGAAAAGGTGAAACCGTGAGCATCCGCACGTGAACACCCGATTCTTTAAATAAACTTAAAAAGAAAAAGTCACAGAAGTAAACTGCAACCCAACTGCAATCGTCCCTGTGATCATTACAAAGTGTAAAATATTCTATTAAAAGGGGGCCACTCGCAACATAATGTGCTTTAAAATTATTAAAGATGTTTGACTTTAAGAAAACCGGTTTGGAAAAATATGAAACCGCTTCAACGATTTTAAAAGTAATATGCCATACCTTGCTATAGTCCAGAACCGAGATCAGTTCCAAATTAAAGCACCTATAAAATATCTGCAGTGCTCTGATAACTTTAAATCACTTTACACTGCTGAAGTCCAGATTCCCTATCACTTTCAAGCTGAAACACTTATGATAAATTTGAAGAGCTCTAATAATTTTAAATCATTGTGTACTGCACATGCTCAGAACCTTGATCACTTCCAAATTCAAGGGCATATAAAAATTTGAAGAGCTTCAATTATTTTAAATCACCATGTGCAGTGTATAGAGTGATTTAAAATTGTTGTAGTGCTTCACATTTTTTTAAGCACTTCAGTTTGGAAGCGAGTCAAGAAGCATTCCAGCCTCGCAGCTCAAGACACACTGGACGGATTTTAAAATGTAGCACTCCTCAGAACTGCAAATTAAATGGGAGGAAAAAAAAAAATAAAAGAAAAGACACCAAAAAACAAACCTCTTTTTTTTTTAGGGGGAGGGAAGTGGGGAGGTGGTAAAGGCAGGGCAATTAAAATAATTTTCATGCCCTTTAAGAAGAATTGGGAGAAATATCAGTCTTCACATCAGAAAAAGAGCCAGGGTATTAAAAAGACGTAATGCTGCTTGGAAGATTGGATTAGGATTTTTCCCAAGTTTCAGCAGGACTGGGCAGAGTTCAACAAGGAAAACTCCAGTGTCTCCATCCTAAAGTCTGATGATGGTGTCCTTTTAACCAATCAAGTTTTCATCCTCAGTCTGAGGTCCTCTGGCCTCAACTGCTTCTCAGAGATTAGTAATCTTTATATTTTTAGACTTTACTGGGTTTTTTTGTTAGTCTTGATCTATTTAATGCTCGTCTGCAGCCAAGAATTGGTTGATGTTTCATTGTGACAGCCCTCAAAACTACCTACCAGCAGGTAGGAATGCCTAAACTGGTAGGAACTACCTACCAGCAGGTAGAAATACGTAAACCAACTACCAGCATGGACCAGCACTTCGGACCCCCAAGCGCAGTTGGGAACCCCCGATGCCAATGGATCACACAGGCAGCGATGCTCAGCTCCCCTCCCCACCATCCTGAACTCCTTCCCAGCTATTTTTAACTGTCCCACTTCTTTCAGAATAAAACCCGGACTTGGAAGGGAGGACAGAGGTTATTTGTTTAACTTTGTGGTTGTCTTTGTTGCCCGTAGGTCTGTGCATGGAGCCGGCCGGGCAGTGTCCGGGAATCGGAGCGTTCTTCATAATTCTGCTTCAGTGAAAACATACTGTCCTGCAGTTAGCAGGAAAAAAAAAAAAAAGGGGGGTGGGGGGAGAAAAAGAGCCTGAAGGCACTGGAATAATTAAGCGAATGCAGTGACAGCTGTGGCAGGTCCTGGGCAGGACTGGCTCCACTGAGCTGAATTAATGGCATCAACAGCCCAGCATCTCCATTAACATTTGATCATTAATTATTACCCTCTGACAGTAAGATCTGAAACCTTCCTATGAGTGGTCTGTTATTAATCTACCTTACCTGCCCTGAAAACCAGGCGGCTCTCCCACCTCAACGGAGCAGCCCTGCTCTGCTTTTATCTGCTTGAAAAAGGAGAAAACAGCAATCGCTTTTAGGGTTAGTTTAAGTGAATCAGACCCACGGAAGGACTTCTCAATTAATTGGGTGCATTCTTAAAGCATCAGCAACATTCCTGGCGTGTTCTTGTGTTGACTTAAACATAATGGTTACCTCGTATATGTTACTGGCTGCGTGCACTTCACATCCTCAGAGGGAAGAAACATGAGTGCTGCTCTTGAGCTGCCCGTCGTAACCAAACCAAGGGCTCCAAATGAGGGGGTTGAGTTGTTCTGCTTGTCAGGTTGTTGGTTTTTTAATTTTTTTTTTTTTTTTAAGCTCTGTACAGCTGAGAACATCAGCTTCCCCAGCAGTAGGGCAACCGATTTAAACTAAACTCAGAAACCTGTTGTCAGAATAACTATTACAGAAGTTAAGCTAAAACCTGCACCTTTAGAAGAGGCAAGTAAGCATAAAATAAAATAAATTAAAAAAAAACAAAAAACAAACCACACACACACAACCAACACACCAAAAAAAAAAAAAAACAACCAAACCAACCTAGGCTTTTTTAAAAAATGAAAAACAATAGCAAAGACCTAAATATATCACTAAATTTGCATTTAGCAGCCTTTGCACAGCCATTCAGTTCACTGTCTCGTTAAAGGGGGGTTAGAGCACAGTAATTATATTTATTTATTTATTTTAACCAGTGTAACTTGCTAGCCAGGATCGCCAGTCAGGAAAAAAAAAAGGGGATGGAAAGTTCAAGTCAACCTAATTCTTTACTCGCCGCTGTAAGTCAGAAGGCAACATTTCCACTCCAAAGCAGCACCGGGGCTTCCTGCAGCATCACACAGGCTCCCTGGACCTTCCCCTCACCTCACCCACCCGCCCTCTCCTTTTCTGGCTGAAGGGGTTGGGAGAACTGAATAGAAACCAAATCAGATTAGTTGCATGTTTGACCTTTTCTCAAAGCATGGAGTTGTAGAGGATGCCCGGGCCAGGTCTCTCGCAGCACAGTAGCTTTTGTGATAAAAGGCAAAACGGACACGAGCAACGAGGACCTTGTGAGTTATGGGGGAGGAGGAGGAGGGAGGGAGAGAAAGAGGAAGAGCATACAGGTGGCCAGAAGCCACAGAGCCTGCTGCCCTCCTGTCCTTGAGCCCCTTGGCACAAAAGAAAAGAAAAAAGGGGCCAGACTGGAGGCCAGGAAGGGATGGGGTTTCCCCCTCCAGAGACACTGGAGCACAGTCCCCAGGGCATTGCTGGGGACCTTCCGTATCCTCCCCTTCAAGGCAAGGGAATAAGGTGCCCTGCAAACACAGCACTCTGCATGGTCTCTTGGAGAGTGATTTCTTTCACAAGGCAGATTCAGGACCTAAAAAAATAATAATAATAAAAAAATCTTGATATTTCTCCCCCAGCCCACAAGAAGAAAGAGATTTTAAAAGTTTTCTACATATTAAGATACCATTTCAGCTTCAGAGGCATAGCTGCTCAGCCTGTTTCAGAGCTAACATAATAGGATATGTATTTTCAAAGAGAGCTGTGTTTCAGACCAGATGGTTTCTGTCTTCTCATAGAGAAACGGAGACTACACAGTCGCAGCAGTGTTCGGCACCAAGGCAATGGCACCCACGTTTTGGGGGCAGACAAAAGGACGATTCGTGAGAATCTTAGTATAACTTAGAAAGATATTTTTTTTTTCCCCAGCCCTTTAGTGTCACAGTTTGCTGTGAAACTGGGTATCGTGTATCATCACGAGCGATCACGCAAATCCTATTCATAGAATTGTAGAATGGTTAGAGTTGGAAGGGACCTTGAAGATCATCGAGTTCCAACCCCCCTGCCATGGGCAGGGACACCTCCTACCACACCAGATTGCTCCAAGCCTCATCCAGCCTGGCCTTGAACCCCTCCAGGGATGGGGCAGCCACAACTTCTCTGGGCAACCTGTTCTAGTGACTCACCACCCTCACAGCAAAGAATTTCCTCCTGCTATCAAGTCTAAATCTCCCCCCTTCCTATTTAAAACTGTTACCACTTGTCCTATCACTCCCCCTCCTTGACCAAGAGTCCCTCTCCAGCTCTCCTGGAGCTCCCTTCAGATCCTGGAAGGCTGCTAGAAAGTGTCCCTGAAGCCTTCTCTTCTCCAGGTTGAACAGACCCAGCTCACTCACCCTGTCTGGTTTCACAAATTAAAGGAACAGTGTGATGATATGCCCAGATTAGCCAGATAACGGGCAGCGACACTCCCACAGCCCTGAATTTTCAGGAACTGCCAATATTTCACAATTAAGCGGTACCTTTCAATCAAGTATTTCAAAGAATATGAAATATCCTTCCAAAAAAAATAAAAAATAAATAAATAAAAAAGAACATAGTCACTCCTTTTAGCCTGGGAAATATGTACGTGAAATTTAAGGGCTAGGCTTTTCTTTACTGTAAGCATCCAATCCTTAGATATTTGTCATCTAGTTTTCAAAAACGATGAACTCCCCTCCACCCTTGGCTTCTGCTAGAAGCTCAACCTGGTACAGAATTGCAAAGTTTGAAGCTGTTGTGAATATACCCCCACCCCCTCTCAGGTGCTAAGAGCTACAGACACCTTTGAAAGCACCGATCTCTTCCCTTAATAAGACTTCCCTTGTCATACAAACATCTATGAAACCTTTCCACCGTAAACAGGAGCTTTCAACTACCATGCAAAACTGGGAGACGTAAGTGGATGCGTGAGTTTAAAAGCAAAAAAAAACCAGTAACAACGAGGCAAAAAGTCTCAGTTACGGCATGCATGAAAAGTCAATGTTTTCACACTGACCTTTCACTTCCAAAGGTGAGACTGGAATGGGTTTCTGTAACCCTACAGGGAGTTCTACCCCTTTCAAACCTTACAGGTATTTGGGAGGTTATTAAAGAAAACAGCCACACCACAAGATGAGAAACCTCGCGGAAAACTCAGGGTAATTAAAATACCTAGCAATTTTTGCCCTCTGCCTTTCTGCTTTCCAGCAAAGTCCTTTTAATGGAGGGAGGGTTATTCCACTAATAAAATAAACCATATGAAGTTATTCAATGTATTTAATAGAGCTCAAAACATTTCAATAGTTCAACTTGTTCATTACAAGTCAAAAACATCCCCTTTCTTGATGTCCTCGTGTAGTAAAATTCACAGATTAAGCAGCATTTTCTAATTTAGCGCACAGATGTATTCTTTGCACAACAGGTCAATTATCCACTCCTTCCAAAACTCTCTAATGTAATGAAAGGATCACAGAGTATCTTTGAATAAATACGTAAGCAAATGCAAGCTAAAATTGGATTCAGAAACATGCTTAACTAGTCTGAAATAACCTGATTAGCTGGAGATCCAGCGCTCGCTGTCGACATTCATTTTTATCACTATCTTCTAGAATAAGTCTGCATCATAGTATCAGGCATCCTGACGTGGATATAGCACATAAGCGAGGCACCTTGATCAAAACACTGCCCATCAAGTCAGAACGAAACAAGAATAAGTTCAACCTCTACACCAGCCAGGATTTTGGCCACAAGTTTGGGAACATGGGTCCCAAGGATGTTATCACTGAATCAGACCAACTTTATAAAGAGTTTCTCCTAGTAATTTTTTTTTTGCTCAACTCTACGCCACTTGAATCAGACCAGGGTTCAGATGACGTTAAAAAAAAAAAAAAAAATCAGTGCACACATGATGAAATTTTCACAAATATTCCATAGATTTTCTATTAGCCCAGTAAATCCTTCCTTTTCAGCTGTTCTTGATCCATAACGCTGGGGTATAATTAATGCCACATATGAACTTGATATACTCGATTGTTATGGATACCAGAGATTTACCAAAAGCGATCAGAATATTATTAGCATTGGGTTTTTTTACTGGCTTTACAAAGACTTTTGCTATGTTGTTTTGCGTTGGTATTAAAACCAAAGGATTGGGTTAGTCTCTAATTGCACTGAAGTTATAGATCTGGAATTCGTGCAGAGAAAAAAAGCTCTCTGACGAAGAGGTTGAATCCATTTCAAACATTTGTTGCATTTAGAGCAAACTGGGTATTTCCTTGAAGGAAGCAAGTAGAATAATTCCTAAATACCTAATACCAAGCCATTAACTTCCCATTTCTCTCTCCAGAAGTTGATACTTTTGAAATAGCTTGAATAATAACAGTATGCAATACACAATTTTTAAATCTTAACTGTAAGCAATGTATTGGGAGGGGAAAAAGAAAAAGAAAAAAAAAAAAAGAGAATTAGCTTCACAGAAGTTATCCAGTATGGAGAGCCTTCAAACACATTCCAATTTCTAGAGAGCATCTGATTGCATTAAAAAAAAAAAAAAATTAATCATGTTAAGGATTTGGCAAAAAAACAGACAGATGGGAAGTGAGTCTCCAGTTTTCTGGTGCTACTGAATAAACATCGCTAAGTTTCTACACAGTCCATACACAACAGACAACATCCCGCTCTGTTTGGGTCACCTGTGAAAGCAGTGCCCAAAGGTCAGATCTTGCTCCAAGTTTCCACAGACCTACAAGGATAAAACTCTGACCTCAGCAGAACTCGGGTTGTGAGAGGATGTGAGATCTCTGACCATTTTTTTTTTTTTTTTTTAAGCCCTCTGCTTA
>VZRU01008282.1:271741-313341 GCA_013398155.1 Pedionomus torquatus
TTTTTTTAAGCCCTCTGCTTAAATGAAAATTTTTGGAGTCCTAGCTACGTTAGAAAATCATCACGACGTTCATTAACAAGCGAGTGTTTTATTTAAGGGGCCCAGCTAACTGTTTTTTAGGATAGCCCACATCTCATGCTGTGGGAACGTGCCAGCCAGCAACAAGCCAAGTCTTCAGCCAAGTTTTGTCATAAAAGAAAAACTTGGTCCTCGATAATAAATCATCAAGAACATGTTTTTCATATAATGTGTATTTTGCCAGCCAATAGCCTGCTAGCCACTCTGATGCCAACCAAATGAAATATGGATTAAACTAAATTTCCCATGCCATGGAAAGTGAGCAATTAGAATGAATTCAAACCACTGCACTGTGCTCGCTGAATGGTGTCATGGGGAGGAGAGCAGGACACAGGTGCACAGGGTAAAAAATATAGATATGCTTTACCTCTTAACATACACGCAATTCTTCTCTGGTCTACTTGGTACCAAGGCCCTGTAGGACCACCCTGGGAAGAGGTCTGCAAGCAGCATGAAACATGTTGCCTTCAGCCTTGTCTGGAAAGGCAATATTCCTGAGAACTACGGGATGTGCTGTCCACTTCCCCATAAGCATTGAATCACTCACCATTGTGCATTAAGACAGCAGAAATGGTATCAGAAGTTGCTAGCACCTGATGAACTTCACTGCTTCTGCAAAACCAAGCCTGGGTTCTTCTTTGGCTTTAGCTGGTAGTTTCACTGGTAAGTTCAGCAGAAAGCTCAATGACCGAGTATTTCCCAATCTTTAGACTTCTGCACGCTGCCCAGATGCATTCACTGACCTGACTGGGTTTTGAACTGATGACCTGAAGCCACAGGTCCACAGTCCGTTATCAGTCAAGCCTCCTGAATCAAAAAAGTGGCTGTACAACAATCAGAAACCACACTACTAGTGGCTACATTCCTGAAAACATTAGCTGTTTTTGGACCTGAACCATCACTGTTCACTAAAGCCCAAGTGTTACACCTTTAAGTACTGTAATATTAGTTTGTCCTTGACGGAGAGGCCCTTCAGAAATGGGCCAGACTCATCCCTGTGCTATTATTACAAGTGCAAGTACAGCAGGAAAAACCCTCGGTCCTCCTTCGTCTAAACAAACAGCTTAGCACAACTATAGAGGTTCTCAAAACCCACTCTGTAACCATCTAATTTTCCACAGCTTGTCTTAGATGATGGAAGTTTGCAAACAATGGGTAGAAACACAAGGAAACACACCTCCGAGCTTTCTAAAGACTGTATTTTTCTCTCAGATTATATACAAGCTCATGTAACTGCATCCTGAATCTTAAGCCGCCCAAAGTGAGCAGTTATCAAATCAATAGGAAGGAATCTTTCACAATTCAACTTGCATGTCACTGTGCATGAATTCCTGTCTTTCTGTGCCTTCATCAGGCTTTTCCTTCATTTATTATTTAATAAACTGCTTATAGGAGCCCTAATTGTAAGCATTTGTTAAAGATACCAAACCCAGAAGCGCACTAGCATGTTTCCCACCTAAAGTTTTAATGAGTTTATAATACCTCCAGCCCATATGCTTCAAAAACGTTATCCTCAATTATGTAACAGGGGGTACGCTGCTGATATCTGTTAACAGCTAGAACAGCTGTGGTTTTCTGCTTTTTTGCACTGCTCAGGAGAAGCAGCAAGTTCAGCTTCCTTTTTTTTTTTTGTCTCCTTTTTTTATAATTTGGTTGCAAAACCTCCGAGCCGAACAGGTGTGTGCAATCACGAACCACAGCAATGAGCCCAAACTGCTGCTTTTCTAAAAATTCCACCAGTCAGTGACACACGCTGGTCAAGGTTGCACAACCTTGTTTTCCACAGGCTGTTTCTGATGATTCATTGCCCTCACGGAGGTGAATTTCAATTATCGTTAATACGTACTTTTTTTTTCTGGTACTGTACTAAGAACTTCCTCATTTTCATTTCTTCTCCTCCTCCCCCCTAGCTCTCCTAAATTAAGTGAGTTTCCTTGTTAATCGAGAAGCTACCCTGAACATTAAAGAGAAAAATCTCCCCTATTTATCCCCAGAGCTGACTATCACAGCGGAAAGCTCCCTATATAACTTCATCCTCATTGGTCTCTGTCAAAACGCTCTTCACTCCTTCGCATCTCACTAACAATTAGTGCAGCTAAACACATAGAGATGTTGTCGTATTGCTTTTGCGAGACACTAGTCCAGAGCTCCCAAACTAATTTCACATGTAAGTGAGCTTATGCTTCTACTGGAATCAAAGGAGAGGGTCTGACATGAACTTGCCTGCCCCACAGTTCCTGCAGTGCAGTGGTTTGTATTAAATAAATAAATAAATAATTTTTCTTGTCTCTTGAGGTCCTCTAACTTCATCTCGACACAGGAAAAGTTGTGAAAAGAAGAATCTCCCCTGGAAGAGGGGAGATTTAGATTGGATATTAGGAAAAAATTCTTTACTGTGAGAGTGGTGAGGTACTAGAACAGTTTGCCCAGAGAAGCTGTGGTTATCCCATCCCTGGAGGTGTTTAAGACCAGGCTGGATGGTGCTTTGAGCAACCTGGTCTGGTGGGAGGTGTCCCTGCCCATGGCAGGGGGGTTGGAACTTGATGATCTTCAAGGTCCCTTCCAACTCTAACCATTTTATGATTCTAAAAAGCACCAAAGGAAGTTTTACCTTAAAGAGCCAAATTTATTACTACTTTCTTTGTTGATATAACCTCCATTTCCTTCCCCTAAGTCTCCATCTCCACCTAAACATCAGCACACTACTGGAAATAAGAAGAAACATGTAGAAAAAAGCAGGGTCTGCAGGAGGTCGGAAGACACCAAGAACAAGAATCTTGAAAGCTGAAATCATAGAGATCTCACTTTTATGTCTTCACAAATTCAGTCTGCAAATACACCAGACACTTTGTTCTGTAAAAGGTAAGAAGAGCTCCTTCTGGATGACCACAGGGAGAGAGAAGAGTTGCTTCCTGGAATCAAGTTGTCTCTGCTCAATGTGCATGAAACACCTCACCTTGGCTCCTAGAAATATTTAACCACCTGGAGTAGAAACTCACTCTTTCCTCTTCAGGGAAGCTGTGCTTTCATAAGGTTTTTCCACACGTACGTGTTTACGGGCACATCCTTCCCCAGGGAGTATGCAGCCAGAGGGAAGGTCTTTCAGAAGGAAGGGTTTCAGCCACCGCTCCCCCATCTGCTTCACCCCGCTCATGGTTTCTGAGAAGTCCTGCCCGGCTGACACAATGAGTAGACGGTGCAGGAGGGAGGCAGGGGAAGCCCTGTTCTGTGGTGCCTGTTGCGCTTGAGCAACTTTGGAGTTCTCAGAAGCGCTTACAGTTTAATCAACATACACTCCGTCTCCAAGGAATTCAGGTCTATTCAAAGGTTAGGTGACAACAGGATGCAGAACCTAGGGGTCCAAGTTTTGGATTTCTAGGGCCAAAGCTCAGGTGGAAATTAAGTTCAAGTCCTTTTCTAGAGCCAAGACCTATGAATATTCAAAAATCCCACCTGGCATGTACCTGTGTTCTTAGACATCTAATTATCTTCTAAGATCTAAGCTTATTCCTTGCTGGAAGTCCACAAAAAGCTGATGCTGAAGGGGTCTGAACACATTGTCCCAAGGTCAGACACTTTAGTAGCAAACCTATTACCTACAGCTCTCCCAGGGTAGGGAGCTCTGCATACATTCTCTTACAAACCCTGATGGACATCTAACAAGTCACTTGGGCTGCCCCTTGACAAAAACGAGGCCATTACAAAGAAGCTACACCAAAATACAAGACCATGAGCCTTAGTTCAAGGGAAGTTTGATGGCAAAGTTCAGGGCATTTAGAAAGAAGGAACAGAAACTTCTTTTTCTAAGCTTTTCATTCGGAGCCTCATGACTTCAGATTTTGCAAGTGCTTCAGGAAAGATACGTTCACAGGCAGAAAACCTGTGATTCACTGGCTTGTGGTCTGTTTAACTCCTGAATCACAGGAGCCATAACTGCAGAGTCATTCTTCTACAGATTTGTAGTCAAATAACCAAGGAGAAGACTCATACAGAGAAAAAAAAACAGAGGAACAACCACCAAGGTGTGTCAGCCTCATCTGTTCTACAGGAAGGGACATAAAATTCCTGGTTCCTCATGTAAATTCTGAAATTTGATCAACGCTGACCAATATAGCTTGTTACTTCAAAACAGAGGCAAAAATAAACCTTCTTGCTAAAATGATGGTCAAAGTATGGTTCAAATGTAGAACAGTGTGGACAGACACCTATTCTACATTTGGTAGCTTTCACACAGGATAGTTAATTGATGGTTTAATACAAGACGCCCTATGTCCTGGCAGAGGTCAGCATTTACAGCCAAGCATAGAATAATAATAAACAATAATCTTACTTCAAAATTCTTACTTCCATAATCTTAACTTCAAAAGTTATTATAAGCCCCTCTACTTAACGTGTGCCTTGTACACATAGATTGCCATTGGCATCTATCAGTAAAATTTATAATATAAGAGCTTAAAAGCATATGTTGGTTAGCACCTGCAGTGTTAGTTGCACCACCATTTTCTCCTCATACGATAGCTGCACATTTTTAATAGGCGTTTTAGACAAAGTATGATTCCCAGTGCTCGACTGATCCAGGAACATGATGTTCCAACCTAGGAAAGAGACAAAGCCTTCCTAGGCAGTAAAATATAGGTTGGAGAAAGATGACATGCATGATGTAGACAGATTACCTTAAATATCAGGTGTAAAATTATATCTTACTCTGTGCTCCAGTGGTTAGAGAATGACTTAAAGACTGGGCACCTCATTTAAGTATCCTAAATCCCACTATACAGTTACCAAAGCAGCTGGAACTATATGCCATTTTACAGGAATTTAAACAAAAAAAATGCCTAGAAGCTCGTTAATAACAACTGTTTTCTTATTCATATGCACCACACACACAAATAAATAAAAAATAAAGCAGGGGGTGGGAGGGTGGGCAGAGATTCCCTAGCATAGACAAAAAGAACCCACCACAGAAAGAAAGAAACTATCTTTTTCATACGATCAGAAAGCAAGGGCTCCAATTCATTGGAGAAGACAGCTTCCTTCACTTGACATCACCTTAAGGCTATTATTCAGGACATACCTTTTCGCATTCCCACCAGGGCAAGTTTTATTGGTGCTTCTCTGCAGAAGGATTCAAATACTATTGATTTTTAGTTATCTTTTCTAGTCTATGACAGCACCATCATATATGCATTACTATATAATATCATAATTGCCCCAATGTGTTGAGATTTTGAACTGCTGTGGAAAATTTAAGGAGACAACAAGGAAGTTCCACAGTCAAATCACCATCACTTGGGCTAGTGAGCAGCCAAGTCAGCTTTTTGGCAATGGACAGGAGAAGGGAGACTCGACCAATGTATGGGTGCCTGGAACATGGCAAGACACAGCAGGTTAGTGACTATCCTTATTACATCCAGGCAAGTTGGGTAATTTGTTAAGTCTTGTTATTTATGCATAGGTGGGCAGAATATATGACATAGCAGTGAAAACCAGAGAAAGAAAGCCAACCCTATAGCCCAGAAAGCCAACCCCATCCTGGGCTGCATCAAAAGAAGCGTGACCAGCAGGTCACGGGAGGTGATTCTGCCCCTCTACTCTGAGCTCATGAGACCCCACCTGGAGTCCTGTGTCCAGCTCCGGAGTCTGAAACAGAGAAAGGACATAGAACTGTTGGAATGGGTCCAGCGGAGGGAAACCAAGATGATCAGAGGGATGGAGCAGCTCTCCTATGAGGACAGGCTGAGAGAGCTGGGGCTGTTCAGCCTGGAGAAGAGAAGGCTCCAGTGAGACCTTAGAGCAGCCTTCCAGGATCTGAAGGGAGCTCCAAAAGAGCTGGAGAGGGACTCTTGGTCAGGGAGTGTAATGACAGGACAAGGGGTAATGGTTTTAAATTGGAAGAGGGGAGATTTAGGATGGTTAATCAGAAAAAAATTCTTTACTGTGAGGGTGGTGAGGCACTGGAAGAGGTTGCCCAGAGAAGCTGTGGCTGCCCCATCCCTGGAGGGGTTCAAGGCCAGGCTGGATGGGGCTTGGAGCAACCTGGTGTGGTGGGAGGTGTCCCTGCCCATGGCAGGGGGGTTGGAACTCGATCTTCAAGGTCCCTTCCAACTCTAACCATTCTATGATTACTAGAGGGGAAGGAAAAAAAAAATGTTATTAGGATTCTCTTTTGCAAGTTAAACCAGAAAAGTTTTTCCTTCCTCTTTAGTGATTCTACTGGAATAGCCAGTGTCAGTAAGGTATATTTGCACACAATTTTTTCATAGAGAAAAAGAGTACTTTGAGTCAATTTGGCTACATCTGTAGTGATGTGTAAGTGTTTGTACTGCTGGTTAAATTCTTTGATTACTTCTCATTAGGGATCAGGGAGTAGTGATTTGGTATTTCAAACACTTCAAGTTCAGGCCAAAATCAGATTTATGTCAGTCCAATGAAGGATTTGTAATTTAATTTAAGGCCATGGCTACAACTCACAAAAGTGGAGGTGTGATCAGATTGCATATTGGACACTGAATTGTGGAAATGAAGCTCACAGTTTAAATTCAGCTCTGCGCAAGGGAAGAGAGGATGCTACTCTATTTACCGACTTCATCTTCTAGGGGAGAAATAGAAGCTATATGCATTTAGGACTTCTGATTCTGGTAGCTACATCTGTTTCTGAAATATTTTTAAATACATTTTACTACATTCCATCTGGTTCTAAACTGGATGTGTCATAACAGAGGTCATCAGCTTCTGCCTGAGCCCTGTGGCATCACATAACTGCTTTTATTACGTTGACTATTAGCTTAATAATAAACCCTCCCTTCTTACAGAGGTACAGGTTCAGGTGAGAACCTCATTGGATTTTTCCGTTTTCACCCAGACTTTATAACTCCACCTTGTCAGAGGAGGAATATCTGTTTGGGTTTTTTTGCTAATACAACACTCTGACCAAATAGCAGATTTCCAATCAAAAGATTAAAAAAAAAAACATTGTTAACAAAGAGCAGAGTTTTAATGTTATGATTTATAGGAGCAACAAGTCAGTGTAAGTTCCTAGTGCATAGACACTCTTTTCTACTTGCTTAGCAGAAATTGGCAAAACTTACACAGCTAAGAACTGTTTTGGACTGCAGCCCCTCCTCCCATGGAAAAAGTAATTCTTTAAAGTGACACTGAAAATATCTTATTTTACAGTGCTTATGTGTATATATATGTGTGTATGTACTTAAAATAAGCCATCAATTTTAATTTAGTAATGTGTCAGAAGCGTTAAAAAATTCTGCTAAAGATTTAAGTGTTAAGGCTGGGGGGGAGGAAAGTACCAGAAGTATCACTGAAGATATAAAAATCAAACAAAATTTAAAAAGTGAAAACAAATTTCAACATTTCCACAAACACTGAAGTCCTACCCAGCAAGATGCTTATGCAGGCATGAATGCCATGAGAGCAGAGCATCCAAAACCCAGAGCCAGATATTGGGTAGCCAGTGGCTCCTGAGAAGACCTTGTGGAGCACGAGGTGACAACACTTCTCTCCCAAAGTTGTTCTGGGCGTGGCTGTTAAACCCTGTAGTGAGGTTTTGGTTCAAAGCCCATCAAAATCAGAATCACAGAATCATCCAGGCTGGAAGGGACCCCCAAAGACCATCTAGTCCTACCTCCACGCAGTTGCAGGGACACCCCCAACTAGACCAGGTTGCCCAGGGCCTCATTGAGCCTCACCTTGAATATCTCCAGGGAAGGAGCCTCAACCACCTCCCTGGGCAACCTGTTCCAGAGTTCCACCACCTAATATATAAGTCCACCACCCAAAATAAGTCCAAAACCCCTGTTCTGGCAAAAAGAACATGAGCCTTTAGTGCCCTCCGTGATCGGGGAAGAGAACTCCTGTTTTCATGGAGGTAACCTCTATGATGGGTCTCATACAGCCTCCACCAGCTCTCCTTGGACATCTCTGTGCTCCGTAGCTGGAGCATCTTTTTGCTCTTGTGACACCACCTGCTACAACATCCACCATCCCCCAGCTTGCAGCAAAACAAAGTATATCCCTCAGCATTACGAAGCGCGCACACCCCATCTCTCAGTTAACAAGTTATATTTAGCTCAGGCTCAACGCTCCTGTTTTCGATACAGTCTCTTTACTCCAGATGCAAAGGTAATGGGTTCTTCTATTAAAATTTTATCAGACATCTATAAATGTAGCAGTTGCTTTAGACTGCATCACACACAAAAAAAAAAAGAAAAAAAAGAGGGAGAGACTGATAAATCTTAGAGAGTTTATTATTAATACAAGGAGAATTTCCTTTGTTTGTTGTGACGTGTTTTATTGGTGTACTCACCGTGGTTCAATTTAGATTAAGAAGTAGGAAGATTATTGTTTTCCCAAATGACATGTACTATAAATAAACACAAGCAGAAAAATTCTTATATATCCCAGAGAGATAGGGCAAACTATCTACAAATAGCCAGGCTAAGGGGAAAATTAAGAGTACCTGCAGGTCCATGGGTAGCCTGCCCATATTTTACTGCCCTTGACAATCACGACTGCTAGGTTTTTGGTTGTTTGTTTAGGTTTAGTAGTTGTTTTGTTTTTTTTTTCTGTGCCTGGAGTTTTGATCCACTGCAGTGCTGGCACTGCACTGTGTCAGGTTACACTGGGTCACATCTCATCTGTGATGTGACATAACGTGACATAACTCAATGTGATGCGCTGCACAGAGCAGGCAGGTGCCCACAGGAAGCATATACTCCCTGACTACCAGCAAGTTGTTCGGCACAGCAGGTACAGCGCTCCGAGCCGCTCTGCACATCCATTGATGTAGATAATTAGTACACAAAGCAACGCGCCGCAATATGCTCATTCCAACTCAGTTGTTTCCTATAAACCATACCCCAAAAAAAGAATATTTTACAGGGATAGTTGGCCGAGATTATTCCACGCCCGGGTGTTATAGTCTTCTAGAGAGTGAAATAGTCTACCTCAATAAACGGCTTTACCTCTTAATTTGGGATGCAATATTCAAGTGCTGGTGTACAGAGGTGTGGGATGGACATCAGCTAAGTAGATTTTGCATTTTCTTTCGATGAATGAATCTCTCTATAACGTTTTCACAGGCTGAACGGGATATTTAGGGCCAAAATAGTTCTCTCTCTACCACAAGAAGTCCACACAGTCCACCAAGCATTGATGGTTAACTCTTCATAGTAAATAGGAACCACAAACACTAAATTTTTTTAGCAACTTCAAAAAAAGAAATAACCAAAAATCATATTGCAAAACAGAAAAGCTTACTTTCCACATATTATGATTTATCATAAGAACTTCAATATTACTGGTTCTGGTTGTTAACTCGCAAAAACTTCTATAGCACCTTTCACAATCAAGTTGCACCATCTTCTTTAGTTTTTAATTACCATATAGAGCCTCATGGATTAATTTGTCTCATATCTCCTTAATCAAGGTCTGCTAATCTCATTCTCAAGCTATGTATTGAACAGCATCCTGCATTACCAGAAAAAGCAAACTCAAGTCAAAAATACCAGAAAACCCTGCCCATTTCTCAGTTTAGGGGCAGCTACTATCAAGCCTGATTTTAGTCGATTATTTTTATTTTATGGAAAGTGCCAACCAAAGGAACGGTGCAGAACACTAAGTCCATATTATATATATATTTAGGAGCTGTATGAATAGTGACTTTAAAGTCATACAGACCTTCCTCCTGGCCAATCTACCTCAACACACCATGAGGTTATTTGCTTGCATAGTTCTCCAAGTAAAAACACACAGATGATATTAAGAGCGCTCACTGAGCCCCAAAACTTGTATCTGCCCCCTGTGAACAAAGGGCTAAGGCTAATGCACTGGTCTGTAAAGATGCCAGAAGGTCCCTCTCGCCTTCATCCATGCTACGCAGATTCCTGCTGCCTTTGTGGGTCTGTTGTCTTCGGGGCTTGGGTTTTTTTGGGTATTTAATTGGAGGGAAATGCTCCCGAGCAGGGGAGCGAGGGAGGTTTAACAGCACTAGGGATCCGAGGGGCTCACACGTGCTATCGAGCGCATTGTCAGCACGCCACAGGTGTGCAGAAGAAAAGGCAGGAGAAGCACATGCGCGACCGCGAGGGGAAAGGGCGATAACCGCCCCAGCCAAGAGCGTCTGCAGCCCAAGGTGCCCTTGTTTTATATTTAGGTATTCCTCGCCAATAGTTTCAAAAGCGTGTGTGCGAAATGAGCAGCTTTATTTTGCCCTTACAGGAGAGATGTTCCCAGCCAACCGAAGGGGGATGATGTACTGTAGACTGACAAGGGCTGCTAGGCTCGAACACTGCAAGTGTTTCAAACTGTGGGAGAGCTAAACACAGAGTGAGAACATTTTATTTTTAAAAAGCCTGGCAAGCCGTGCTCCCCATATAGCTCACTTCCTCCCAGAAACTTTCCCTAAAATATTGTTGTTTGATATTTTGATCCAAGTCCTCATCGGATCCAAAGTTGAGGCTCCTGACATCTGCTCCCATCTCTCTCTCTCTCTCTTTCTCTGAAGAAGTTGGAGCCTTCAAAACAGGTAACTGCTGCCTCTGCAACCTGACTGCAAACATGCTGGGGGCAGTGAAGGTGGTCTGCTCTCAACCATCAGCGTTTACCAGCTACTACCCACTTCTCTGAGACACAGCCCTGCCATATGCTCAGAACAGAGTAGCCCTTGATGATGTGTTGTAACAAGGATGATCCTTTTTTTAAAGGCAGCTCTTTATATGAAATACTCGTGCAGCAGAAGAGCACAGAAATAAATATCAGCATTATTGGCGCTGGCAGCAATGCACATAATCTTTTGCCCAAACCCTCCTCTTATTAATAGACTCTGATTTCAGTCACTTTTTGTCTAGCCAATTTTAACTGTTTGAGCTGGCATTTCGATGCCAGGTATCTGTTTTCGAGACAGATGCTTCGGAGACAGTTTAGCTCAAAAAAGTTGAGACATCTCTTTGATGAGGGCTGGGCTGGGGAGAGGAAGTGCATTGCCTGGCCCAGAATAACAGCAAGACTTACTCTTGCCAAGGATCCTACCATCACTCAGAGTAGGAACTTGAGATCCAGCAGAAGCAGGGGTAGCTCCTGTCCTATCACAGAATAGTTAGTAGGAAGGGACCTTAAAGATCATCCAGTTCCAACCCTCCTGCCTTGGGCAGGGACACCTCCCACCAGACCAGGTTGCCCAAAGCCCCATCCAGCCTGGCCTTGAACCCCTCCAGGGATGGGGCAGCCACAGCTTCTCTGGGCAACCTGTTGCAGTGAGCACCCCCTTGTCCTGTAACACCCATTTAACTTTAGCCAGGTTTTTACATACACTGATTTTTTATTTTTTTTTTTCCTTCCTAATCTTCTAAAAGCTGCATTAGGTTTTCTCACAGGCCAAGCCTGTGCTCCCTTCAGGGCTTTCAAAAAGCCATCTAGCACAGTATGGGAGGGTTTTGCACCAAGATTAGGGCAACAGAAGTAAAAGAGATTATCGCCTGAAGATGTTGCTCCAGGCACCAAAGCAGGGCTGGGCACCCAGAGCAAACCCAAAGTCAAACTGTCGATGTTCCTCAGCCAGAAATTCAATGAAAGAGAGGTTGGGGGCAAATCTGGGGAAACTAAGAGCCTGCTAAAGCATGATAAAGAGGATAGAAGAAAAATCTGATGAAGATCAGGTGAAATGCTGTGTACCAGATAGGATAGAGAAGCCTTTAGAGAGAGCTGCCCCAGGCCTTGGAGCCAGGGACCTCCCCAATACATACCCAAAAGCAAGCAGACTACAGGTAAAAACCATCCCAGGGGGAAGCGTGATGTGCTTTGGCTTTGATTTTACACTCAGAAAGAAAACAGCTTGTCCACAGAGAAGCCCACATGAAACAAAGTTTGGAGCGTTGACGTTTGGCTTCTCAAACCACGGGGCTTTTTGAGTCTCCCTCCTCTTCACAGGAAGATCTGTCTTGCTGTAACCCCTGCCATCCCCCACATCACACTTCTAAACATTTACCCCGTTGAGTGCAGCAAAGTACATGATCAAACCGTACCAGAACATATACACATGAGAAGGCCACCACATATGTATACAATTAGGGTCAAATGGGCATTTTCTGACTTTTGAATCCCAATTGCTGACAGCTCGAAGCGAGGTACAAACATACGATAGACACACGCAGGAGCATCCCCTCCCCGGGGATGGGATGCACTTGGGAACAGCATCCTACACCCAGGCGAAGTCTCAATGGAGCCTGTGGGAGCTGTAGGGTGCTCAGCACTTTTGAAGAGCAGAACGTTTATATTTAGACTCCTAAATGAACTTCGCAACCTAAATTTAGGCTCCTATTTCTGACACCAAATAAAAAAAAAAAAAAAAAAGAAGAAATCCATATGATCCTCCAAATTTAGAGCTGGGTACCTCAACACAGTCATGTCGGAGTGAAATGTAAACCTTGCACTTCGGCCCACATTCCTATCAAGTTGTTTTCCAAAAGGGGAACCGATCAAGCACGCAAGATTTTAAAAGGAAAATAATAATCCAGACTCGCTCGTGTGAATTCCTCGCATCCCGCTTTATAGTGAGCTGCCAGTCAATTGATTTGGGTCTCACTCGCAGTCCCTCTTACACCGCTGCAGCTCCATCAGCTCAGAGCTCGATAGAAGGAAAGACTTTTGCAAAATCTCCAGCTCCACATCAGATGCTAAATCATATTTCCAAAAGGAACTGTGGCATTTAAAAAGTTTGAGCCCCAGCACAGTCAATGGGGCTAAGGCTCCTAAATCTGCGCTGAGGTTTTATGCACCTTTCAATTTTTGACTCATATAAAATATCACTGTGCAAATATTTTCCATTTGCAGAAATCACCTGCTCCTGACAGCTTCTCAGGGAATTTTTCTTCACGTGTAATACAATCTAAACATATGTGTTGCATTAAGTTGGGTTATATCAGGTCGTGCCACCTGACACATTATATCCCAACATAATCTAATGTGATGTAAATCACTCATTACAACAAACCTAAAGGAAAAGAAAAAAAAAAAAAGGGAAGAAAAAACCCAGCTTTCCTGCCACCTCACAGACAGCTGTAACAGATAAAGTGTCTGCATCGTTATAAGTGACCAGGTGAGCATCCATCTTTTGATGTTATTTCAAGGCATTTTCGTACACTATTTCCATGGTAGCTACAGTCCTCGCTTGCTGATCACTAGTGATGGAACGAAAGAAAGTTTTATGACTTAGTTTTAGAGAATATTTCCTGTCTTTTTTTTTTTTTTTAAGCAAAAATACTCTACAGCAAAAGGAAAAATGTCAGAAATATTATAGCACAGTCATAAAATTCAATGCAGGTCCAAAGCTCAGTGCAAAGCAGTTTGGTGAGACAGAGAAACAGGTGGGAGAGCAGGAGAAGGGGATCAGCTGTCCCAAGAGGTGAACACAAGCCATGGTGCAAATCCATTCCCATAAAGGCCAGATTTCAGGTTCTCTCACCTCACTTTAAGCAACAGAAATGTTAAAGTTCTGATAAAGGTGGAAAGGGACTTTTTTTACAAGGGCGTGTTGTGATAGGACAATGAGTAACGGTTTTAAACTGGAAAATGGGAGATTTAGATTAAATATTAATAAGAAATTCTTTATTCTCAGGACAATGAAACAGTGAGCCAGGTTGCCCAGAGAAGCTGTGGCTGCCCCATCCCTGGAGGTGTTCAAGGCCAGGATGGATGGGGCTTGGAGCAACCTGGTGTGGTGGGAGGTGTCCCTGACCCAGGCAGAGGGGTTGGAACTCAATGATCTTTAAGATCTCTTCTACTCTAACCATTCTGTGACTCCGATAATTAGCAGTTCTGCATCTCTTCATCAACTTCACCTAACTGAGGATGATCAGCCCCTTTTACCAACCCCCCTCTTGCTCCCCGTACAAAATAGGGTGGGTAGGAGGGGAGAGAACCATAGTGAAGGTTATCTCCTGAAGTAGACCCACTCCCATGACTTGGAAGTAGCACAGGGAGGTCTGTGCACCCCATTCTCTCTGCACAACATCTCATCTACATGCAGTCCTTTGAGCTGGCAACATTTTTTCTTGGGGTTTTAAAGCAGGCATTGAAAATCAGCAGTTCTTCCATAAATATTAAACTATCACACTCATTATGACAAAGGCATCTGCTGAAGGCGATTATTTGTCTGAACATCCCACACAGCGTAGGTAGAACATGGGTTATGTTAAGAGCCTGTTGTAGGATGGAGTCTTGTATCATTTTATAAAGTATGAATTTCACATCCAAGGGGTAAGCTTAATATCATGAATTATAACCATAGTAAATTATTACTGGGTTTGGGTTCCCCCACCCCAATTCTGTTATTTTAAAGTTGTCTACCTATCTACTAGAACTGCACCGAGCTGAATTTAATCACCAGCAGATTTGCAGTTATAGCAATAGGAGTGTCTTGTGAAGTAACTACAAAAGGACGCTTACAGGACCGGGAAAATAACATCCCTTCACACTGAAACAAACAATTACTGGTGATGTAAAAATATGGAGTCCCACAGGCAAGCATGAACCCTGCTTACAATTTAGATTATTTCAGCTGAACTGCCTTTAAACTCAAATTCATGCTAATGTAGGTACTGTAAATACAGCTTGAACCTTAATTCAATAATGAGATCAACAATTACACTTAAAGATTACTTAGCACTTCAGCAGTGTGAGCAAAATCCTTTTGATCACCTATATTGTGCTATTCATTATTTTCTTTGATGGTTAATAACACTGAAATGCGTTTGTTAAAAAGAATAAAATGAAGTACAATATTTATACTTTATTGCGAAGTGCATTAGCAAATCAGAGCACTCGGAGCACCTACATGAAAAAGAAAACATCATCAATATTTGATATTTGTCTTCTTTAGCATCTAGTTGCATTTTTAACATCAACAGATCTTCCGACCCTGAATCCATCACACTATCCAGAAATGCCATCTTCTGCCACCAGACCCACCCGCTGGCAGTTTTGTCACACATCTTTGTTTCCGTCTTTGTGTGGCCTATAGAAAACAGAAACCAGCATTTGCCAACCACGGTGTAATTTCAAGAGGTGAGTGCTGGGCGACATTTTAGTAGGCAAGAAGAAAATAATTATTTGACTTGGAAATTTCAACACCATTCTAAGGTTGGGGAGGTGGGGGGGAAGAAAAAAAAAAAGGGAGGAAAAATGGCACGAAGACATTGTGCTAGGCAACAGATCATGTAAACATTTCCTATGACAGTCTTTCATCATATAGAGGAACATTTACACTGCCAGATCTTGTCTTCTTTAAAAATGTCAGCTCGGTAAGTTTGATGCACATGTGCTCCTTCTGTAAGTGTCTGCTCAGGCAGACAGTTTACTAATTTGTGGCTCAGTAAACCTTTCACTGCACCGAGCACCTTGAGGTTAGCACATCTCTAATCATTATTTGATAACAGAAATCTGTAAGCATCACATCCCTGGTAACAAGAACATTGTATCTTAGCAACCAGCCTTGATATTCAAACAATTTCATTAAAGCGTAGCACCTCTTAGCAGGTGGGTGAGTGCGGGTGTTGATAAACATTTATAACATGATCAACCATTGTGTTTGCCAACACTATAATCAGCATGACAAATTTATGAATTTGTTTACAAGCTCTTAGGTACCAACCTAAGTAGGTAAACTACCTTATAGCACGCTTCTGTGTCTATAGATAGAGGCATATTCGGAGATGAGGCTTCTTTAAATTGAACATATTGGATAAAAGGTTAGCAGATGAACATCACATGTCACCGTAAAAATCACCATTTAAATTAACCCACAAAGGATGTGTTAGAGCGAGGGCAAGGATTATATTTCACCCCCAAGAGAGCAAGAAAATTTAAAGTTGAAGCTGTCTGTAATTTATCCCCAGGTCCCCAGCAGGACGTGTACGTGGACACGCTGCCCCAGCCCCACGTGTGGGAACTTTGCCATCGTGGGGCAAGCACCAGGAACCAAGGGGTCACTGCCACCACGTGACAGGGAGCGATGGCTTCCTGCCCTCACCCAGGATTTGGCAACCCTGCGCTCCCTGCCAGAGGGAGATAGCTAGGATAACCCATCTGCCTCCCACGGGAAACAAGCAGGGCTCAGATTATTTCAGTTCATCAAATACCCTACCAGCATACCTATACTAAAGGAGGATGGCAGACTTTGAAGAAAGCAAATCCATCATCCTCTTTTGGAAATTCAGCTTGGACATCCTCAGTCGTACTTCAAAAGAGGTTCATACAAATACATCTTCTTAAGTGGAAGCACTACAGACCGGATAGGCCAAATTTTGCTTATAGAAACACAGGAAATCTTTTTCAGTCCTGGGTTACAGGGCCCTGTCCCTTGCTATCCCAGGAAAGGGGATCATGTAATGCTCTCCATAAACTATTTAGCTTCATCTTAAAACCAGTGAAGTTTATTAACCCCATAATTTCCATTGGAAGCTTTTTCCAGAACTTCACTCCTTTGATAATTTGAGGTCTCCTAGTCTAGGGTCTGATTTTATTAATGGCTCTTGAATATTCGTTTGTTCTCATGCCAATATGGTCATTTAACTGAGACCACTCAACCCCTCTTGGTGTTTACATCCCTATTTTTTTATTTTTTTTTTTTTCCACAAAGAGCAATCGTGACCCCTCTTACTGTTCATTGTTGCTAGGCTAAACAAATTGTGCTCTTTTATGGCTGTATTACATCAACACAACCCTGCGGAGGGCAATAGGTTTACCCTTTTGTAATCAAAACCAGCATTTGATCTCATGAACTTAAATGGAAATATCCTTCTATGAGAGTTACTTTCTAAAACGGTTTCCAGTGTTGCGCTGTTGCTCAAAGGAGCAAGAGGGAGAGAAAGGGGACAGCCGGAGAAAGTTAGCTGGCCAGCCCAGGGTCAAAAAATTTGACTACTCTGTTTATAGTTTGACATGCCAACAAAAGGCCCTCAAATCCTTTTGAGGACCAGATTTTATGCAAGTGTTTAGGTTATCAGCCTAAATTATGGAAGCTTTTATCTATTGAGATTCATCTAGAAATGAGATGGCTCTCCAGCCCTTATTTCCCCTATAAGGGGACACCACCCTTACCAACTCACAGGCTGCTCTAAGACCAAGACTCTCAAGCACTCTGCGATATCTGCTCAGTAGATGTTGGACTCAGGTCACACTGTCATATCCAGAATTCACATAGGCTTCATAGAATGGTTTGGATTGGAAAAGACCTTACAGATCATGGAGTTTCAACCCCTCTGCCATGGGCAGGGGCACCTGCCACCAGACCAGGTTGCTCAAACCCCATCCAACCTGGTCTCGAACACTTCCAAGGACAAGGCAGCCACAGCTTCTCGGGCAGCCTGGGCCTGGGCCTCAGCACCCTCACAGTAAATAATTTCTACCTGATATCTAATCTAAATCTCCCCTCTTCCAGTCTAAAACTGTTACCCCTCATCCTATTGCTACACTCCCCGATCACGAGTCCCTCCTCATCTCTCCTGTAGGCCCCCCTTTAGGTATTGGAACCCTTACATCTATATTGTGGAGATTAAGCCAACCCATGGTTGGTTGGGAGGCCATCTCTAGAAACTTCCAGATATTTCTTTTCAGAGAACATAATGCCCTTATTTTATCATAAGCCCCCAATATCTTTCTGCATTGCCATCTGTGGGGGAGCACAGGCCAAGAGGCCAACAAAGGCAATAGGAGTGGCAAAAATGTCTACAGTCAATGGGTAGATAAACACAAAACACATCATACTCCACCTTTGTGTCTGATTAACAGACGTTTTACTAAAACAATTCACAAGCACAATGTTTGAAAGAGTCAAAAACTCCTTGATGCTTCAAACTACTCTCCAAAATAATAATCGGTTCCCTTTTCAGTAACTATTTTGCACTATATCTTTTCAAGAAAACCTAATAATAGTCTTGCTGCAGTTAAAAACTATGTTTAAAATTTACCAAAAGGTGGAAGACACAATGCAAGTAAGAGAAAAACAGGAATATGAAGTTTGTACCTTGTACCTATTGCATCCAAGGTAACGCTACCGCATCACTGATTTTGCACCGAGCACGCTACATCAGGCTATTAATCTACCTGAAATACCTGGGACCAAGTGGAGCATTATGAAATAGGTAACTGAAACTCCCTTTTGGAGCTGAGTCATCCACTTTTTGAAAAAAAAAAAAAAAAAAAAGGAAAAAAAAAAAGAAAATTACCACCACATTCTATCATTTCAGTTCTTTGCAGTTCGCATCCCTCCCATTTCTAAGATCTGGTGACAAACCTACACACTCCAGCTGGGAAAGAAATCCCACCTGACACAGGAGAGTAAGAGAGGGGTTTTTTTTCCCCCCCTCTTTTCCTTTAAGCTGGCTCTCCAGGTTTATAAAACTAGGTAAGTTTTAATTAATTATCTCGAGACATTTAAAAAACCAAACAAAATCAGAAACAACAATTAAGGGCTACAGGGAACAATGGCAAATACTACATAAACATACACACACTGTATTAAACAAACAAATGCCAAGTAGACATACACATAAATCATACATATAAATAAAATGTACCTTTTAGCAACAAATTTGAATTAGTTGCACACACAAAAAAGAATAAAGCCTATTTAAAACAGGAGACTGCAGCAATCCATATTCTCTCCTGTACAAACAGGATGCAACTTTAATTTCCAGAAAGACATCTCTTTTGTTATCAGACAAAATAAAAATAGAATTTTGACCAGCTGTGTGCTTCTTGATGCCTCAGTTTCATTTTCTGCAAAATGGGAGAACTGCTGAAATCCCCTCCCCTCTCCTGCAAGCTAACATTTACAAAGCACTCCAAACCTGAAAGTATTTTTGGAATAGTGCCTTCTGAAAAAATGCTGGAGAAACACCATCAAGAACAACATAACGGGCACGCAGAAGTCAAATTCATATTCTCTAGTAGGAATCTTTTTTACTCCTGTGCTTGTATAACACAGCGGAGTCTGATCTACAAAGCGATGATGGCACTAATCTAGAAAGACATTGTCTTCTTCCCTTTCAGCTCATTTCTTTGGTATTATGTGTGCTTAGCCGTCAAAGAAGAGAAATGAATGAGTATTTGTAACGCTATGAAAAAGAAATGTTAAGTGTGGGTTAGAATTTCCAAATATAGTTGGAAACGGAACAGGTTTTGAAGAGACAAAGAAGAGTTTAAGGCGGTCTTCAAGCTGTGCTGCCCTGCTCTTAGTCCACCTGTTTTTTGGATTCTCATTCCTCCATCAGCCTCAGAGGGCAACTATTCCCTAGGAAAGCTTAGTAGAAGGTGCATGTAGAGTCCAGAAGCCAGTGAAAAGTCTCCTTCCCTCCATACCTCATTTCCTAACCCTGTCCTGTCCCAGCTTCCAAGTCTGATTTGTCACATCTCTGCCACACAGAGGAAGCCGCTTGACAACACTTAGTGAGCTGTACAATACAGCAGGAGAGCACGCATTGCCCAAGTCAACAAGGAACAGACGTGGGATCAATAATAAAACATGCTACTATAGAAGCGATAATTACTTAACACCACCACGGGCTAGTTAAATATTATCCCTTTTACACAGCTTGGGAAAGCAGACGGAGATTGTGTCGAGGCTACATAGAGTCACTTGTCAGAACTGGAGTTTGATCTCGTCAGCTTCAAGTCCCCATTTTTCTATCAAGATTCAATGCCAAAAAAGGGGAAATGCTGGGTGTTTTGAAATACAGAGATTTTTCTGGAAGTTTCTCATGCTTTACGGCCTTCCCCATAGCAGCTGTAGGACCACTCAACAGTTTGGACTCACAAAAGGAGAAGCAGCATGCTGGGGCCTCCTGGAGCTCCACATTCCCTTCTTTCATTCCTCACCCTTCTCCTCCTCAGCCAGCCTTACCCCTCCTTCCTGGGAGGAATCCCTCAGTCACTAACAAAGGGACACACATTAGGTATCTTGTAGGTCCCAAAAATTTGAAATATCTCCATGATCCAAGCTCCAACAAACTGGAGGAACCCATAGTGGACCAGAACAGCTCATACTCAGTAGCATGCAATAAGCATGCTGAGACAGAGGTCCAACTGCACAAGCTGGGCATAACAAACACGTGCAACCAGTATAGGATGATACCTGAAAATAAATATACATCCTTCCATTCTGCCTTTTTAGTACAATAATAAAATCTGTTTTCGTATTGCCAGTTCAGAGCTTCCTGGCATTTTCAGTGAAGAAGGGCAAGACCATTAAGGCTCTGCATGTCCACACAGAGTAGAGCAGGAGACATCAGTCTGGGCCTTTGACAAGAATGCCACCAGAAAGTATGGCAGAAACGCTGAGTCTAGCACAACTCTACTGCATAGCAGCTTCCAAGACACCAAAATTTGTTTTACAAACACTAACTCTAGACCTTGGAAAGTTTTTGCAAATGTCAGACTGTTGAAGTCCCCAACCTCAGTCCCAAACACACAAGATTAAGTAAAAAAAGTCTTTGTGCTGACGTTCACTGGCCTGGTATATCCTAAAGTATTTCCTTCTGCTGGAGTCCTAGCAGCGCATTCCACTCAAATCACACACATGCAATGCACAAAAAGGCCAAAAACAAAACACACCACCATAAACCAGCTAAGGATGAGTTTCATATTGGCCTTAACTTATGGGCCACCTGCTTGGTACTATCACACTCATCAAGAGTTTCTACTACAGGGATTGGAAGAGGGAAAACATTTTGGATGCTCAGCTGGATCTCCTGGAGCTGTATGAATTCCCAGGCTTTACTTCTACAGAAGCCATTCCAGTAGATTAAGGTCTTGCAGTGGTCAATTGAATTACATATGGTTTTCATTAGAAGCCTAATGATAAATATGAATTCATAAGTGTGTGTGAGTATACACACACATCTATAGAATTTAATCATTCAGATCACAGTGGAAAGCAGTTTTAACAGCAGTGAATTTTCCCTTTCCAGTGTGTTAGAGACAAGGAAAAAGTAGAGCTGTGTATGAACATAAATCAGAGTGACCTTTAACCACTTCTTTAACTCACAAGGAAAAGCTATTGCATTTTAGGGAAAGAATAGTCTCCATTAAAGGAAGAGACAATCAGCCCATTAGGTCAATTTTAATTTTGAGACTAGAATATTAAATACTCTCTTTGATTATGAATTGTATTAAAGTGATTAAAATCTTCTAATAAAAAAAATCCTAATCCTAAACCTGCTGTCATATAAATATCTATGGTTCACAATGTCTCCGTGCAACTTAACATTTGTAAAAAAAAGCACATAATTTATTAAAAATATAATCTAGCCACATCTAAATTGATTTTGAAACTCAGAAATACAGGCTTTTACCACCCTACTGTCTGACAGAAAAGAATTTCACTAAAAACACTGATTGCTTCTAGCTTTTTACATTTTTCCCGATAATGGGACCACCTCTGCGACATAAAAACCTCTTGAACAACTCAAGAGAACTTCATCAGACACCGAGAGAGGAGTGACAAAAGCTACAGGAATCCTAACGTTTTCCTGAAGTATCTTTGTTATTATTTATAAACACTTTTTCCTGTTGCTGTAACACAACTAGGAGACATATGCAGACAGATAAAACACCAAATGTTTATTTTTTTTTTTTTATTTTTTTTTTATGTTTTAAAGTGATCTTTGCATTATGCAGGATTTTTCCTTCGGATCACTATAATAGTCTTCTGAGAGGCAAGCTGCAATCCCCGTTTGACTCATCACATTATGTGCTTGTATTAAGTTTTGCATTAAATCCTAGTGCCATCTATAACTTACTACTAATATCTTTACACCACTGAGGCTTTGATATTTGATGGAAAGCCCCTGAAACCTCGCCGAGGGTCTCATCAAATCAGGCAAGCCTCGCTTTCCTATGTATTTACCAACTGAAGCATATATTGGAGTGAAGCTAGTTTGAGGAGTCCATGGTTGGTTAATCAGCTACGCCGGGTTTTTCTCAACCTATCGTTTCTAGCAACGGAGCCAAAATTCTATAAAATGGCATCCCTTGACGCAATAGCTTCAATCTCAAAGCTTTACCTGAATAGAATCAAAATGGTATCTCTCAGCCACATTAATTCCTTACTTCTTGCTTAGTGCAAGGCATCTAAGGAAATGAAACTTATTGAATCAAGTTTAATGACATAATAAATTCTTCCCTTCAGACAATGTTGAGGCTTAATTCACTAGTGCACTTTAAGCTTTTGCCTTTAGCATCTGATGGGTCATTAGTCTGTAATCCAGCAGCTAGTCTGTTTAGAATCTAAACTAAATCAGCGAGTACCATATCAGTAGTTTCTGAAATATGACTGGCAGGTCAAGTGGCCTCAGAAAGACTGCCTGGGGCAGTTAAGACTAGGATAGGGCACGACTAGAACAGAACCAGTGATGAATCTGGAAGCATGTACTCAATAAGGACTTCATTCATTCTAGCTCACTAAACAGCAGTTCTCCAAATGAGTTGACTTATATTTTTGATGTTTTTAACCAGTAGGTCATGCAATAAAATTGCCCTGTATGTGCCAATACACATCCACACAGATCATTGACTTGCATGCTTGGCCATATTTTATTTATATTTTTTTCCCCTCAAGTTTTTCCATAGCAGCCTGAAAAAGGCAAGAGAACCTCCATCGTGTGGGCAAACATGCCATATAGTGGACTTAGATCACACAGTTTTCAAAAGCAGAAAGTTTGATGAAACACCCTTTTGTCCAAAAAGAAAGAAACTCTGAAATGCCAGTTCCTACACCTGAAAAGTCACATTCTTGAGATGCTGCAAATAACCTGTGCTCCCAGCTGAATATTTCTCACCTTGCATCTTAAAAACAGCCCTTATGCAATCCTTTTAGGGTTTTTCAATACAAGGCAGAAAACCAGCTCTGCTTCAGAATTTCAGCTGGAGTATTTCAAGCTTGTTGGAGAGGAAAGCGTGCTGCACTCCTCTCCATCACCATCCACTACAGCATAAGCCGAGCACTCATAAGACTCGATTCAAAGTCCACTTCAGTCAATTGACCCCAGTGGTCTTTAGATCAGGCCCTTAATCTGTACATTGCACTAAGATAATCAGTAACAGCTTGGGTTAGAGGACACACTTTTTTCAGTTCTTTTTTTCTCCACTCATCGTTTCCCAGATCCAAAGAAATATTTCCAAAACCCCCTCAAAATAAAGAGGCTAACACTTTCAGTGAATACAGCCTGTCATATGCTACAGTCATGATTTAAGTGATATTTGCTGTTAAAAAAAAGACGTGGTAGCAAAAATAAATAAATGAAATAAAACCACGGGCTTGATGTTTTACCTCCTAGAAGATGGATTTTCTTTGCTGCTCCCCTGAACCATATTTCACTTGTGTCATGGTGGTTTCTTAATGGACACAGAGGGCACAAAGCTTGGGGTGGAAAGGAAAACCCGTTCTTGCACCGAGGTCCATTTTACTTCTCAGCTACATTTCTTTATTTGCAATAATGCCTATAGGATATTGATACTTGGAAAGAGTTACTGTAGGACAAATCCACTCCAACTGAACTACTAAGCATATCACAAGCCTAACCAAGGGTCTGATGACTTCCACACAACACAGGTATCCATGGGAAGATGTTCCAGAGAGCAGCAGTAACAGAAAACTGTTGTAAAGCAATTCTAAATACCACAGTATTTGGGGAAATAGTAAGTGCTTGGCCAGTTCCTTAAATCAATGCCTTGCACTGTAGATCTGTGGTGAGAAGACAGTTGCCAGCAAAACAAGTTGTAAATTATCATAAGGAAACCCATCCTCTGCCCTCATCACATAGCACAGAGAGAAAACAAGGTTTGGAAACAGGGCATGAGGTTGGGTTGTGAAGTGCAGAGCAGAGAGTTACCCCACTGTCCTTACAAAAGCAAAATACCAGGATTCAAAAGGTAGATGGGATCATCTCAACATCTCTGCTCCCACAGCCGAGCAGATGTGGGACAGGAGGCCCCAAACAACCCATTTGACAGACACCTTTTTTCAGAATGGTCACGAGCAATGCGGCAGGGCAAATCCCAAAATATCCCCAATTAGAAAGATAACTCATTTCCAGATGCAGCCTGCTCAAAGTTGTCTACAGCTTAATTTAAATATGCATTAAACACACTGTGTAACAGAGGCAAAATTACTTATTGCTTTAAGCATGCCCATGCTATTTTAAAATAGTCTGGCCGTCATGAGCATTTCTCTTATTATCTTTGGTGACATTTAATCAGTGCTTAAATGTTGGGAACACAAGGGAAAGAAATCAGGTTATATATTTGGGAAGGCAACTCTTCGAAATTAGGCTTCTTTCCAAAAGAATACTTAACTGGCTGCTCACTGACTAAGCAAACGCCGTTAGCGCACACGCTTTCTCCCCTGGTAGGAGGAAAGTCACAGGATACCCCAGCCAGGGTCAAATCCTTCCTTTCTGGGGACACACTGGCAAAGCTGAATTTTAGTTCCCAGAACACTCAGACCAATAACTCCAGCCTCTCTACAGTATTATTCCCTTTCTTCCCTCCTGTCTCTCACACGCTGCAGAGGTAAAAGGTATTTACAGAAATGAGAAAATGTAATTTATTTTATTCTTAATTTATTATTGAACTATCAAAGGCGCTCTGTCATTTGGGATCTCCCTCCATCTCCAGCCTTTGTATTCCAAGGTACTTCAGTAACAGCAGTAAGTGAGCCTAAAATGCCAACTTGAGATTTGCATTATAAATGGCATATACAAAGAGAGATTTTTTAAACTTTGGTTGATCTAGCATATCAAAGATCTTTTCCTCTCTTTTTCTAAGCTACTTCAGTGACTGTATTGAAGTGAACTGAAAGGATTAGCTTGAAAGTGGCAAGAAATCTGGCTTGCAAAGAAAAAAAAAAAAGTCTTTTTTTTTTTTTTATTTTCACCCCCACTTATTTCAGTTGAACTTTTCGTTATGTGGGGGGCCCTTTCCTCTTCTGAAACACGTTTTTCTCTCCGTCTCTCTCATGGTATCCCGTGCTGTGCCAATACCAAACAAGGTGAAAATATAAAGCGGACAAGAGAGGCTCCCGACACCGGTTCCTTCGGCCCCTGTTCAACCTTCTGCCTCGCTAAACTGAGCGCCGGAGTGAGGATCACAACACATTCGCTCATTATTTCCTCTTTAGCCAAAGCTAGCGGTAAACCCCGGTGATGCTAATGGTCTCTGTCTCTCCCACACCTGGTCCTGAGCCACTTCTCTACAGCACAAGCCACTCCTGTGCTCGTAGAAACACACGGGGAGGACGTTCTCCTCCTCTTCCCGAGGAAATCGCACGCTGTTTTCACTGCTCGCTGGGCGGTTATAGCACAGTCTTGCTCCAGTAACGTCTATCTGGGAAAAATGAAACAGCGTGGAAAAGTCACCGGGGGAAGAGGAGCAGAAGGAATGACTCAGCTCTGAACCTGAATTCAGACGAAAATGAGTAAGAGCTCCCAAAATCAAAGGGGAAAAAAAAAAAAAAAAAAGATTCATGGCTACTGATACCAATTCTCCCTTCAGATGTGTTTCTATTTAGAAAGTTTACAAGAAGTCAGGATATTCTTTAGAAATATCACTCCCTTCACAGCTCCCTACCTAGCCTGATGTCTCTTTCCTTTCTCTTTTTTTTTTTTGAATAATTAAGCAAACCAGCTGCATTTACTTTTTGAAACAAAAGCCTTTTGAAACTATCAAGCCTGTTTACTGACAGGTTCAGCCACAGTCCTACCCAAACAGCCCGCATCTCCCAGATAACAGGCTCAGAAACACAGTCCCTGCCTACATCTGGTAAGAGGCTGGAGGTCCGAGGAAAAAAAAGAGGCCAGTGGGCACAGGCCAGGGGAAGGGTTTGAGTTTTAGGACTGAAAACAAGAGGACAGCTGAGTCAGAGTCTCAGGGCTCTGTTAGTGCTGCGTGTTTCCAGACTAAATTGTTATTCCCGTGGCAGGAGCTTTGCGTTGGTCAATCTGGTCCAAGCTCATCCTTCTTACATCAGTGACTTCAGAGCAAGATTAGACAGACATGCAGCAGGGGAAGGAAAAAAAAAAAAAAAAGCACTGAAGAACAGCATAATCATGGCTTTCTTGACTCATTTACTCATGCCAGGCCAACCCAGAGGTTTGTGGTGGAAGTAGTGTGTGCTCAGGCTCAGCGACACGTGCGAGGACAGACTTGGACCAGTCTGGGTACCCAAAAGCAGGGGAAGGTTATTCTAAGCATGACCAAACACAAGTTGCAACAACACACTGCTGGGACGGTACTCAAAGTGCTGTTTTCTAAAAGCTGATTTATCAGCAACTAACTACAGAAAATGCTAGGGGGCTTTCTTCACAGCACGTAAGCTACAATAGATGCTCCGTCCCTCAGCGCCGATGACACACGCACCCTGTCAAAGCTGAGTAGCTGCCTACTGACCCCTCCTCTTCATCAAGGGGGACTTGCTAATGATGTCCTGAGTTAAAACCGTGCCGGCACCAGCTGGCAGGCACGCTCGTGAACCTAAGAAACCCACCCTGAAGACAAGCGGGACCTCTGAAACCTGCAGAAGCAAGACCAGAATTTTTCCTTCATCCCAAGATTAACTGCAGAAGAGGGCTACAACAGCTATTTGTCATCACCGCCACCTAAAGCCTCTCTTACTGCATATATCAACGTGTCTAGGGCTGTGACTAATGTAAAAGGCACCACCCTAAAAAAAAGGAATAAAAACTAAGAAATCATCAGTAACATGCACCAAGTCAAGCTCTATCAAGCTACTTTTTTTTAACAAAGATTTAGACTGTATCGAGACTCAAAAAAAGGCCTTCTCTTTTTTAATCTTCTCCTGATAAAGAAATGCAAAATATTAAATCAGTTTAGGTTTATTTCAAGGAGTCTTTAAAGAGATAAATAAAAATAAGCTTCCAGAACACGCAGGAAAGCGACACAAGCCTGCGATCCCGCAGAGGCTCTACGGATGCTGAGCCACAAGTGAAATACTGTTTGCTTATGTGAAGTTCAGCACACAACAGTCTTCTGAGAACCCAGTAACGTCAAATAAAAGACTAGCTGGGTTAATAGCTATATTTACTTTGACTGTTGTTATATCTAACTTTCCTGTAAGACAAGGTAGGTAGAGGAATTCATTATCCTGGGTGCTCGCAGAGGAGAGCCCACCTTCTTCTAATGACCCACCCAGCTGGGTCAGCCTGAGCCTGGTGGCAGAAATGAGCAATAAAAAAGTTTAACACTGTCTGAAATAATCCCGGATTTCATTTAATCTCCCTCCCACTACTAAAAATAACAGAGAGCAATAAAATCTCAGATGGTGCATATTGCAGGAGCTGCCATTTAATCTTGCTGATGAGAAAAAGAAAAAACGACAGAACCCTTTTTTTCAGCTTCCCAACACTCAAAATCATGTATTTTTCCTGCACTGTTGGAATATGCACCTACTTCCTTGAATTAACAGATCTCCAAATAACACACGCAGGGGCTATTTTCCTACATATAAACATGCCTTCTCTGTTCACAAGAGTATAGCCGGCTTTGGGAAGAAATATAAAAGAGTTGCTAAAGCCAATAAATAATTTCCTCAGCCACACATATGGCTTCTAAGTTTAATAGCAATTATGTCATTTTTATATATGATTCACTTGATGTTGTTTTTATGTGAATCATTTGACATATATAACTCCGGCAGATTTCTTAAATAAGCATATCACCAGAAACTAAATTACTAATCAATTAACCAATTTCTCCCCCTCTCCCCCTCCCTTTCCCCAACTTGGCATGCAATTAAGAGAGAAGACTAAACTTAGAAAGGCAGTTGAGAAAATGAGGTTTGATAAACCATGGATTTTCAATTTATTTATTTGGGGGGTGGGGCAAAAAAGGGGACTACAGAGCAAGTGGGGTCTACAGCAATCAAACAGATCAGAAGAATTTCTTTTCAACTGTCTCCCTGGTGTGACCTGAAGAGCATCCTTGCAGCACACCCCAGGTTTCTCTGGCACCCCCAAACATGGTGCAACCACCCCATGTGCAACCCTTCATCCTGCCCTCGCAGGAGGGCAAACGTGGCCACAAACACCTGCAGCTCAGCACTCGAGAGCAAGGACACCGACATCCCCAGAAACACAACGTTTTAATTCTCACTTCTCTTCTTGCTGGGGATAACGGGGTGGGGGGCAGCTTTGCAGAAAGAACAGGGAAGGAAACAGCCCAGGACAGAGAGGTGTTTACAGTTTTCTTGCCTGACCCCCTGTGCTCTCACCACAACGCACACTCTTCTTTCCAGAAGAGATTCTACACCCTGCAACACCCCTTCCTCATTTTCAAACCGTTCACCACCCTGGGGCTCCGTAACCTGCGCCTCAGCCCCAGGCAGAAAACCAGCTCTTCCTCCCCTTCATTGGGGGCACCCAGATGGGCATCCCCTTCCTCTCCCCTTGCTTTCAGGATCAACCATCAGAGAGGTTTTATTTATTTTTTTTCCAGCTTAACTCTTTTTAGCATGTTTCCATTAGCTGGCAGCTCAGCTTATCAAAGCAAAATACCTGACTCATTGCATTTTATGGGGCTTGAGTGAACACGACGCAGGCATTTTCCACACATTTGGTATTCCTCTGCTTGGGCAACAGGCATCTTTGAGCAGGAAAGACATGTCTTTTGCTAGAGAACAGCATTAAAAACCAGCTGGAACACCTTCAACTTTCACCACTTGCAAAGTCTCTACACCTACAGCAATTCTGCATCAATTATTTCTTTCCATTTTATAAGCCACACTAGGTAACACGCAAATAGGGGACTCCTTGCTCATAAAAGTACAGAAAGAAGAAAAATCAGCTCACAGAAAGCGCTCAGAGAGGCTATGTATGTACCTTGGCTGCTACCAAAAGAACAATTAAGCACACGCTTAATATAATCACACAAGTAAATGCACTAACTCCTTTAAGGCAACCTTATTTGCTTGCTTTATTTAAGAACACATTCAAGAGATTTGTTTGAAGAAACCAAAGCAAACAGCCAGACCTGGCCTCAAACACTAAACATCCACAAGACCAGCCACTCCAAGACTTCAACAGCACAAAAAGGAGATTCGGGTCGCACTGTTTAGCTTTTAAACACAGGAAGATCACAGCACATTGTCTCAACTTCACTTTCCCACCTCCAGTAGCCCTTTTTACCTTAAAAATGAATGCATTCCTCCTTCTCTCCTCTCCTTGACCCAAGAAACAGGGCAGCCCAGCTCACCTGCTTATCAACACCCTGAAATCAGGCCCAAGTGAAGGCACCTGAGCGTCTGCATCCCAATCACCTACCTCTGTCACTCATGGTAGTCACATATTGCTTTGCCCACAAGTAAAAATCCTTACTTAGGTGCAGAAGACCTGTCTTCTTGTCCTTTACATGGCTCACAGCAGAAGCTGGTTATTTCTTTGCTAGCGGGTACAATTGGTTTTGGGCCCCCTCGCTACAAAGAAAGACATTGAGGGGCTGGAGCGAGTCCAGAGACGGTCAAGGAAGTTGGTGAGGGGTCTGGAGCACAAGTCCTGTGAGGAGCAACTGAGGGAGCTGGGGTTATTTAGCCTGGAAAAAGGTGAAGGGAGATCTTATTGCACTCTACAACTACCTGAATGGAGGTTGCAGTGAGGGCTGGGGGGGGGGAGGAGGTTGTCGGTCTCTTCTCCCAGGGAACAGGCAATAGAACAATAGGAGACAGCCTCGAGTTGCTCCAGGGGAGGTTTAGATTGGATATTAGGAAAAATCTTTTCACCAAAAGGGTTGTCAAGCTTTGGAACAGGTTGCTCGGGGAAGTGGTGAAGTTACCATCCCTGGAGATATTTCAAAGACTTGATGCTTAGGGACATGGTTTAGTGGTGGACCTGGCAGTGTTAGTTTATGGGTTGGTTTCGATGATCTTGAAGGTCTTTTCCAACCTAAAATATTCTACGATCCCATATCATTATGATGAGAGGTCTCCTTGGTTTCCACAGTTGAGGATGTTCCTTGGGGTCTCAACCACTTTATAGCAACGGATTCAAGAAGAGAATAAGAGCAACAGTTGGATGAAGCACCTTCTGAGCAACCCTAGGATCTCAGACATGCCGCTGCACTTACACACATGCTCACATTAAAGTGCAATAGTTTCAAAAGAATTGGAAAAACCTCTTTACATTCAGGGGTAATGTCGTTTTTCGTGTTTTTTTGGATCTGAATCATAATCACAAGATGTATTCAATAGTGACCACCTCCTGTATCAAACCCTCTGCCCATAGTGCCTCCTCACCCCTGCAAGCAACCCAGCACACTCAAAGTCACCTTTGTGGATCAGAACCCCTCAGACAGGGTCAGTGTGGGGAATCACAGCAGCTTGAGGCACAAAGCAGGCAGTAGATCACCTGCTGGCATCTGGCATTAGCACATCTGTGTGGGACAGGAGCATCAGCAGCAGGAACTGAAACCGGGGCAAAGGGAGGAGCAAAGGGGGCTTTTGGCACCCGAAAACCAAGATGAATTTCCCTGGTGAAAACACTTCAGAGACACCAGGATGCTTGCCATCCCTTGAAAAGTTAGCTTGGAGGTGAGCTGTGTTCACACAGAGGTGAGCAAGTCCATGCAGTTTTTCCCTACAGCAGTGGTCCTCTCTCCTGCCGCTCACTCATTATTTCTGATGCCTGTCCCAGCTGCTCATGCTCAGACGTTGCAGATTATCACTGACAGGAGCTCTCCACTCCTAGAAATTTTGTTCATTTTCATTCAAAACCTGTTTTTTCTCCCTTTTCCTTCTGCTATACAGATCTGGCAATATGGTTTTATAAAATAAATGATTCCCCAAAGACAAATGTGCTGACAGGAGTCAATACAGCTGCTTTGACTCCCCCGAGATATGGCTTGCTCAAGGAGAAAAGCCTGCTGGGATTTCTTTACCTGGCTGGTTCGCAGCCAGTTATGAGCAAATGGAGTTCTCTTCCTCCCCTGTGCATTTCTGGCAGGACCACCTTCCCCACGCAGGAGACGGGAACTTCAATGTCCAGGGTGTGACGCATCCTGGGGGACCAGATTCGGAGCAGCCATCCCAGCTCCTGGGCACGGCACAGCTCCCAGTTTACTGGCTTGGGGTTTTCCAGTGGGGTGGTGCCTGATGCTGTCATCTTTCCCCTGAGTCGCTTTACGTTATCTCTGCTGGTTTCTGTGCAGCTGCCCCGGTGTCCATCCCAGGACCCTACCTTTGTTTCGTGAGGACTCAGTTCCCTTTGCAGGGGTGTCTCCCGACACGTGGCAATCAGCTGCAGCTTCCAGGGAACAACAAGTCCTTCCTCAAAGCTTCGGAAAACACTGAAGCTCGAACGCTTCTCAAAAGTGAATACCCCTGCCTGCTTTTCTGATCCTGTTTACTGCGGGCACTTGATTAACACAACCACACTTTGAGGCTACACCTTATAGACACCACATGCCCTGAGCTCACAGAAACCGGGGCAAAACATTAGTAACAAAGCCCTTGCTTTGCAGCCAATCTGCAAAAGGCACCTACACCGCATACCAAGGATCTTCTATCGCATCTCCACCTTCCCCGCTTCTCTTTTCCTGTGGCTGGTCCATCTGTCCTCACTTGGGAGCTTTGATTTCACACATCTTTACCCACCGTGTCTACCCTGCTCGCTGTGTAGTCAGTCCTCAGGCGCTTTGTGATTTGTAAACCTGCGCAGCAGTTACACGGTGCGGTTTCCCCCACCGCTCCCAGGCTGCCCTCGACTTCAGTATTTTCTGCTGCCAACAAACCCACCTTCCACCCATCGCCGGGCCCCAGGGCACACACCTTCACCCACCCCTTGTTTCATGTGGTCTGCGCTCTGGATGTCGGCGCTGCGAGCTCCTCATGCCCTCCGCCTGACGAGTTCCAGTCATCGGGGCCCCGGGCCCTGCCATAACCAGATGAAATAATCCTGTTGGCAAGAAGATGGAGATAATTTTGCAGAGCAGTCACATCCTTCCTTCATTCCCTCCCCATGGCTCGCTCATCCAAGCTTTGCCCTTGCAGACCTTCTGTGTGGTCGCACCAGCAGTGTTGATGATGTCCTGCTGGGCTGTATCATCCAGCTCAGGAGCTTCTGCTCTGCTTAACTTAAGATATTTTAAGTTAAAAGATATTTTAAGTTAAAAGATATTTTAAGTTCAGACAAGTCCTGAGAAACATTCACACACACACAAAGACATCCCAGATGCAGAATCACAGGATAGAATCGTAGAATGTTTTGGGTTGAAAGGGACCTTGAAAATCATCTCATTCCAACGTCGTTGCCCTGGGCAGGGACACCTCCCACTAGACCAGGTTGCTCAAAGCCCCATCCAGCCTGGCCTTGAACACCTTCAGGTATCAGGAATCCATAGCTTCTCTGGGCAACCTGGGCCAGTGTCTCACAACCCTCACAGCAAAGAATTTCTTCCTGAGATCTCATCTAAATCTCCTGTCTTTCACTTTAAAGCCATCCTATTGCTAAACTCCCTAATAAAAAGTCTCTCCCCATCTTTCCTCTAGCCCCCCTAGGGACTGGAAGGAGCTCTAAGATCTCCCCAGAACCATCTCTTCTGCAGGCTGAACATGCTCAACTCTCTCAGACTGTCTTTATAGCAGAGGTGCTCCAGCCCTCTGACCATCTTTGTGGCCTCCTCTGGACTCCCTCCAACAGGTCTATGTCCTCAGTACAAGCAATCTCTGCAGTACTAAACCTGATGCTGCCAAAGATTGGACCGAACTCGTCAGACATGCTCTGAAAAAAGTCAAAAAGGCTAAAAAACTAACTAGAAAACAGAGTACCTGTTTTGTTATCAAAGCAAAAAAAAAAAAATAAAAGCAAAAAAAGCTAAGAACCATTCTCGCTTTCCCATGACAGTTGGTCAATTAGGAAATATCTAATCTGGTTTAATTTAAATGTTGTCATATGCTACGTAACAAAGTTATCAACATTTTCCAGGTTTTCCTCTACCCCAAAATGATGCTGGCTGCAAAAGTGAAGACAAATCTTGACCTAGATGGATTTTCAGGAGTCTTTCTAAAGTAAATTTCCTGTTTAGTGAAACCGCATGCTGCTCGAATGTATTGTTGGCCTATAGAATGAGACGAACACACCCACCCAAGGAAAAGGATTAACTGAAATAACGCCATTTCTAGGAATTAAAGTTATTGGGATTCAAGCTGAAGCCCATTTCCAATAGGCAATCTTAATGTGCTCCTGAGGGAACTCTGAAATTATCATCTTCAAGTAAGTGATCTTTTCATGCAATTTTATTCCAGCACTATATCTAGGTATCTTCTCCATAACTTCTATGTCCACAAGCTTATTTATCTCCTTGCTAAAGTTCAAAATCTAATTTCCAACACAGGTTACTTACTGTAATAAACTGTACAAGCTTTAAAGTGACAAGTTGAAAGATACAATTTTTTAGAGTTATGAATTAATAGCCATATATGTCAAAGAAAGTGCCAACTTTTTCATATTTATAGATATATTATTGAAATGATAAAAAATGAACTGAGGAAAGAGAAAAGAAGTGAGGAGAACTACATATAATGAATCAAACATACTTAACAAGACATGTACAGACACTTTAGTGTGCATCTCTTTTATTACATTACATTAATCAAATTCTGCTAAAGACATCCATCTAAGCGAAGTGTCACAGTGATATTCTATAAAAACATTCTTTTGAAAAAGACTCTTCCCTGACAGCGGTATCAACTATACTGTCTTAAGTGATTGTCAGGACTGCATTACTCAGAAATTAAGAGAATTTATGTAAGTGCCTCACGAGCTCCCCTGAAGAAAAAATAATTTAATTGGAGCAAGTGTACAAACTCTGATAAAGGCTGGTAAAACACGGATAAGTGATTTAACTTAGAGATGCATGAATGGGGGGGGTGGGTGTTCTGCCTCTTCCCTCTTTCATTCGCAGCACCAATAGACTTGCTTAGTCTGGAAAATCCTGGAAGAAATTCTTCCCCTCTGCCAAAATGGGTAGAATATGAGCAGGTTTTTTTCTAAGCTATACAGAAAAATCTAACCAGCTGGGATTTTTTTTTTTTTCTACATGTATTTATTTATTTATTCTAATGAGCTTACAAACAACTCTGGGGAAGGTGATGGAAGTTTCTTTGCCGTGGCAAATATGCTACCACTTGGCAAAGCCAGGTTCTCGGGAGCAAAGACCATTCTGGCAGGTTGGGCACATGGATCTTGGTGAACATCAGGCCCAGCATCATCTTCTGCCTTCCTGCAGAATAGGCAGACACTGCAAACCAATAGTCTCATCACAGGTAACTCAGTATTTTTACAACCTATTGTAGCCACATGTTTCATAGTGGGATTTATAAAGACTTTCCAATTGTTGCTTAAAAAAAAAAAAACAACCCCGACATGGAATTAAAATTTTGGTTCTGTTTTTGTGCTATTTCATCGCCTTTTTTTAAAACAGTCTAAGCCAGGATTTCTTGACTTTGACCATGCCTGAAAAAGTATGAATACCAAAATTCCCATCGAATAGTGAATTTGGATTAAGAGAAGCTATTTTCAGACTCCAGCACCGGCAAGCCACAGAGAACAAGGGGTGAAAGGTATTGCATCACTTCTCCTCCATTATTTAGATGCAATGGGATCCATAAATCCATGGAGGTGACATCCATTAGGTAGCATTAAGGTAGTACTGGTATTCCCATCGGCACTGGGCTTCTCACTGGGGGGCTGATTTTACTCCCCTGCAAACCAAGGGAAAGCTCCTTGGGGTAATCCCTTAATGATGTGGCATCAAGTGTCAAAATATAAGTCAAGTAAACAATTCACGGGGAACAGTTTTATCTAAATGATTCCCCTCCAGATCACAAAAGCAATGATTTGCTCTTCCCAACTATTTACTAATTTCACCATCAAACTATTAGCCTGGATGCTCTTCAAAACTCCAAGTCAACACTATGAAAGCTGAAGAGAAAATTCACCGTTTGCATAGCTTATTAACTGAAATATGTAATTCATGTGACAGACAGAACATCGACTTCAAACTGCCTTTTCAGCCACAATGAGAGCTGCTTGATCTACACGGGTTAGTCCGGGCATCTACTCGGGGAAAAAGCACACACACAATTCATCAAAGTAGTGGATGCGGTGCAATTTTGCAGTGGACTGTGTAAATGCAGGAGAATTGTGAACACATCAAATCAAAATTCTGCCATGAATTCAAACTAATATTTGCAGAACATCCAGTTCACTGTTCGCTCAGCTGCTCTTATCAATGTTATAATAAACTATAAATCCTAGCGAGCCCTGAGGCGACTTAACTGCTGTAGTGATGCTGGAGGGTGATTAGGAAAAAAACCTAAAGATAAGATCCATTGTTTTTTTCATGGTTGTGCACATCATTTTTCTATTTCTGATGCTTTATGTGTGATAATCTGAGCTTCCTCAGAGGTAAATTCTCATCTAATCATAAGTCCCCACACATCAACAGAACATATCCTATGTGGTCTAACAACAAAAAAACAGAGAGCAAGAAGTGCTTCATTAAGAACATGGATTTAACCTACTGTAAGCTCATTTTTAGGCTGCAACAAAACCCCCGGAAAAGGTGAAAATTAAAAGGTGCCACCTAAAGAGCTCTCTAATATTAGAATTAATTTTAGTCTGCCTGAAAAAAATCTGGATGGTGCCGAGACCTACGAAGATGGGGCCTCTTTTAAAAATACGTTTGGTGTCAAACAAAAGGAAAAAGCAGCCCTATTAAAAAAAAAACAGGGCAGGTATTGCATTTTGCTGGTCAGTGTCATGCCTCTATCAAATCAAAATGCATCTACAGGGTGTGTTTGTGTTTGATATACATCATGTACAAAGATGGGATCCAGGGTGCAGCAAGGTGGGGGCAGGAGGAGGAAGGACATTACAGGCAGCAGCAGAGGAGATGCAGAGGGGTCACCTCTCAGCTGGGTGGCCCCACAATCACCTGAGAAGAGTCTTGGTTTTCCAAGGAACGTGAAAAAGCCATACGTTCTGATCCGTAACCACTCACCACAGCTCTGGGAAACAGGAGACATCTCCTGATGCTATTTTTGAGTTGGAACATCCCTGCCCCAGATGGGTTGATCCACTCCAACCAAAGCAATAAACCAAGAATAACTTGATATCAGACAGCTTATTAATAATTATTTCCCCTTTTCCCAGCTTTTCCACCTCCATCCCTGCCTGGGTTGGCACCCCGGGGAGTCCACCCTGGCTCTTGCAGGCCAGGTTGACCTTTCTCCTGGCGGTCCTGGCTATCTGTGTGTCACTCGCTCTCATGATGCTGCCAGGATCAGCCCCAGCAACTGGAATTTGTCTCCCTCTAAGTGACAGCTGCCATTTTAATGATCCAACAGTGAAGGTGAATTTCATCTCAGAAGGCAGAGAGGGAATGCAAAAAAAAAAAACAAAAAAAAAAAAAAAGAAGAAAAATGTTTCCACAAGAAGCTCCTGAAGATCAGATGGCTAGGAAGTGATTTGGGGGTGAATTCTATATTTAAAAAACATTTTTAGCCAATTTAACAGAGAACTTAACCAGTTGCTACATTGCACTGATGTATATTTATAACTCTATTTGAATAGATTTGTATTAAATTGTCTGATTTTCAGCGGTTCTTCACAGAACCCGACTCTTCCCTGTCCTCGTCTGCCGGCTGAGATTGTCCAAAGACATCCCCCTGCCAGACTATTACACTTTAAAAATCATTTCAGCGACTTTCCCCCCGTTGGTAATGAGATGGAGTGATTAGCAGAGCTTTCACAATTACCCCACCGTTTTCCTTTAAGACACATATGAAAATTCCTTCCCTTTCTCAGCCCTTGGCACGTTCAGAGTTACTGTTCCCACTCACAGCTGTCACTACCATGCAAACTTAATAAATTCCATCTATGCATGACTTACTTAGCTAACCTCCATCCACCAGAGATACACGCTTCTTACTCAGACAAGCAGGACAATAACATAGTAAAGCTTCAAAACAATGGCTCTCATGTTTCAAATACGTATAATATTGCAAGGGGCTTATCCCAGCCCTGGTGATCCTGCCCTGCCAGAGAGGAGCTTTTCTTTCTAACCGTTTAACTTTAGGAATTCCCTTTTTTTGAAGGGGTTGGTTTCTTTTTTTTCTAGGGGGTTTTGGGAGGTTGGGTTCGGTTTGCCTGTTTGGGTTGGTTTTGTTGTTGCTTTTTTTTTTTTTTAATTCGGAAGTAGTTTGGCACAGGGGAGCCCATCAGAAAAGAGAGCTCATCTAAGAGACACAAAGGTAATTATAAAGGTGGAATTAAATAAAGGAAGAGATAAAATGGACAGGGCTTCCTTCACTGAGCAGAATTCAGGCAGCCAGATCCTGACCTAGCCCACCTTTGAAATTCCCAGTAGCAAATGAAGCCTCTGGAACCGCTACAAATTTAAATCCACATAACATGGAGTAAAATCTGGCCCCCGAACAATTTCGTTAGCGGCAAATTTGTCATGCGCGTTAAACCCTACCCAACAACAGCCTCGGGTCACATCAGCTGGGACCCGGCACCGCGCCAGATACCTCCCTCCTTTGCCACCTCGTCCATCAGTAGAGCAATCGGTACTTTAGGGGAGAGCTCAGCGTTGTTCAGACTTAACACCGGGAGAGAAGCAACCCTGCCCACGTTAAATAAATACTCCCAAATGCCAGGTAGAATGCACATCAGAGGGCATCAGGCAGCCCCACAAGGTATCCGGAGGCAGCAGAACAAAGTGCGCTTCACTTTGCATTAGAGCGGGTGAGCGTTGAAGCCTACGAGCAACAGAAAACTGCAGGATGAGTAATTTTACTAGGTGCTTCCTCGCAAGATTTCCCGGGGCCAGGCACCGTCCTGGCTTCCAACCGACGTAATTTTGATTAAATCAATAGCTGTTTATCAACGTGCCGCAAAGCGACAGGAGACAGATGCAACAGGATTGAACCCTAGTACAGGTGAGGGAGGAAGAAAAGCAAGACTGCTTAATGCCGGTAATTGCCAGGCTGATTAATTTGGGTTTGGGGATGGATGTTGGAGAGTTTCATTCAAGTCTTTCAGCATTCAGCTTCTGCAGTTGGATCTCCTCAAGGGGTAACAGTTTTAAAATGGAAAAGAGGAGATTTAGATTGCATATTAGAAAGGAATTCTTTGCTGTGAGGGTGGTGAGGCACTGGAAGAGGTTGCCCAGAGAAGCTGTGGCTGCCCCATCCCTGGAGGGGTTCAAGGCCAGGCTGGATGGGGCGTGGAGCCACATGGTCTGGTGGGAGGTGTCCCTGCCCATGGCAGGGGGGTTGGAAATCTATGATCTTTGAGGTCCCTTCCAACTCTAAACGTTCTATGATTCTATGATATTAAATGGTGGATTTCCAGACAGACTTAGCCTACTATATATTGCCTAGGAGTTGCGATACAGTAGACCCAGAGCAATTTTGAAAGCATGAATACAGAAGAGTGGATTTGAAACTCAAGGCAGACTATCAGAAAATAGTTTTTCTTGTAGAGTATTTTCTATTTTAGAGCTTTGAGGTAAACTTGAAAAAAGGGACCACAAGACGTATCATTTGCTTAGAGCATCACTTTTTTCTGCTCACCATGAGTTGCTGATGGCAGTCTTGACCTGAATCTATGGACCATGGTTCTTGGACTCCAATCCCTTGCTGCTACCAGACCTGATTATGCCTGGGTGTCCCGGTTCAAGGTGGTTCAGAGGAAGCTTGAAGACATTCAGTAAGTTTGCAAGAAACTGGAAGTGTTCAAGGCCAGGCTGGATGGGGCATTGAGCAACTTGGCCTAGTGGGAGGTGTCCCTGCCCATGGCAGGGGGTTGGAACAAGATGATCTTCAAAGTCCCTTCCAACCTAAGCCATTCTATGAATATATGATTCTATGATCTGGGCATTTTCCTAGATCAAAGCTTGCTTAGGAAACCTGCCCTAATCTTTCAAACACATAGGTTGTACAACAAATGGGATGCACAAACATATCAGAGAGGTGTAATGCATAACAAATATAGTTTAAGGATGCTATTTCTTATAGCGTATTCATACAATTAAATTCTATTATAGTCTCAATTTCCACTTGGAAAATGGATGTCATAAGAGCATGTATAAATTATTCACATCTTTACTAAATGAAGGGCTATCAAAAAATTGTCACAGGCTATCCATATGCAGTATGACTTGAGACACAATTGACAACGTAACTAATATTTTTAATATCCCGGTTACTTCGTAATTACAAGAACGCTGGCTGATATTTTACAATACTAGTTCAGAGCGTGAAACCAGGAAGGCTAGTAAACTTGGCCAAAGCTATGGGCTTGATCCCACATCCTTTGAAAACCCCACACTAGAAGCGCACGGTGGTTTTATGGACCGGTGGGTACTTTTGGGTATGCACAGAATGAAGAAATAGAGCCCCATAGTGGTTAATCCCCAAAGCTAAAAATAAAAACAAACCAAAACCCTACTGAAACCAAAGCCTTTTTGAGCTGCTATCTCATATTTTAAGCGATTTATTAAAATGTTAATTGCATGAATAACATTATGCTTGAATACAAGGGAAAAAGGCATTTTGAAAATTGTGCGCTTTTTTAACTGGGAGGGTAATTCACAGATTTCTTCCAAAATGACAATTTCTTTTTTATTCAGCAGCTTGAACACTAAGTCAGAGCACTCTTCAGACTGCAAATATAGCAATTATCCCAAGTAATGCTTTGACACTGTTACCACAGGCAAGTGGCCAAAGTGCATCAGCAGTCAAAATATCTAAGCAAGTTAACAAGCTCCTTTTACTCTCAGCAGAGCAGGAGAAGAAAGGGAATCCAACCCCTGAGAAATGTTAAAATAAAAGAGAAAGAAAAGCTGCTGGTGTTTGTTAAAGAAAATGGTGTCACTGTCTCGGCCTGATCAAGGTGTAATATCTGAGTCCCTGACAGATGTCCCTGGCTGTGTGGGATGGGGAGGGCTCTCCCCGAGCATCTCTGCCGCCTGGCCCCGGCTAATGACTGGCTGCAGCCCACCAGGACCCGCCGTCAGCCCACACCTTGCTCCTTGCTTTGCTCCTCTTTCTCCTCTTCTCTTTGCCCCATTTATTTGATTTTTTTTTTCTCCTTTTTCAGCTCCATTTGCAAAATACCCCCACATGTACCATACAAAAGACATCTAAACTCATTAAGGAAATTCCCAAAGAACTATTAACAAATCATTTTGCTTCAGCCAGAGATATCAGATTTAATTAGGTGAGCGGTGTTGATGGGGTGCAAAAACAAAAGCCATCTCCTGTCTGAAAAGGTTCAGGTCCTATGTAGGCCCCATTCTTTCCTCTATGGCACAGACAATAATTGAGCATTTTTTTTAAAGGACATAGGGATGAAAAGAGGAGTCTGTCTCGCAGACAAAAGCTTTCAACTAAGATTTGTTTTCCTTTCTCACCAGGTGACTTAAAGGGAAAAAATCTTTCGCTGTAAAGAAATGGCTATAACCTACAGTGAGAACACAGCGACGGAGAATATAAAACAGCTCTAACAAGCATAATTTTTGCAAGTGATTAATCAAAATGTATTTAGCCAGTCATTTTCAATGATAATCAAAAGACCTGCTTAAAACAATAATCATTTTGCAATAATAACAGTTATGTTCATCCAAAGGCAGGCAGGCTCTGCTGCCTGGAGTGAAACGTTGACGTTGGACCCTGCTACCATACGCCGAAAGACTGAAGGGTTTCTCCGACTGGGAAATCACCAGGATGGAGCCTACAGGTTGCACGGATTAACGCCCCGTAGGGCACAGCAACGCAAAGTACCGGGCAGCCCAAAGGTTTATTTTTCCTCTCTGGTTTTAAATCTTTGGGTTAATGCTATTTGTAGGTCTGGCCAGTTGTCATTTTAGGGTGGTATTATCCAGGATGGTAGGATAATTCCACCGCGTTACTTGGTGTGGAATGGGAATGTTTTTCTAACAGCTTCCACAGACTCCAGAGATCACATATTGTTAAAGAAAAGTCTCCTTTTTTTTTTTCTTTCTTTTTTTTTACTTTTTTTTTTTTTTTTTTAAATACATCTTCAAATTAAGAGGCTTAAGAAATACCAACAATGGACATATGCTTCTGTGGTACCAGCTATTCCTCCAGACCTTTAAGCATATTCCTCGTCTCTTCTTCCCTCTTGTACTGAGATGAATTAAAAAAAGCAAATCCCACTTTAGTCGTCGGCATATCAGATCCGAGACCACTCTGGCTTCTAAGAATATATCTTTATCATTTAAGGCTTACAAGGAGCATGCACCAATTAACACCGTGGAGCAAGCTTTTGATACCAATCATCATTAAATAAACACGCCGAAGCTTTTCAGAACCAGGAGCTACCAATGACAACAAAAGAAGTCAGCAGATCCAGGGTGAAAGCGCACAAACCTCCTCCAAAGCCTACTCTGATGCCATTACACAAAAAGCAGCGGCTGGC
>VZRU01008284.1:0-14128 GCA_013398155.1 Pedionomus torquatus
GGGGGATGCTCTCTGAGGTGTGGGGGTGCCTGAGGTGAAGCGGGGGGTTCTTCAAGTTATGGGGCAGGTTCTTCAAGTTACGGGGGGTTCTTCAAGTTATGCCTCCGACCTGAGGCAGTCCCTGAGCTGGTGAAAGCAGAGTTCCCTGAGACAAGGGGGTTTTGAGCACCCTTCTCTTGGGCTGGTAGGAAGATGAGAGGGTGAGGTGCCCTTTGCGTGGAGACAAGGGTCTGTGTCCCTCTCCTGCCACTGCTGGAGAGTTGAAGGAGGGTCCCTTTCCCCCAGAGGCCGCTGCTTTACCCATAGTGATGCTGGATGCAAATGAAAGCTGGGAGTTGCAACTCAGATAACACCCAGTTAAATTTGCTTTTAGCTTGGGTAACTCATGGGGAGCAGCTGGGGTGCCCTTTCCTGCTGTGTCTCGTAACTGAGTGTGGGGGGGTGAGCATGGATAAAACACAGTGTGTTCTGTAAAGTGGTGAAATGTTCCCTCCCCATCACATCCTTCCTTCAGCTAACTCTGTTTTTCCTGTTTGCTGATAGTTGGCTTTTGGTTTACTGGGCAACCGTCCCACGTTTTGATTTTGGAAAGCACTAGGAGCAAGGTTAAGTGAGGAAGTCGAGGCTCCGCACGAGGGTTTAGCAATCTCTATCAAACTAAGCCTGTCCCCTTTCCCCTCTTGTGTGCGGTGACTCTTACTCTACAGGAGCTTAAGCGTTTGTGGTGGAGGGGGGAATAATTACTTTGCAAAGACATGCTTTTCTTTAGAAATGCTGTATTATGCGAGTCTGCACCTGAAGTTTTGGTTCGTTGCCTCAGTGCAGTCAACATCATTAAGAAGTAGACACACGCACCGAGTTACTCGAGCTCCGTGTTACCAGATGTGAAAATGGAAGAGTTACTAGAGAGAGAAATCAATAGATGTTAACTTTAAATAAAGATATAACCATTCCTTGGATAAACGTGATTTACTGGACATCCACTTAGAGGCAAAGGGAGGGAATGGAGGTGACTCTTGGCAACCAGAGCTGTGCAAGTATTGACCCTAATTTGAGAGCAAGTACTTAATCTATGCGGGCCTGTTCTATGTTAATGAACATAAACATTAGGACTCCTATGGGTGAACTTCACAGGCAGCAGTAGATCGTTCAGGAGATCAAGTATGGCCTTCTCCTTGCTGAACTTTTGGTTTTATTCTTTTTTCTTTCTTTCTTATTTCTTGTGCAAGAACCAAGTGAATGCTGCAGGGAGAAGCCTTAGTTATTAGTCATTGGACTTTGTTTGTGAAAGTGAGACCAAAACAGAGTTGGGTGACTTTTTTTTTCGTGTGTGTGTGTTTTTGTGTGGTGGTTTTTGGTTTTTTTTTTTCCCTAGGAGCAGAGGCTTTTGTAGGAGTTTGTAGGAACAGAAACTGAATCATCAATTATAGGATGTTCCAGTTGAGTAAATATTTAGTATAAGTTATGTGGGATGGGTGCTGAAGAAATGTTAATTGTAGCAAGTGTAAGTCTGTGACAGAGCAAGGTATTGTTTTTTTGTGTGCTCTACAAATATACAGACCGTGTGCTGAGGTATCTGTGTGCTCTGTCAGTGCTTGTGATCAAATTGAGAAGCTCTGAAAGTACCCTGATAACAAAACATCCTCTTTCGCCGTATTATCTGAGCTTAGAAGTCTGTTACTGAATTGCAAGATACTTCACCTTGGAGGGGCTGTCACTCTGGAGATATTTTACTGCAGGATCATGAAAAAGAATGGCAAAGTCATTCCAGTCTCTTCTACCACTTCTGTAATGCAAAAATCTGGCTGATCTGACTGGGATGCTACGTAACAGAAGGTAATTTTTTTTCTACCTGGCAGCCAAGAAATCAACTCGACGACTTGTTTAAGTAGACAATGTTCTCTAGAACACCCAGTGCTGCATTTTTTGAGTATAAGGCTGAGAGTAAGATGGTCTGAGTCACGGCCATAAATCTCTCTAAAGCCCAAATTCTCAAATGTAGACTTAAAGTCAGAGGTTTTAATGACTGAAATGACTTTTTAACAACTGAAATGTTGAAGTTGTAATTTGGGAGTAGTCTAGATTTAAATGTGCCAGTGAAATTCATATTGATTAGAAAATGAAACTTCTGCTACTAACACATTTGCAGGAGTGAAAATGTCACGTCCAAAATCTTTTAGCCATTCGACAACGCTTGTGTCTGACTATAACCTATTCTTTAACTTGTTCCTTGGTGTCAGGATGTCCTGGCCTAAGAATTCCTTTTGCTGTTCTATTCCATGTTTTAAGTGGGGGAAAATAGAGGATATGGCTGTAAAGAAATGTCAGGTTAAGCATAAAATTCCAGTTTGTATCCCTAAATAATTGTGCCAAGATGTCATTTTCTTTTCTTGAAGAGTGAGCCTAACAGGATTGAAAATGTGTTGTGAAATATTTTCGCTTTAAAAGCAGAGATTCTTTAGCATTATCTCTTCATAGTTGCTCGACAGCAGGACCGTCATGATAACTTACTCATTTCTAAATGCTTAAGCCAAACTTTTCAGTCTTGTCATTAAAAGAAGTTCAAAGCAATGGGGGGTGTGTTTGAGGAGGAGGCAACCCAAACCTTTCAGACTTTTATGGCCTAGATGAAAGGGGTTGGACAGAAAAATACAGTCTTAACGTAGAGAGACAGTCATGCTGCAGTCAAATGATCTGTTGAATGTTACTGTGCTTTTTGCTGACCAAAACAGATGTCATGTGTGGTTGTCTAGAAACAGGAGGGCACATCTTCATGGACTCTAGAACCGGTGTCTCTAGTGCTTCAAACTTATCCCTTGTGTTGTAACTGATGAGCTTTTACTGTCACTTCCAGCACTAGAGAGACTGAAGCTTTTAATGAGCGGCAAGATTGTGTTTGAAGACCTGTGAGCGTGAACTTGTACAAACAGCTGTACTGATCCACAGTTTGTAGTGAGTGAATAGGGGCTGTGAGGAAGAAAAAGAACTTGTATTTAAAAAAAAATAAATTATTTCCATTTGTCTGTGGTTCAGCCGATCGCTCAGATCCATGTCCATAGACTGGAGCATCCCTCTTGTCTAGGTGGCTAACCAGGGTGTGAGTGTGTTTGGTGTGATTGGGTTTGAGCGGAGCAGAAGTGAATCACTTAAAAATAATGACTGGAACAGTTTTAGAAAGTGATAGAAATGTCCTCTTTATTGTACTAAAGGTAGATGACAGAAAAAAATGGAACAAAATCCAACGTGGATTCCAGTGCAGTAGGTGGTTACTGTCATATGGGTAACAGCTTAGCACTTCTGTGACTTGGCTGATTGCAGAGTGTTTCAGCAGCTCGTTCCCAAGTGGTTTGACCGTACACCAAACACAGGGAAAATGCTCATCAGCCACCGGTACTTGCCAGTGGTAAGCTAAAAAGTTTGGCCTGCTCACATTGCTAATTTCCACTGGCCGGACTGATGATGAGTTGCAAGAAGATTTCTTTGGAAGATCATCTATGGCACAGGAATATGTGTTATTTAGACTGTACAGAAGGCATTATCCCGTAATGGGACTACAGATTACCTCAGTTTTTATTTGCTTTATTCCCTAGGCAACCGTTTGACTCTTGGACTCATGTTCTTGATGCTTTGATGTAAGCAATTTTCTGCTTACTGGATATAGCCTAGGTAATGGGGCAAAAAAAAGGTAGATATTAGGATCATAGAATGGTTAGAGTTGGAAGGGACCTTAAAGATTATCGAGTTCCAGCCCCACTGCCATAGGAGACCTCCCAACGGACCAGGCTACTCAAAGCCCCATCCAGCCTGGTCTCAACACTCCCAGGGATCGGGCAGCCACAGCTTCTCTGGGCAACCTGTTCCTCTGTCTCACCACCCTGACAGAAAATATTTTTGTTCTAGTATATAGTCTAAATCCCCCCTCTTTCAATTTAAAACCATTAACCCTCATCCTGTGGCTCCACAATTTTGTTTGGCTAATTGTCCTTCAATTCCTACATAATATCAGGAGATCAAGAGTTCTTCTCCAGCTCTGCTCTAGGCTCCCTTCAGATACTGGAAGGCTGCTAGAAGGTCTCCCTGAAGCCTTCTCTTCTCCAGGCTGAACAACACCAACTCTCTCAGCCTGTCCTTATGGGATGGGTGCTCCATCCCACTGATCATCTTTGTAGCCCTCTGCTGGACCTCTTCTAACATGTGCATGTCCTTCCTGTGCAGAGGACTCCAGAGCTGGACCCAGTCCTCCAGATTGGGTCTAATGAGAGCAGAGTAGAGGGGGAGAATCACCTCCCATGACCTGCTGGTCACGCTTCTGTTGATGCAGCCCCGGATGGGGTTGGCTTTCTGGGCTGCCAGCACACACTGCCGGCTCATGTGGAGCTTCTCCTCCATGAGCACTCCCAAGTTCTTCTCCTCAGGGCTGCTCTCCAGCCATTCTCTGCCCAACCTGGATTTGTACTTTAGTTTATTACAGATATGAGGGGAGCTGTATACAGAGCTAGGCCTGTATCCGGAGGTAGAGGTTTTAGTTCCAGTTCAGTGTTGATCTGTCACGTTTCAGTATGCCTTGTTAGAAATGTTTGAGACAGGCTTCTAAGACTTTGGTTGAAAAATCTTTAGATGTATGAGAGAGAGTCTGTGAGGAAGTGAGATGAGCTCTGGTGAATGTGGATGTGGTGGAAAGATGGGAAGGGGTAAACTCTGCCGCTCTGCACAGCTGTGAATAGTGTTAGGCTGAAGTCCACATGGCCCAGTGTCTTCTATATCTTTCGGTTCATAAACTTCCCTTGTTGCATGGTGAAAGTTTCTGTGAGGAGGAGCAACAATGAACTTTCAGCCACAGCTTTGAGCTTTCCAGTACTTGAAGGTGGCCTACAGGAAAGCTGAGGAGGGACTCTTGATCAGGGGGTGGAGTGATAGGATGAGGGGTAGTGGTTTTAAACTGAAAAAGGGGAGATTTAGATGAGGTCTCAGGAAGAAAATCCTTGCTGGTGGTGAGACCCATGTTGCCCAGAGAAGTTGTGGCTGCCCCATCCCCAGAGGGGTTCAAGGCCAGGCTGGATGGGGCTTGGGACAACCTGGTGTGGTGGGAGGTGTTCCTGGAACTGGATGATCTTTAACGTCCCTTTCAACCCAAACCATTTTATGACTCTTATGAGGTGCCAGAAGTAGGTGTTTACGGCAGAGCAAAACAGAGCAGACATTTAATAAAACTTCCCAAGGATACTCTGCAGCCTCTATTCACTTTCAGACTGGAGCTCATAAAGAATGAGTTTGATGGGTCTTCAGGAGTCTGAGAGCAAGGCTTAGCAAACATAGCTCCTGTGACATCCATAGTAGCTTAACTCTGGGAACAGTTTAGTTCATGTAGTGCAGGACAGAGGTCTGAGGTGATAGGAATAAGGGACCTGAACCTGTTCCATGATGAGCTGTCTGAGGTTTCCTCACACTCTGAACTTCAACAAACTGCAGAGAACACCTGTGTTCTGACACAGACTTGTCAAACCTGATGCACGTTGGTTTCATGAAATGCACGTTGGTGTTTCTAGTAGCTGGGTAAAAGTATCTTGTGGCCAGGTTATGTTTTCTCCTATCCCACCACCCCTGAAGCAAGGGGTTATCTCTCTTCTAAACCTGCTTGGCAGGGTGAGCTGCTTTGTTTTGAATACTGCAGGTGAAAATCTTATTTTAGGAATTGAAGGACTTTTGTCTGCCAAACATTCTGGAGCAAACCCTTAAGTGATAGGAAGAAAATCCCCCTCGAAATCTACTTTGAATGCGAAACCAGGCTATAATGTATACCTTTTATGAACTGGTTGACTGTAATGAAAGGAGTTGATTAAAAAACTATGATGGTGTTTTTCATGTTTATACTCTTACTCTGTAATCCTTGCTGTAGAGAAATGGGAAGTTGATGACAAGATCCGAGTATCTCATCGATGACCATAAAAGTGAAGATTCTATCTAGTCGGTAAAATTCCTTGTACGAGAAATCATTCCATTGAGCTACATTTAAATAAATGTTATTTACTAAACACTTTACAGTCTTTGAGCTTCTGGGATTTCAGTAAGTACACGATTTTAGCCTGTATGCTTCAGAAACTGGCATTATTGTACTGTTTGAACCCAGGATGCAAAGGCAGGAGAGTCGTGAGTGGAGTGAAACTTTAAAGTTGTTTCTTCTTTTGAAAATATTTTTGGAAATAATTATTATTTAAAAAAAAAAGAAAAGTACTTCTAAATTGTGAGTACTTATGGATTTATTTATTATTGGAATCCAAATTTTCAGCAGTTGGAAGTGATAATTCAGTATAATGCAGTACCTTGGGTATGTATTTGGATACTTGAACTGATCCAAGTGAGTAGAGGCAAAGGCAGGTGAGAAGAATATGGGTGAATTAGAATTGAGTTTAAATTTTCAGAGTTACTTTCTTTAAAGGTGTATGCAATGCCTTGGGTAATGAGGCAGAAATGGGTGATTCAAAGCCTGCTGGCAAATGAGTTTGAGGTCTTGTATGTGGGAGAAGTGAAGAAAACTACTGTGAGGGCTCAGGGCTGCACCTGTACTAGTTTTTTTTTTTTTAAGTAAAACACTGTGAAAAGAGCTTTTTTTTTTATTTTTTGAACATAGTTTTATGTAACTATTGCTGTCTGTTCCACTGAGTAATATGAAAACAAAGACTGGCTCTTAAATATTTGACTTCCTCTTTCCTATTAAATATGCTGGGGGAAATCAGAATAGCGAATAGAAAGTGCTATATTTGAATCTTGCTTTCACTTCTTAGACGTGCTCTGTCTCTAAACCCCGAGTGGGGAGGGAAGTGCTGCTCTGTGGCTGTTGATTTAGGGATCTTAAGACAGATGAATCCATGTCCAGCTTTATCGAGGTTGTGTGTTTGTCAGGGATAGTTTGGAGGAAGTAACAGTTTTACAGTAACTTTAACAATTAATGCTGTTAATCTGGGGCTGGATTTCTCTACAACGTGCTTCCACTTTTATTTCTGTTTTTTTTTTCGAAGGAACGCAAGTGTGTTTTGCAGACTGGATGATCTATCGCTAAGTTAGAAAGACTGTTTTGTTCAAAAGCTACAACTAATCAGTTTCAATGCCTTATTCAGAAGATATGTGGGGGATTAGGGAATATTCTTAATTGATTGAAGGAGACATCTTGGTAGTTGGTAACTAAAAACTCATTCCTTATTTATATAATGAGGCTTACTGGTCTGCCCTTGGTTTGTCATCTGGTAACGTGGTAAACATTAATATGCTTCAGGTTATTAATTGATGTATGCTGTTTGCTTGTGCAACTTGGTGTGTACTTAAAAATCAAGTGGTTCTTTAAGGTCAGAAATGCCTTTGCTTTGATTTTTCTCGATGCTTTATTCCTTGAGACCCTGTTTATTTTTGGGGTTCCTTCCCTCTGCGCATCATCATATTTTCCATTGCTTAATTGGTATTCCCAGGTCATTCCTGTGGCTAATATGGACTAATGCTGTCTTGTCCAAGGTGATGTTAAGAGGCTTAAGGGACTTCTCTGAACTGCTACAAGTGCATTATTAATGAGGTGGGACTTGCACCCCCGTGTTCTCTTTTCCGCCTCATGGCACAGTTCCCACGCTGTGTCAGAGAAGCAGTTAAGAGTTTTGGCCTTTCATTTCAAAAGGGAGTAAATATTTATTTACATAAACTCGGAGGAAAACATCAATAAGAAAAGCTGGTACGTCTAGCTGCAGCTTCTTAAAGACTTTGTTTAAAGATGGGAAGACTGTCTATCTAGTTTCTTTTGACTAGTTTTTTATATAAATACCCAGCAAGAGAAGCTTTGTCTGGCCAGCGGTCAGTGCTTACAAGGTTTTCTTAACCCCAGTTTAGAGCAGGTTTTTTTAGGGTGTGCTGGCAGTTTTTATTCTTTAGGGTTGTGGTGTTTGCCAGCTTGCTTGGTCTGTGGCTCTTGATGTTGTAGTGACCATAACCGAACACAGCTGTTGAAACAATACACAGAAAGAACTTCATTTGCCTAAGTCCCTGCATGGGCTTACGATTTTGTATTTGAATCCTTCTGCTAACATTATTTTAAAGTAAATTCTGTGTTTTGAGTCTTGTTTGAGTTTGTCACACCTAACCAGCTATCCGATTTGTATCCTAAAAATGAATACTTGAGTCTTCTGTACCCATCCCTATCTTATGTTTTAAATAACGGGCTGTTTCAGTCTTTCTGCAGCACAAATATTCTGAGCACAAATTTTGGATGTTGAAAGAAGGACAAGGATGCAGAAATCGCTGAAGAATGTCAATGCAAGTTCACAAGTGTTCACTTTTAGGCTTGGTCTTGGCTGTCTCATTGGTTCTGGGGTCTAAGCCAGTGCTGTAGACTTTCTATATGTGACTGTGGTGTACAAAGAGAAAACTTCATGTTCCTGCCGAACAGTTACCTGTTGCTTATGTCATTGCTCTGAGGTAGAAGTTCAGTTCCTTGGTGTAAATTCAGTTATTTAATAAGGGAAGAGTTTAGTGGGCCGGCTAGTAAGGTGCAAGGGAGGATAGACCAAAGGATTTATCTGCCTTTTAAGAGTAATATATAGCTACCTATTTTTTTTTGTTAATTAACTGCCTTAATTATATTCTGATACTTCTGTTGCTCTTTTAATTAGCATTAAAAAAGGAAGTTGTGCCATAGTCTGACACGTTTTATGAGATGTAAATTGCCTTTACATGTTGCATTCTTTAACTCTGGGTTGAGCTAATGGAGAAGTTCTTCTGCATTCAAGTAGCTGGAGAATAATTGGACTTCTGCATGGGCCATGTCAAATATATAGAGCTGTTCCTTCCTTCCTCCCTATATGAATTAAGGAAGGCTGGATGCCTTTTGGAGCACATGTTCCATTTGCTGGCTGTCCTTGTTGAAGCTCCAAGTGAAAAACAGGAGTAGATGTGGCAGAGTATGGGTGATTAGAAACATATATTGAACCTTCCAGTGTTCAAGTGAAAGCTTTGTAGGTATTTTTCTGTCTGAAGTGAACCTTTCAAACACCTTTCAGATGCCCTAAGTGTAAAGGAAAGGAAGCATCTCGATTTAATGAACTATAAACTGAAATCCGCATCGCACATCTGAAAACTTGGAGTCCAAGTTCGTGAAGTTAGTTTTGACTTTTCTTCTGGTCATTTATTTTGTGTAAATCACATTGTGCAGATTCAACGTGTCTTACTCCTTGCATCAAATATTTAGGAACATGAGGGAAGAAAGTGTTTTATGTGACATGTTACATCTTCACAGGAAAAAAATGGGCTTTTGAACTGGTGTTGGCCACAAGTATGATTCATAGCAGGTAGAACATCTTAAAGATGGTAGCCAGAAAGTAGCAAAGCCTTAGAGAAATGGGTGGCTGAACTGCTGTGAAATCCCATCACTTGACACGAGGAAATTCAGATACGGAGGGGGTGCAATTATAAGGAAATCCACAAGCCATTCATTCAACTAATGATGGTTGTGTTGCTTTGAGGGTCTTGCTGTCATGATGAAAAGACATTAAAATAGAATTCCAAAAATTCCTTATGGTGTGTCCTACAAAGTTGCATAGCAAATGCTTCTGCTTCACTTCTGAAGTAGATCTGAAATCACGTGTGATTCTCTTGCCTCCAAGCTGTGAAAAAGCTGAACTGTAGAAAACTGTTTAGTTACAGAAATTCTAAATAAATCTTCCTGGCAAGCATGTAAATTGGAGTACAAGCATTTTCTTGTCTTTCCTGTGGTTTTAAGTAACAACAAATTTAGGTAGTAGCTTAATGCTGTACATCCTTTTGCTATTGAAGGCTTTGTGCACTGCAGCAGACTTGACCCAAACCTTCTGTCAGGTACCTTTCCTTTTGTAGTGGAATGTGTCAAATTGGAAAAGGCAGGTTGACAATTTGTGTAAAATTGAATTAAATAAGAATTCTTGCCTATCATTTGACTTCTAAGAACTCAGGTAGTGTGTCTGCTATTTAAGATTACAATTGGTAGGGACAGGTGAAAGGAAGTGGGTAGTCAAAATCTGAGGAATTAGAAAACTGGTTTGGGTTGGAAGGGACCTTGAAGATCATCCAGTTCCAACCCCCCTGCTCTGGGCAGGGACACCTCCCACTACACCAGGTTGCTCCAAGGCCCATCCAGCCTGGCCTTGAACCCCTCCAGCTTCTGTGGGCAACGTAATAATGAGTTGTAGAGCAGTGCTGTGATAGTAAATAATGCTCATGTTGGCTAAATAAAGTCCATATTTTCATAGATATTTTTTTTTAATTTTTTTTTTTTTAGAACTAGAGCTTTTATGCTTTTTAAGAGAAGAGATGACTTCTCAACCTGACAGCTGTGAGCTACGAAGCACTAAGAGCCCTGTGTTTTTTTCTGTTACTTAATTATGACAAATAGTTGACCTTGCAAGCTCAGTTCTGTAAAGGTCAAAATGACTGGATTTGCTGTAGTAACGGTCGTGTTGCTACCTAATCTCTGCACCCTGCCTTAATGCTAAAATAGTTGGAAGGATTTTGCTTAAATTCTTCCAGAGCTACTGTGGATCGTAGAGCAGGCAAGCCAGGAAACTCCTGTGAAAGCCAGGTAAAAGAAGAATATGTACCAGCTTGTACAGAGGTCAGAGTTAATCCTGGACAGAAAAGAATTCATTAAATATTCTCCCTTGAAACAACTGGGGGGAGGACAGCGGTCTGAAAATCGGAGATGGTGTCCAGGAATAAAGACTATGTTTTGGGTTTTATGTTAAAAATTGTCTGTTAGGTTAGAGGTTTCGTTAAATAAATGGATTTGGTGCTGAAATTGTAGCCAGTGTTGAAATCACGGGATCGCAGAAGCATACGGGGCTGAAAGGGACCTCTGGAGATCATCTAGTCCAAGCTCCCTGCTAAAGCAGGTCCACCCAGACCAGGTCCCACAGGAACACGTCCAGGTGGAGTCTGAATGTCTCCAGAGACACAGACTCTGTCTCTGGGCAGCCTCTTCCAGGACTGTGCTACCCTCAAAGTGAAGAAGTTCCTCCTAATAATGTGTAGTCCTGTACATTGCATCTTCTGGAAGAAAAAAAAAGATTCCTTTTTAGGTAATCAGGTCTCTGTGAGAACCCTTAATGGTGATTTGGGTTTGGTAACCCTGGGTTTTTCAAGTAATTATTTGTAAATGTTGGCTTGGCTTGCACAAGGTGATTTCTCAGCCTTCTTATGCTGGTTTTACCCTTGTATTTACACTTCAGGCAACAGTAAGGTTTTGTGGTTTGTTGGGGTGTTCTTCTGTGCGCCATTCTTCCTCCCCCCTCTTCTTTGTTGAATCAAAAACACTCTTGAACCTGTGTGATGCTTTACATTTTAAATTATTTATATGGGGTGTTATCAGAGTGCTGGGGGGGGTAGGAGGAGGAAGCCTTTTTCCAGTCCAGCCACAGAATTATAAAAACTTCTTCCAGGCCAATTAAATTTAAATTTCGTTCTGGAAAAATGTATTCAAATTTACTAAGTTCTTTAAAAATTAGACTATTCCAACAGAATGGATGACTGTTGCTGGAACAAACTAACCTGCCTGCCTTGCTCCCTTGACACCTCAGTACACTGATTTAACATGTGGAAGTGCCGGTGTTTCTGCTGGGAGCAAGATTTCAGGAGTAGTTTTGCTGAAAGAGCTGGTGCTTGAGAGGGCATCTGGGAGGGAGGGCAGGAGGAGACAGATGTGGGACAGAAAGAAGACAGCCCCCCCCTCTTTTTTCCCATCAGTAGGCCATTAGATCATCTCAGCTGCTGATAAAACGACAGGCTTCACGTGATAAAGAATAAGGCTTAGCTGTTGCCCATGTTAATGACCTGAGCTTCATTATTCACACTCAGAGCCTGAGCTTGTAAGTGTGGTAGATCAGTACTGAAGATACAAAAATGGTGTTTGGCCGTTGTTCTCATCCTGCTTGGATATACTTACGTTACCATTTCTTATTTTTTTTTCCCCAGGGTCATCTGATCCTTGTAGGAGAATAATAAAGTGGTTAAGATGGAAGAGGAGTCAGAACTCCCTGTGCTTGTTTTTGCTCCCCATTATGTGACCTTGAACAAATAATTACGAAATTCCACGAATACTTCAGACTATTGTAGGTAGTCGCTGTTCTCCTTGTGGTTCCACGAACAGTCCAGACCTTCTGTTAACACCACTTCTTTCTTGTTTTGACTTCCCTTTTCTTCTCTTCTTCTTCACCCCCTGCCTCTGTAGTGATTTTTGTTAATGGTACGAGGTTGTTATATTTAACCCAACAAAACCCCCAAGTGAATAGCTTTGTCCCTTCAGTTTTTCAGGTCCAGAGGGAAGCAGAGGGTGCCTGGATAAATGTATGCCATGAAGAAATTGCAGGGTTAAAAGAACCTCTGATGCTTCCTACTCCTGCTTGCTCTGCTCTGCTTTTGTGGTGGGTTCAGTTAACTGAATTATGGAATCACAGAATGGTTTGGGTTAGAAAGGACCTTAAAGATCAACTAGCTCCAACCCTCTGCCAGGGGCAGGGATACCTTCCACTAGACCAGGTTGCTCCAAGCCCCATCCAGCTTGATCCTCAACACCTCCAGGCATGATGGGGCAGCTACAGCTTCTCTGGGAAACCTGGGCCAGTGTCTCACCACCTTCACAGGAAAGAATTTCTTGCCGAGATCTCATCTAAATCTCTTCCCTCTTCCAGATTAAAACCATTACCCCATATTTTATTGCTTCCTGATGTCATGTCTCTCTCCTGTAGATCCCCTTGAGGGGACTGGAAGGGGCTCCAAGATCTCCCTGGAGCCTTCTCCAGGCTGAACCCCCCCAACTCTCTCAGCCTGTCCTCACAGCAGAGGGGCTCCAACCCTTGGAGCATCTCCATGGCCTCCTCTGGCCCTGCTCCATGTCTCCTGTACTGAGACCTCAGAGCTGGATGCAGTAGAAGGAACTTAGACTTAAAGTAAACTTACTTTTTTTTTTTTTTGCCAGTTTTAGTTTGGATAAATTCTCTGACCCTCTTTCTGAGACTGCACAAATGCACAAGAAAACATCATGTGGGATGCGAAGAAGTGTCTTGATGGGGAAGGTATTTTAGGCAGAGGTAGGTTGTGGTATCTCAAGTGTTGAGGGAACTAAAGCATGAAGACGGTTTCAGTCGTTTAAACTGCAGAAGACTTGGTAGACTGAAGAGTTCTGGGATCATCTTATGTAAAAACAAAGTATTAATAAGGATGTTGATCAAAATACTTTATTCTGTAGCCGCCTGCCTTGTTTATGGCCTGTGGTAAATCTGGAGAGGTTCCCAGAAAGTCCTTGAATAGGAACACCAGATATGTTAAACAACTGATAATAGTTCTTCAGCATGATGAAAAGTGAGTGCTGTTTTTCATTTCAGAAAAAAGACCCCTGACTTCTGAGAGAAGCTGGTTATTGCTGAGTGTGGATGGTCTCGCTGCGCTCTAAGGCAGCTCTGTCAAGATGTGGCTGTTGGATTTGGGGGGGACACAATTTTGTGTCTCTGTGGGTGGGAGTGATGAAACCCAACAGTGAACTCTACTTGTCCGGTCTCATCTAAAGCTTTTCTGTACATCTTAGGGATAGCAGTTTGCTTATTACCTGTGGTCTCTTTACCTCCAGCCGTATTTTTTAAAATACAAGATGCTACTCAGGGTTTCTTCTAAGGGAAAATTAGTGGGTCACTTCTGATTTGTAGTCATTGATTGTCAAGGTAGAGGGAAGCACTAATTGCTCTTATGTAGGAGTTGCTTTTGCTCAGTTGCAACTTAGAAGGGCAATTAAATCAAGTTATAACAAGGCATAGCATGTAATTTCACTGCTCCATTGACTTGGGAAGTGCAAAGGGCTAGGACAATTGTGGTAATCAAAATAACTTGTGTGTCACAAACCCCCTAGAGTGAGCTGTTCAACCTGCTCCACTGCTCTGCTAAGAGATAGACTTGAATCCAGGCTGTGTGTGCTTAATTCAGAGCTGTTGGAAAAGTTAAATACCCTTTCTAATGGTATCAGTTCTGCTTGTCAGAGCTTAAATCCTAAATAATTTTTAGAGAAATATCCCCCCCCCCTTTTTTTTTTCCTTTTTTTTTTTTTTTTTTTATTTTTTTCGTTGGTTTTTTAATA
>VZRU01008284.1:20131-52663 GCA_013398155.1 Pedionomus torquatus
CCCACCACACCAGGTTGCTCCAAGCCCCATCCAGCCTGGCCTTAAATACTTCCAGGGATGGGGCAGCCACAGCTTCTCTGGGCAACCAGAGCTAGGAATGTTAAATATTTGTCAAAGAGAAAGGGCATAGCATGCTTTGAAGGGATACTCCCAACTAGACCCAGTTGCCCAGGGCCTCGTCAAGCTTTGCCTTGAATATCTCCAGGGAAGGGGCCTCAACCACCTCCCTGGGCAACCTGGTCCAGTGGTCCACCACCCTCAGAGTAAAGAAATTTTTTCTAATATTCAACTTAAATCTACCCTTCTCCAAATTTGTTCAGTCCGATGTGTTTCATTTGAGATACAGTATCGTAGCAAACTCGTGTAGTTTTGGAGATAGATGAAATCACTTAAATGAAAGATTTTAGTGACCTGTTCCAGGGTATTCAGTCAAGACAAAAGGACTCGGTTAGTCAAGCAGAAGGTAGCTGTCAGACATCACAAGTTTGACTTAATTTTCCCCTGAAAATCTAGGTATGTTCTGGCTGATATATTAATTTTCCCCTGAAAATCTAGGTATGTTCTGGCTGATATATTATTTAAGATTGTTAGAGCCGTTTCAAATTTTACTGTGAATTCAGGAAGCTTTGTTCAGCCAGTTCCTTCTGGCTCTGGATTAGGTGCTGGTTTATCTTGGAGCTCTTTGTCCACCAGTGCTTGTTGAAAATAGCTTTGGCAGGGAAGTGCTTCCAGCGTGATGACGCGGAACACCTGGGTGATGCCGTTGCTCTTTGATGCTAATAGTGTCACATATTTGCTTGAAGTTGTTCGAATGGTTGGGGTGATTTAGACATGTGGAATAAAAATTATGAACAGGACACAAGTAAGAAGAGCTTGTCTTGTAGATCAGTGTTGCTTAAGCAGAGCTTGTAGGTGCTGGTGTTACTTGTCCAGGCAGCTTTGCTGAATGCTTACAGTTCACACGAGCTTTCTGCCAAAGAAAATGGAGTGTTTGGTGGGAGATTTTTACAAAAGTGCTTTGGAAATCATTAAAGCGCTTTAATATAAATAAATATATATAAAAAAAGCGTTCAATTACAATCTAAGAAAGTTTTTTAACTATTTAGTTGGGTTTTTTTCTTCTTTTAGCGCCGGCTTCGTCATCTTCGGAACATCGCTGCACGTAACATTATCAATAAGAATGGTTATCGCCTCTTGGATACGTACTTCACTCTTCACTTGTGTGATAACACCAAAATATATAAAGGTAAACCAGGCTCCCTATCAACATTTTTCCTAGTTGATCATTGTATTCTTATTATCTGAATTCTCTCCTTCGCCTTGACAACTTGCTGCCATGATATGCATTTGCGATACTAACAGTGGAAAAGAGCACTTTGTTATCCTGAACTTGATAAAAGCTTTCAGTGTTAGCAGGCAAGGAAGCTTAAGAATTGACAAAGTTAGTAGAATCTCTCAAATCAGTCTCTTTGTCCCTCCACCAATACCTTAAGAAACTTGGGAATTTCCAAGAGCACAGGCCTTGGTTGCTTTGTGTTGGGGGAGAGTGTTCCACTCTCTGCATACCACCTATTTTATGGAATGTCACTTATTATTAAAAAAAAATAATAATCAAATATAGAATTGTCAGCCAGTGACAAGAGGCATCCAGGCATCTGTTCTGCTTTTGATAAATGTGTTTGACTGGTAGATCTTCTTTTTCTCTAATGCTTTGCTTTCCACTAGAATGTATAGCTCTTCATGGTGGAGAGATGTCATTAAAAATATGTTTTAATGCTCCCCTTGATATAATCAACAGTTGGAGCTTTGCAAGTGAATTTCTATTTATTTTTTTTCTCTCCTAATTTTAATTTTCAGATAGTGTAGTTGAACCTTACTTTTTTTCAAGGTTGCTGTTTGAGAAAGATAAAAATACTTAAATTGAGCTTGTTCCCTGGGCTTTCTTGAGGTGTTTGGTTGAACCTGTAATGGGTCACTGTTTCTGAAGTGTTTGATATATGGACCTGTTCACAACATGGTAGGGATTGGAAGGGACCTCTGGAGATCATCTGACCCCGTACCAAAGCAGGGTCACCCAGAGCAGGTTGCACAAGAACATATCCAGGTGGGTTTTGAACATCTCCGGAGAAGGAGGCTTTACCACCTCTTTTGGGCTTTTCACCATCTCTTCCAGGGCTCTGCTATCCCTCATGTCCCTGCCCGTGGCAGGGGGGTTGGAACTTGATGATCTTGAAGGTCCCTTCCAACTCTAACCATTCTGTGTTGAGATGGAACTTCCTATGTTTAATTTTGTGCCCATTTCCTCCTGTCCTCTCATTGGGCACCACTGAAAAAAAGGTTGGCCACATCTTCCTGACACCCATCCTTTAAGTATTTAAAAGTATTGATGAAATTTCCCCTCAGTCTTCTCTTCTCCAGACTAAAAGGACCCAAAGTCCCTCAGCCTTTCCACACAAGAGAGATGCTGTAGTCCCCTCATCATCTTTGTGGCCTTTTGCTGCATGCTCTCTATCAGTTCCCTATATTTCTGGAACTGGGAGGCCCAGAACTAGACACAGTACTCCATCAAAGCTTTATCCTTGGACTCCAGTGGACCGAGGGTTATTGTACAAAAATCTGTTCCAACCTCTGGAACTGTCTACCTAAAGACTTTAAGCTCTTATTTTGGCTGGGAAAGCCAAGGTCCATGTGTCAGCAGTTGCCTATTTCCATTTAAATACAGGGTTCTTGGCACCTCAGTGGGGTAATTTGGCTGTTTGCTTTCTAAGCATCTGGAACAGGTCGCCCTTGCTCTTCAGGAAAGCGGAGCAATTAGTTCATCCCTGCTGCACTCCTCCAGGAAGATGTCATACAACAAGCCCATCACTTTGCAAATGTCATCCAAATATTGTAAAGTATCAGCCCATGTTCTTTCCCCAAAAAAACAAAGCCCTGGTAAATCTTGAGGATTATCTTGGGTAGAAAGATGAAATGCTAAATTTAAATAATGCCTTCTAATAATTAGGTGTGAATGAGTACTTTTGGTCAAAAGCGTGACTGTGTTTTGAAGTCTCTTTCTCTTGAATGTGTTACTGATAAACTAGGCCCACTAGCATTTGTCTTCTGTGAGTGTGACCTATTAGAGCTTTTTCTATTTCAAATGCTAAAATTTTATCAGTGGTTAAGCTAATCTAAAAGTGTTTTTTTACTCATTTTTCTTTAGAATTTTATAAGAGCGAGGTGATCAAGAATTCTCTGGTAAGTTATTTTAATATGGAAAACCTTTCTTCTAAAAATTATGTATTTATTGCAGTATATTGGTTTTTGATGAATCCCATAACTGTTAAAACGTGTGTTTCCACTCTTTGGTTCTGCACATTTTTCTCCTTTTTAGGTTCTTTTCACAAGGGTTGGAATAGGGAGTTACTGGATAGCAGAAATGCTTTTTATTTTTCAAAGCTGTGGGGTGATGCTCTGTCTGTGCTCCTGCAGATGCGACTACGTGCTCCAAGGCTAGAGCATTTTAATAAAAAAACTATTCAGTGCTCAGCTTATGCTTTACAATACTTACCTATTTTTAAATATTGAGAACACCAAACAGTCAACGTGAGCTGGATTTCTACTACTTTAACTTATTTTAGTGTCTGAGAACTGTATGTATTGGAACTTAGGTTTGTTTACAATTCATCTTTTTACTTTTTCGTTTCTTGCTGATGGTAGCAACAGAAATAGCTGCTTTTAGTTAAATGTCTTCAAACTGCTTCTTTGTAAGGAAGGAGCACTTGTATATTATTTTGCTGGGTGTATGGATTTATTATAAGCTCATGCTTTGTGCTTTAATCACTTTGGAGTAGAAGCAGAGGCCCTGCTTGCAATACACCAAATTAAAGGGAGAGTCAAAAAGTGTTGCAAAATATACCACTGATTTCCTTTGTACATCTTCTTGTTGTATTGATGAACACTAAGGAATATTTACCTTCTGTCCCTCTGCTCTGCACTTGTGAGACCCCACCTGGAGGACTGTGTCCAGCTCTGGAGTCCTCAACAGAGAAAGGACATAGAACTGTTGGAATGGGTCCAGCGGTGGGTCACGAAGATGATTAGAAGGATGGAGCACCTCTGCTATGAGGACAGTCTGAGGGAGCTGGGGCTGTTCAGCCTGGAGAAGAGAAGGCTCTGGGGAGACCTTCTAGCAGCCTTCTAGTATCTGAAGGGAGCTCCAGGAGAGCTGGGGAGGGACTCTTTGTCAGGAAGCGTAGTGATAGGACAAGGGGTAGAGGTTTTAAACTAGAAGAGGGGAGATTTAGATTGGATATTAGGAAGAAATTCTTTACTGTGAGGGTGGTGAGGCACTGGAAGGGGTTGCCCAGAGAAGCTGTGGCTGCCCCATCCCTGGAGGGGTTCAAGGCCAGGCTGGATGGGGCTTGGAGCAACCTGGTGTGGTGGGAGGTGTCCCTGCCCATGGCAGGGGGATTGGAACTGGATGATCTTTAATCTCCCTTCCAACTCTAACCATTCTGTGATTCATGTGTAAACATGCATATTCTTTGAAGAGTTAATAGCTTTAAGAAACTTCCAAGTTTGAAAACATCTGAGTTCCTAGTTTTTCCAGCTCAAATCAGTCAAGGGACCAGGACTGAACATTTTATTACAGCTGAGAAAAGGGTAGGTTTCTTTGTGGGAGCGGGATGTTGCAAGTGTTGGGTAAGGGAGTTTGGAAACCGGCTGAACAGACTTTTTAATACCTGAGTTAACAAGGTAGAAAAGATAACATAAAAGTTAATATTTATAGTGTGCTTGGGCTGTAAATGCTTTGAAAACCTCCTGAATGGAGGAAGAGCTGGCTATGTCCACAAAGCTGGTAACTTGTCCAAGAGACAGACGAGGATGTTCAATTCTGCCGATTCTAAATCAGGAAAAAGAATAACAAAAAGGGACTCTAAGTGAAGGAAATATGAGATGGAATGATAAAAATCTAAATAAAGGATGTCTTGAGCAAATTCCGCACATAATCTACAGGTATTTTAATGACCTGATATTCTTATGCCTGAATAGCTACCAAATATCCCTTCTCCTTAGGCAAACTTGATTAATGCATTCTTTCTGTAATACTGGGTAACTCTGCCCCTCTCTTCTTTTTAGAAGCATCTTATTCTAAATTGCCTTGTAGTTCAGAGATGCTTGGCCTGTTCTAAGCTCCTTAAGCACTAGACAGGCTTGTTCTGTCATGGGGTAGAATCAAAAAATGGTTTGAGTTGGAAGTGATCTTAAAGACCAGCTCATTTCACCTCCCCTGCCCTGGGCAAGGACACCTCCCACCAGACCAGGTTCCTCAAAGCCCCATCCGATCTGACCTTGAACCCCTCCAGGGATGGGGCATCCACAGCTCCTCTGGGCCACCTGAGCCAGTGACTGTGGGGATGGTGGCTTCCTACCTTCTGCTTTTGTTTTGGAGGAGCTGCCATTGCTGTTTGCAGGTGAGGAGGGAGGGAGATAGATAGAAAAACACTTTCCAGTTTCTGCATTTGGATACCCAGTGACTAATGGCCTGTGGAAGTCCTAAAGTCAGTATCTGGCTCTCAGCACTAATTGGTGTTCAATCGACTTGATTTGGTTGTAGCTTGGGTCAATTACAAGAGCTACAGTAAATCATTAATTACATTATTATTATTAAGGTGAGTCCAAGTTATGGAATGTCTCGTGTTTGCAAATCTGAGTTATAGTTGCAATTTAGTTTAATTTGTGCTGCTTCTGTAAATCTTGAGTTGGAAGTCTGATCTCTATGAGTGAAGACAAGCTCTTGGTGACAAGGTTTGAAGATTGCCATCAGCATCAATCAGGAACGAGAAGAATGCTGATAAACCTGCCAATAAATTATGCAAACTTAATTATTGGGGAATAGATTGGCTTTTTAAATTTTAACTTTTTGTGGTGGGAGCTGTACCCTCATTTTCAGAAGCCGATTGTAACTGGGAAAGGAATGTTACTTCCACTTTTAAAGATTCTGATTTGGCTAAACTGCATTAGTAAATTCTGAAGTAAATCCGTCAACATCTTGTAATGGAAGGAAGCAGAGCCCACTTTGAGTTTCTGAAGTATTTTACAGCATGTAGCTTTTAACCCAGGAATTCTCTCTCGGAAAGAGAATAAGGAAGCACTAGAGCTTGTTGGCTTCAACTCTGTATAACCCTTGAAATGGCTGGTGTTCAATATTCTTAAGGGTTTTTTTTTTTCATCTTTGACATGGACTTTACTGCTTTCTGAATTGTCAGTTTTAGGACTACTTTCAGCTTGTTTGAGTTACTTTTGTGCCTCTTTGAATACCTACAGAATCCAACATGGAGAAGTTTGGACTTTGGAATAATGCCTGATCGCCTCGATACCTCTGTCTCCTGTTTTGTCGTGAGGATCTGGGGTGGGAAGAAGGAGCACTTTCAGCTTTTGATCGAATGGAAAGTCAATCTAGATGGGTTAAAGTACTTGGGCCAGCAGGTAATGTGAAAATGGTTTTCCATAAGGAAACAAGACATCTGGATGAACAAACATATAGAATGCTAAGAAAAGAAATTAATTGCATTTGAAGGGTTTTTTTTTTTTGAAGTTTGATTGCAGAAGCTTGTGCTAGCTTACTTCAGAGCTTTAAATCTTGACTGTCTGAATGTTTTAAGCTACCGTTGTTCACCAAGGCTCTTAAATGAGCTTTAAATTACGGTGTCTCAATTCACGGAAATAAGATTTTGAGCGTACATATAGTTGAATGAACATAGATCATAATGTTTGTGCAATCTGTTCTCATAGTCACCCATCTCATCAAAGATCTTCAGTCCAAGGAACTTACTGTTTAAGGTCTGGTTTAATTCTCATCTCTTGAAAGTAGCTTTTTGAAAGAGGTGAAAAGTGAGATATTTTCTGAATTGCGGAGCTTAGGATGAAAGTGGCTCAAAAAGAAATTCATATCACTATAATAAATAGTAATACACCCACGCAAAATATGGTGCCTTTTGAATCTAATAGATTATCCGGACTCCAGTGGGCACTTTCGGATTGATTAATTAGAATCACAGAATGGTTTGGGTTGGAAGGGACCTTCAAGATCATTCAGTTCCAACCCCCCTACCCTGGGCAGGGACACCTCCCACCACACCAGGTTGCTCCAAGCCCCATCCAGCCTGGACTTGAACCCCTCCAGGGATGGGGCATTTAGAACACATGATAGTTTATTTCTTACTTTACAGCTAAAGGATTGCAGTTACATTTCTTGAAAATTGGCATGTTTCAAAGCCTGGGAAGAAAGCTGTGTTAGGGAATGACTCTTCCAGTTTCATGCGATGCATTGATCCTGACCAGCACCACTTGCAATGGTGGGCTGGGAGACAGAGGAGGAAAAAATTGTGGTTTGAGATAAAGACAGCTTAATAACTTAAGTAATAAAAAATAAGAAAGGGGCAGGGAGGGAAGAACAACACACAAGTGATGCTGAGGTAGTCAGTCACCATCTCCTACCCGCAGAGTGGTGCCCAGCTAGTCCCCGAGCAACAGCTACACCTGCTTTTCACTGCTCAGCACTATGTGATACGGGATGGAATATCCCTTTGGTCACTTGGGATCAGCTGTCATAGCTTTGTCCCCTCCCGAGCTTCTGCCCGCCTCCAGCCCCACTCGCTGTGTGGGCAGAGTGGGAAGCGGAGAGGACCTTGATGGCGTGCAAGTGCTGCTCGACAGTAGCTAAAACACTGCTGTGATACCAACGCTGTTTTAGTGACAGATCTAAAACACAGCAAAATATGGGCTGCTGTGAAGAAAATTTAACTCTGTTCTCTGTGAAGAAAACTGGGTTTTTTCCCCCATTTTTCGCTGGACACAAGAAAGGGGTCCCTATAGAATATTCTCTAGTGCATTACTTGATTTGAAAGAATGTTCTTTAAAATTAATAGCGGGGTATTAGCTACAATACTGAATGCTGATAACATCTACTATGAGCACAGAAGCCTGATCTTGAACATCATTTTAGGTAATAATAATCTGAAAGCCTTCCAGGATCTGAAGGGAGCCTACAGGAGAGCTGGAGAGGGACTCTTGGTCAGGAAGAGTAGTGACAGGATAAGGGGTAATGGTTTTAAAGTGGTTTTAGAAGAGGGGAGATTTAGATTGGATATTAGGAAGAAATTTTTTTTCTGTGAGGGTGGTGAGGCACTGGAACAGGTTGCCCAGAGAAGCTGTGGCTGCCCCATCCCTGGAGGGGTTCAAGGCCAGGCTGGATGGGGCTTGGAGCAACCTGGTGTGGTGGGAGGTGTCCCTGCCCTTGGCAGGGGGGTCGGAACTTGATGATCTTTAAGGATCCCTTCCGACTCTTAACCATTCTATGACTCTAATTACTCTTCTGTCTTGTCTCTTTGATTAATTTTCTGGTGTCTTAGTTATTTTTAACAGCCAGGAATGCAACGATAGGGAAGATGCTCTGGCCTGTGTTTCTGATTTCAATGTACAAAGGCCAGAAATACTCGGTGACTTATTAAAGCTGTGAAGCAAATGCATTTCTATGGTTAAATTCAGGTTTTTTTCTTGGGCTTCATGTGTGCCTGGAATTACAGGGGCTGGTAAACTGTGTTTGATTATCAGCGTGAGCTCGTTTGCAGGGTAAAATCATAGTAAGGGGACTGTAAAATGATTTGTTTTCTTCTCTTCTTACAGATACACGCGAGAAACCCAAATGAGATTATTTTTGGTCTCAACGATGGTTATTACGGAGCTTCATTTGAACAGAAGGTGAGGGTAACTTCTATTTGTTTTGGATTGTTAGTGTGGGTGACCAGCTGAAATTCAATTTCTAAACTTAACTTTTTACACTTGGATGCTCAGAAGATGAAAATGCTTAGTTTTGAGAAGGAATACTTTTTTGACATGGCAGATAAAAACTGTTCTCTCACCTCTGTGGCGTGGACATCTGAGCTGTTCTGGGAAGACGTAAAGTGTTGCATTTTAAATCTTTAAAAAAAAAAAAAAGCCTGGTTACTGAAAATAAGCCTTGACTTCATTTTTTGAAACAGACACGTCACTGGTACTGGTACTGGGTACTTTAAACATTGAACATTTTAAAAATGGTGTTGCTGTTAAGACTCTTGTGCAAATACAAAAGCACATTAGGCTTTAGTTTTCACTCTTAGAACCAGAGTGTGTAGCTTCTAAATGGGAAGCTGTTTATTTGCTCTGTCACAACTTTTTCACACCATGTTTATTTTTCCCAAAGGCTCTGCAATAGTATTTGTCCTTGTTTAGGTAATATTCTGATTGAAGCCAAATTAATTATATATGAATGCTGATTACTACATCAGTGATGAAAAAGTTTAAACTTATCTATTGTAAATAGCACAGCTGACGGGTTGTTTTTTTTTAATTCCAAATTGCTGGTGGCAGTACTGTGGTTATAGAAACATAGAATGGTGAGGTTTGGAAGGGATCTGCAGGATCACTGAGTTCCAACTCCCCTGCCATGGGCAGGGATACCTCCCACCACACCAGGTTGCTCCAAGCCCCATCCAGCCTGGCCTTGAACCCCTCCAGGGATGGGGCAGCCACAGCTTCTCTGGACAACCTGTTCCAGTGCCTCACCACTCTCACAGCAAAGAAGTTCTTCCTAATATCCAATCTAAATCTCTCTTCTTTGAGGTTAAAGCCATTCCCCATCATCCTACGTCTCCAGTCTCTGATCAAGAGTCCCTCCCCAGCTTCCCTGGAGCTCCTGGAAGGGCTTGAAAGTCTCTCTGGAGCCTTCTCTTCTCCAGACTGAACACCCCTAACGCTCTCAGCCTGTCCTCACAGCAGAGGGGCTGCATGAGCCCTAAGAGCATTTGTGTGGTCTCCTATGACCCTGCTCCAACAGGTCCATGTCTCCTGTGCTGAGGCCTCAGATCTGGATGCAGTAGAAAGAACTTAGATTTGAAATAAAGTTTTTAATTTATTTTTTTTTCTTGACCAGTTGTAGCTTGGATAAATTCTCTGACCCTCACCTTGAGTCTGTAGAAATGTGTAAGAAAACATAATGTGGGATGGGAACATGTGTCTCTCCTGTGCTGAGGTCCCAGAGGTGGAGACAGCATGGCAGGGGGGTTGTCTCTTCAGAGTGGAGCAGAGAGGTAGCATCCCCACCCTTGCCCTGCTGACCCCGCTGCTGGGGATGCAGCTCAGGATGTGGGGAGATTTTCTGGGGTGCTGGTGCATGTTGCTGTCTCGTATTGAGCTTCTCATCAACCCAACACCCCCAGCTCCTTCTCCTCAGGGCTGCTCTGCATCCCTTCTCTCTCCCCAGCCTGTATTTGTGCTTGGGATTGCCCTGACCCACATTTAGGATATGTTTTACGTGGAATTCTTGGCCGGAGAGAAAATTACTCTGGAAAATGCGTGTCAAGCATTTGTGTGCCAGCAAGTTCAGTCTTGTGGGGTTGTGAGTGGAGGCAATGGCTTTGCAGTCAACAGCCTGAGTACCCATTTGTACGTGGGGAGAGTGGAGCAAGGAACAAGGTGGCCACATGTGCACAACTCTCTGGCCATACACAAGTGTCTAAACTGTCGTTTTTTGATGATTTTTCCTTCAAAATCCAGGTGATTTGGAACACAGCTCACACTCTCTTCTTCCTGGTGCTGTGAACTCAGTTTTCCTGAAGCGGGATGCAATTCTAGTTTTTCAGGATTCACTATCTTCTGTCCTGATCCTTTGCTGTCAGGACTTGCTTCTGAGCTCAGAAAGTTTAACTTTTAGTTATCTTGGTTTTGATTCTTACACGTGCTCTTTAGTGCAAATACAGTCGTAGCTGATGCAGAGCACAAATAATCTCCTTCTTTGTCCTTTCCTGTAACTTATTCAGCTCTTCCTGGCTGCAAAAGCTAGAGATTTATTTTGTCACCCTGCTCAGTGGCTTCCAAATGCTTATTTATTTATTTTTGTGTCAGTTCCTTCACCTAAATCTCTTCTGATGCAGTGCATACCTCCTGTATTTAAGTGACTTATCTGCCATTCAAGCCAAACTAGTTGGCACAAGCCAACTCCTCCTGTAACCTTGAGCAGCTCTGTGTGCCCTAAAAGGCATTTCTGCTCTCCATTGGCTTCGCTTTATACTTTCCCCTGTTTATTCTGAATATTCTAAAGCCCCACTTTGGTTATACTAAATATTATTTATGGAGTGCCAGCCGAAATGTGTAGGGAAGGGATTTTTGGTGTCAGGAAACTGAAATACAGTACCTTTCTTGCTTGCTTATTATGGTTTTTTTCTAATCTCTTGAGGTGCTTTTTTCTTTGTGGTGGTGACAGGTCTTCATAATACTTCATAATACAAAGACAGAGCATTATCTTAGTTGTAAGTCTCAATTTTTGAGATAATACATGGATGAAATAACAGTTTTAGTTTCTTTATTCTACCACATGAAACCTTAATATGAAAGCAGGTATGTACAAATACCATTTGGCAAGTTTAATGAAAACCTTGTGTGTGAAGACACGTCGGTCTTTGTTGAAGCGTCCTTTATTTTTGCCCATCTTTGTATGACCAAAGTTAAGGTACGGTACTCTTACTTATTTTTCTGTTTAATTTTTTCCCCCGTTGCTCAAAAAATCCCCTTGTTACCTTAATTCTTTTTCCTGTGCATTCAGTTGGGTATTAAATGTCTTTGTCATTAATTAAAACCACTTATGAGCCAGAATAAGAACCTTTTTAGAAGCAGACTAAACAATTCTGGCCATAGTTCCTGAATTTGGAGTTTCAAAACATGCTGCAGATGTACTTCTGAGCGTTGCTTGATCCATCTAGAGCTAAATGCAAATCCCCATCTTCTGTTGTGTGAACTTGAGCAGCCTGGTCTGCCTCCCCATGGCAGGGGAGTTGGAACTAGATGGTCTTTAAGGTCCCTTCCAACTCTAACCATTCTATGATTCTGTTAACTTACCTGTGAGAAGAGAGTAGCAGAATAAACTAAAGTATGATGGGAATGTTAGGCAGTGTCACAACTGCGATTTTTATTGATGAAAATTGTAGATATTTTTGATTAATGGATATCTATCTTAGCAAAGAACACCCACAAGAGCATCATTCTCAAATAAGAATGTTCAAATCCCAAAATTTAATTTAAAATGGAAGCACTGGCAGCTTACATCTTTGCTAGGTAGTGCACTTTAGCTGCTGTTTTAGAACAGTGTGGGTTGGAACTTGATGATTTTCAAGGTCCCTTCCAGCTCTAACTATTGTATGATTCTATGAACCTTCAAGTCTGCTTGTATATCAGGTAACCTTCAAAATGCAAGTTTGTGCTGAAAATACTCGCTTTGTAGGAAACTCCTGTCATCTAAAGGAGCAAAGTGCAAAACTCTAGCAGCAATATTGGAAGAGAAAATGGGATTTTAGCTTTCTTCCATTTCTTCTGTTCATCAGCACCTTGGCTGGTGCTGATAACAGTTAAAAAATGATATTTTTCATTGGGTAATATTCTTCTTCCAGGTGCTGTTTTCTTGCTGCAATGGATACTTAGCCCATGACAAGAAAAAAGTTGGGAAACAATATTTCAAAACCTTTTGTGTGCACCTTCTGTGCCCTGAAGGGTGTTACTGCTTTACTGTGGGTGTCTGATGGTGCTCATAGAACTCCTCCTCTAGCACTTACAGCTTTTCTGTGTAAATACGAGTGTGTGTTCATAGAATCTTAGAATGTTTGGAGTTGGAAGGGATCTCTGAGATCATCGAGTTCCAACCCCCCTGCCATGGGCAGGGACACCTCCCACCACACCAGGTTGCTCAAAGCCTCATCCATCCTGGCCTTGAACCCTTCTATGCATGGGGCAGCCACAGCTTCTCTGGGCAACCTCTTCCAGTGTCTCGCCACCCCCACAGTAAAAAATTTCTTCCTAATATCCAATCAAAATCTCCCCTCTTCCTCTTTAAAACCATTCCTCCTTGTCCTGTCACTCCACTCCCTGACCAAGAGTCCCTCNACTAAAGCTGCTTTGTTCTTAACTCCATCTGACTTTCACAGAGAAAACTCTGTTTTTCGTAGAGCTGTCTAGGTTGGAAAGGGACCTTTCAGATAATGGAGTCCAACCATCAACCTAACACTGACAAAAGCCGTCACTAGCTTTTGTTCAAGCTTTTTTTTAATTATTATTTTGTAGTAAATTATGCAGCCATTTCCCTTGAAGATTGCAGTGGGATTCTGCTTCTTTCATCACAACCGCGTCCAATTTATTTTCCTGGTTCCTTTTTTGGTGTGGGACCATTGAAGCACTTGTTCTTCTCTTAGTTTCATCTTTTTGCATGATACACTGAAATGTTATTTGCATTTGCTTGAACTGTTCCACTGTTTGAGGAAAAAAAAAGAGGGATCTCTAAGGATCTCTAAGGCTGACATTTATCTAAGCTGTCAGCTTGGATTTAAAGGATTCTAACTCCTTCAGGTGTTTTCTGAATCTGTCTGGTCTTGTCTGAGACTGCGTCCTTGTGTGTAAAACCTCTTTTAACCCACCTTCAGCCAAAGCAGTTCTGGGTGCTATCCTGGTTTTCCTAAAAAAAAAAAATGGGTTTCTGCTTTTGGTTTCCTCAGTGTCTTGGCTTTCAAATTTTCTTTTGACCATTTTACACTTGTTGCTGTTACCTGGTAAGACTTGCCCTTGCTGTGATAGCGTTTGAGACTGTATTTAGAGGAAGCAAGTGTAGCTTCTAGTTAATGACTAACTTTCTGTTGTCTCCTTTAAGAAATAAAACCAGAACTAGTCTGTACAGGTCTACGTAACTCAGACCATCTATCTGTGGTCAAGTGTGCAGGGAAACAGAAAATGTTCTAGAATCATAGAATGGTTAGAGTTGGAAGGGACCTTCAAGATAGAGTTTCAACCCCCCTCCTATGAGTGGGGACACCTCCCACCACACCAGGTTGCTCCAAGCCCCATCCAGCCTGGCCTTGAACCCCTCCAGGGATGGGGCAGCTACAGCTTCTCTGGGCAACCTGTTCCAGTGCCTCGTCACCCTCACAGCAAAGGATTTCTTCCCAATATCTAATCTAAATCTCCCCTCTTTCAGTGTAAAATCTTTCCCCCTCATCCTATGGCTCTCCTCCCTGATCGAGAGTGTTTTCTTGATCCCCTTTAGAGACTGGAAGGGGCTCTAAGTTCTCCCTGAAGCCTTCTGTTCTCCAGGCTGAACAGCCCAAACTCTATTCATAGTAGAAATGCTCCAGCCCTCCAGTCATTTTCATAGACCTCTACTGGACTTGTTCCAACAGGTCCTTTCTCTGTTGAGGACTCCAGAGCTGGACACAGGACTCCAGGTGGGGTCTCACAAGAACACAACAGAGGGGTAGAATCCCCCTCCTTGCCCTGTTGGCCATGCTTCTTTTGTTGCACTCCAAAAGATACTCTTCAAGGAGACTGAATTTTAGTTATTTTTTCAGCTGTCAAGCAGGAGAAACCCTTATCTTTGGAAAGCTGCCTCTCTGCCTCTCTCTACATTATGTACTCTTCATCACTGAAGGTAGAATCTTTCCCAATGTAGGTATTTTTATTTATTTTTCTTATTTTAGTACTCAGAATCTAGCAGCTCTGCGCAAGCAAAGTCTTTTTTTTGCGTGTTTGTAGATATACCTGCCTGTATCTAAGAAATGCTGTGGCAGAGAAGTGGACAAACTCCCCTTTCAAAGGGCAAACTTCTTCACTAATGAAGTCTGAAATCCTTTCATTGCACGTTCTGCAAGTTTCCTTTGGGTTGAGCAGTTTGTGTTTACCCCTTGGTGTCTGGCTCTTTGGAGAATTGCCTTTCAACGCACTGCAGTACTGGACTGGTAAGTTAGTGGTCCAAATTCTTTCCTTCCTGAAAGTAGTTATTCCAGGCCATTCCACTTATTCCCTGAAAAATCTATGCTTTGGTTTCTGAAGGCAGTGTTTATTGAAATGAGATGAGCTTCATGGTGTAAAACTGGTTGTTGTGCATTTTTTTTTTTTTCAGTTTTCCACCATCCTGGTTCCTTCAGGCTTAAATTTTGGTATATTTTAGGGGATATATGTATGGATTTCAGCAGGTAGGATCCGGTGTCTTGAGAATGGAAATGAGGAGATGAGACAGCTGCTGATACGTACCGTATTGCAATAGAGGTGCCATAATACAGTCTTTAGATCCTCACAATTATTTAGGTGAAACCTCGCTTTTGGTGGACAGGCGTGTCTGCTGCGTGGCCTGTGGCTGACAGTTGTGTCAGTAGATGTTGCCATGTAACTCTGCCTTTCAACATCTTCTATATAGAGACAGCTTGTTGAGGCAGGAAAGAATCATAGAATCGTAGGAGTTAGAAGGGACCTCTGGAGATGATCTCGTCAGAGCAGGTTGCCCAGGAATGTGTCCAGGCGGGGTTTGGATGTCTCTGGAGACAGAGACTCCACAACCTCTGGGCAGCCTCTTCCAGGGCTCTGTCACCCTCCAAGTGAAGAAGTTCCTCCTTATGTTTAGAGGGAACTTCTTATGTTCCAGTTTGCACCCATTTCATCTTGCCCTGTCACCGGGCACCACTGAGAAGAGTCTCTCCCTATCCTCTTGTCACTGGCCTTTTAGGCATTGCTCACCATCAATGAAATCCCCTCTCAGTCTTCTTTTCTCCAGGCTAAACAGCCACAGGTCTCTCAGCCTTTCCTCAGCAGAGAGGTACTCCAGGCTCTCATTTTATCTTTCCAGCAGTTCCCTGTCCTTCTTGAAATGGGGAGGGCACAGAACTGGACAATATGTAGGCAGAGATTGTGGTGCTCAGAGTACATAAGAGTCACTGTTGGAAAACCATCTCATCATTGAGGCTACTTTGTAGACTAAAAGGCCTTTTTTCCTACAATTTATAAAGTTTCTGACAATGCTGCCAGGTTTGACCTACTTAAAGTTCTCTTTATTGTATGAAGAGACACTTGTGAGCTTTGGGTGTTTCTAGGAATTTGTGTGACTGTGCCTGATGGGGAGAAGCTCAGTGTCTGACCTTTGCAGTGTGAAGAACTTTTGTTTTGATGATTCTTGGGCAGAATGTACACTTTGGTGTCTTAAGAATGACATAAGGTGGTGGGGTTTGTTTTTGTAACTTCCAGAAACATGTTCACGTCATTCAAAAGTAATGTTGCTTTCATCTTTTCTTTTCTTTTTCTTTTTCATTTTTTTTTTCTTTTTTTTTTTTTTTAAGCCTGGTAATGCATGGGTAAAGAATAGAGCTTTATCTCATGGTCTTGTACATCTGGCATGTTACATGTTCTTGGATCTACTGTATCCACCTCTGGAGTGATCAATACAGGAAAGATGTGGACCTGTTGGAAAGGGGCCAGAGGAGGCCCATGAAGATGATTAGAGGGCTGGAGCGCCTCTGCTGTGAGGACAGTCTGAGGGAGTTGGAGAGGTTCATCCTGGAGAAGTGAAGGCTCCGGGGAGACCTTAGAGTCCCTTACATCCCTAAAGGGGCTCCAGGAAAGCTAGAGAGAGGCTTTTGATCAAAGAGGGGAGCTGTAGGATGCGGGAGAAAAATTTTACACTGAAAGAAGGGAGATTTAAATTGGATATTGGGGAGAAATTCTTTGCTGTGAGGGTGGTGAGGCACTGGAACAGGTTTCCCACAGAAGCTGTAGCTGCCCCATCCCTGGAGGGGTTCAAGGCCAGGCTGGATGGGGCTTGGAGCAACCTGGTGTGGTGGGAGGTGTCCCTGCCCATGGTAGGTGGGTTGGAAGTGGATGATCTTGAAGGTCCCTTCCAACTCTAACCATTCTGTGATTCTAGCTGAAGCCTGGCAGTATTTCTGTGTGTAAAAATTGTGCGGCAATAGATTAAAAAATTCAAGACAACACACTTCATGTCTAGAGCACATATAAAGTGATAGGTCATTAGCGTCTTTATAGGTACGTGCTGGTTTTGGCCAGACTTGATCTTGGTGTTACTATTACCTGAATGGCTTCTACCTACTGTACATACAGCAGTATGAAGGCATATTTAAAATACATTAAATGCAAGTTCCTTTGTTATCTTACCAAAAGTACATATTTTCAGTAAAGATGGAATGACTTTTGTTTTTAAATAAATGTTTGTCCTTTGCTTTAAGGATCACTCAGGTACCCTGAAGAACAGTCTTCTCCAGGTGGATCAGAACTGTGTTCGTAACTCTTATGATGTCTTCTCTTTGCTTAGGTAAGCTTTTTTGAGAATATTCTTTGTAGCTATAGTAACTTTTTAGCATGTATGGAAAGGAGCCTTTCCAAATAAAAAAAAACAACCCACCTTTTTGACTGGAATGTGCAAAGGAAATATTTAGGTATTTCTATCTTGAGGACTCCAGAGCTGGACACAGGACTCCAGGTGGGGTCACACAAGCACAGAGTAGAGGGGCAGAATCACCTCCCACGACCTGCTGGTCACGCTTCTTTTGATGCAGCCCAGGATGGGGTTGGCTTTCTGGGCTGCCAGCACACACTGCCGGCTCATGTGGAGCTTCTCCTCCAGGAGCACTCCCAAGTTCTTCTCCTCAGGGCTGCTCTCCAGCCATTCTCTGCCCAACCTGGATTTGTGCCTGGGATTGCCACCTCCCAGGTNGTGCGGCCATCCAGCCAGTTCCTTATCCAGCGAGTGGTCCATCCATCGAACCCCTGAGTTTCCAGTTTGGAGACTAGGATGTCATGTGGGACAATGCCGAATTCTTTGCTTACGTCCAGGAAGATGACATCTGTTGCCCTGTCTTTATCCACCAAGTTTGTGGCAGTGTAGTAGAAAGTCATCAAATTTTTCAGGCAGAGAATATGTTTGGTTTTTTTTATCAGTTGTAAACTGATAACTGATAAAACTGAAACTGATGCATTTTGGGATTTTTTTTATCAGTTGTAAAAGTTAAATGCAGTTGATAGAGTGAACAGTAGGTGTCGGTGTTGCCTGCGTGAAGTGTTAGCTCTGGCTTCTGCAATGAAGAAAGTGGTAGGAAACATTAGCTCGAGGTTGCCTAGTCGGAAAACTTTATTTTATAAGGTGTCTTAAAATTTAAATGCGCTGTTTCTTCATTCTCTAAACCATATTTAAGCTCAAGGCTTCTTTCGAAATGTCTGTCTTCTGTACTTGTAGTAAAAAAACAAGCAAGGGGTGTGATGTGAAGTTCTGGTTACGTTCTGGCATAGTCCATTCAAAGAAAACTCTTATTTAATGTTAAGTCTTTGTTAGATAGAAGAAAACGTGTGCTGGTCATCCTGAATTCTTTGTCCATGCACCTTTTTTTCACATTTCCTTGTAGTAGGATGCACAGTCCAGCAAACGCTATTATCCCAGCAGGTCATGAACTTCAAATGGTTAGAATTGGAAGGGACCTAAAAGATCATCAAGTTCCAATTCCCCTTCCATGGGTAGGGACACCTCCCACCACACCAGGTTGCTCGAAGCCCCATCCATCCTGGCCTTAAATACTTCCAGGGATGGGGCAGCCACAGCTTCTCTGGGCAACCTCTTCCAGGGCCTCACCACCCTCACAGCAAAAAATTTCTTCCTAATATCCAATCTAAATCTCCCCTCTTCTAGTTTAAAACCGTTTTCCTTTTGAGGGGTAATGGTTACCCCTTTAAGATCTTTGAGGTCCCTTCCAACTCTAACCGTTCTATGATTCAATGTAGCTTATTTAGCCCAAACTTGGGAGTAAGAGATGTCCTTCTTTCTTTTTGCTTTGTCCAAAAAATATTTTTTTTTTTCTGTCTTTAGCACCAGGCCTGCTGCAGATCATACTGTACTGGATCCTACATTTTAAGGAGGATGTATTACATTATCTAGTTCCAGCAAAAGTTCTAGTTTGTGACCATCAAAGGGTGCTATTTTTACCTGTTTCCTTCCTAGGTAGGAAAGTTCTCTGGGAATTGAGGCAAAGCTCCCTGTGTAATCCTGAATTCTTTCTGCTCCCTCTCGCTTTCCTTGCTGTTTTACAGGTACTCTTTCTCTACTGCTGCTTACCTTTGATATCTAGCTCAAAAACCTGGTGATAGCATTTTTTTTTCCTTGTAAAATAATTTCTTGTCTCTTTTTGTCAGGTAACTTTCTTTTTCCCTCCTACCGAGCAGTCTGCTTTGCTGCCTCCTTCAGGACTGCAGCCTTGAGTAACTACCCTGTGAATATTCCAGAGATAGCATTTGTGGGAGCATTTTCTACTTACAACCAGAAGAGAGAGATGGGCATAGCTTGAGATGTGATGCATTTGACAGGACATGTACTTTGGGAGAAAATGAATCTTTGTCTGTCTGCCTATGGCCATTGGCTATAAAGAGAACAGGGAGGTGTCTGCACTGTAAAGCTTTGTGTCTGATCACATAAATCCCACATTTTGAAGGCTTTCTCATGATAACGACAATTGTAGGTAGGAAATATTCACCACCTACACTTGTGGTTTTTTAACGTTTTCATGAGACATTGAATATGAAGAACAGCTTCTCCTGCCTTGATTAAACCAGCAAGTCCTGGTGATGGTGGTATCTATATTCTATATCCCAGTTATTCTGATGGCACCCTGCTGGCAGGTGTGACATAGCCACCAAAATCATGTTTATAGTGGGAAAGTAACTCATAGAATGGTTAGAGTTGGAAGAGACCTTAAAGATCACCCAGTTCCACCCCCCTGCTGTGGGCAGGGACACCTCCCCCCACACCAGGTTGCTCCAAGCCCCATCCAGCCTGGCCTTGAACCCCTNGACTGCGCCACCGAGCTTGGTCTCATTGGCAAACTTGCTGAGGGTGCATTCTATCCCACTGTCCATGTCTCCGACAAAAATGTTAAATAGCACGGGTCCCAGTACTGACCCTTATGGGACACCACTCGTCACTGCCTGCCACTTGAACATTGAGCCCTTGACCACAACCCTTTGAGTGCGGCCATCCAGCCAGTTCCTTATCCAGCGAGTGGTCCATCCATCGAACCCCTGAGTTTCCAGTTTGGAGACTAGGATGTCATGTGGGACAATGCCGAATTCTTTGCTTACGTCCAGGAAGATGACATCTGTTGCCCTGTCTTTATCCACCAAGTTTGTGGCAGTGTAGTAGAAAGTCATCAAATTTTTCAGGCAGAGAATATGTTTGGTTTTTTTTATCAGTTGTAAACTGATAACTGATAAAACTGAAACTGATGCATTTTGGGTTTTTTTTTATCAGTTGTAAAAGTTAAATGCAGTTGATAGAGTGAACAGTAGGTGTCGGTGTTGCCTGCGTGAAGTGTTAGCTCTGGCTTCTGCAATGAAGAAAGTGGTAGGAAACATTAGCTCGAGGTTGCCTAGTCGGAAAACTTTATTTTATAAGGTGTCTTAAAATTTAAATGCGCTGTTTCTTCATTCTCTAAACCATATTTAAGCTCAAGGCTTCTTTCGAAATGTCTGTCTTCTGTACTTGTAGTAAAAAAACAAGCAAGGGGTGTGATGTGAAGTTCTGGTTACGTTCTGGCATAGTCCATTCAAAGAAAACTCTTATTTAATGTTAAGTCTTTGTTAGATAGAAGAAAACGTGTGCTGGTCATCCTGAATTCTTTGTCCATGCACCTTTTTTTCACATTTCCTTGTAGTAGGATGCACAGTCCAGCAAACGCTATTATCCCAGCAGGTCATGAACTTCAAATGGTTAGAATTGGAAGGGACCTAAAAGATCATCAAGTTCCAATTCCCCTTCCATGGGTAGGGACACCTCCCACCACACCAGGTTGCTCGAAGCCCCATCCANCTTCATAGCAGAGGTGCTCCATCCCTCTGAGCATCTTTGTGGCCCTCCGCTGGATGCGTTTGGGGAGGTCCGTGTCCTTTCTACATTGACGCTCCAGAGCTGGACACAGGATTCCAGGTGGGGTCTCACAAGTGCAGAGTAGAGGCTTCTTGTTCAACCCTTCAGTATTTAAAAAATTGCAAAATGAGACCTTCTGTGGTTGACCACCTTCAAAACTGCTTTTTAGGGAAGACTTTTTTTGTTTGTTTTACTTCTCAGAAGTGAATAGCTAAAACTGAAGCTTGTGAATAGGCCTTAATGAAAAACACGTGCTTGGCTCCAGTTATGTTGATTAAAAATAATTAATGGCGAATGCTAGAGTGTGTGAACAGTAGAAAACTTTTTGAGTGTTGGATTAAAACGGTGTCTGTGTGCTCAGATGCTTAATTACATGGGTTTACAAGTTAATTAGGCAGGAGGAAAAGTTAAGTAGGCAGACAGCTTAGCCTTACGCAAGGAAGTTCTCAGCACCTCTGTAGCTCGTGAACCTTCTTGACTTGGGGCAGGGACAAGATCCTCAGGCAAATGTAGTGGTGCTAATTAGTTATTCAAGCCATATGGAAATGATGAATGTTCTTCCAGCCGCTTGTTTTAAAGAGGCTAACTAACAAAAATTAACCACTCCAACTGGAAAACTAAAATTTTGAGGTTTTTTTTTTTTTATCCCTTGGCCATATTGTTAGATTTCCTGAAAAGAGGTCACTTAAAGGCTCTCTAAATATTATGTAGCTGGTAGTAATAGGTTCTACAGTAACACGTTTCACCTTTCACATAACACTTAAGATGGGCCAAATCCATCTGAGGTCATGTTCTGGACGTGTCTCCATAATCAAACTCTCGGCACGTTTGCAGCACTAATGGGAATAGATTTATATTTAGTATTCTCTTAGTTTTCTCTCCTTCCTTTTCTTTAAACTTTGAAAAATAGACCTTTTGGTATTAAGCGGTGATGGGACGATGGGATGTGCTGGCAACTACTGAAGAGCAAGCTTAATAGCCTGTATGTTAAAATGTTAGTTCAGTTCCTAAATACAAAAAGTAATATCTTGTGTTCAACAACAGTTTTTTGGGGTGTTTTGACACTTAGAGCAATTGCCCTGCTAGTATGTTTTTGTGTCTCTAATTATGTGAGCGCTTGAAATCTTCCTAAATTCTGCCCAGAGATAAAAATTTACTCTAAGAACTTGTGAAACCTGACCCTCTGAAGTTTTGCTTCCTGTGATTTTTATCTCTCCAGTCAAAACTGCTTTCTCTATGGATTCACCATTCCATCAGCAGATGGGATAGCATATTTGTGGTATTTGGCCATTCAAAACATTTTATTGTATTTTTTTTTTAAAGAAAAAAAAACAAAAACAAAACCCCAAACATATATTGTTTTTTAACAACAAACTCTGATATTGGTACAATTTGAGTGTTGGAGACGAGGAAAAGACCAGTTGCAGGCAACTGCTATGATGTTAATATCATCTAATGTAGCTGAAGTTGATTTAAATAATACTGCTGCATGTTAAAGGGCTTCCTCTGCTGCTGCCACATGTGTGTCTGTTCCGGGGGATTAAATCTTGAAAACTAAAGCAACTCCAGAGAAGAAGTTCTCACAGTTCTGGTGATAAGCAGATAAACCTGCCTGCAGTGCCCTGGACAGGTAAACGTGACTTTCCAAACCAGTTCGTAGCACTAAGGGAACAATTTCCCTGTATTTCACATCACAGCAAAGATGGTTCAGTGACTTTTGTCCCTGGCAATCCTGGGCTATTTAGACACTGCAGAGGACCAGAGCCCAACTTCTGATCTGGCAACTAATTTAGGTTTAGGTTAGAGGCTTAAAGGAGCTTGTGGTGAAGCTGTACTGTCTTTGGAACATCCCTTAAGTTCCTCTCTGTGAAAGCAGTGAACCCAAAGGAGCTGTGGAGTAGGTTGGATTCAGCCCACAGCCCCTGCAGTTCTCACTGCATGGAAATAGAGAGTTGCTCTTTGCTATCCAGGATCTGAAGGGAGCCTGCAGGAGAGGGAATCTGTCAGGAAAAGTAGTGATAGGACAAGGGGTAATGGTTTTAAACTAGAAGAGTGGAGATTGATATTGGATATTAGGGAGAACCTCTTTGCTGTGAGGGTGGTGAGGCACTGGAACAGGTTGCCCAGAGGAGCTGTGGCTGCCCCATCCCTGGAGGGGTTCAAGGCCAGGCTGGATGGGGCTTGGAGCAACCTGGTGTGGTGGGAGGTGTCCCTGCCCATGGCAGGGGGGTGGAACTGGGTGATCTTTAAGGTCTCTTCCAACTCTATCCATTCTGTGATTCTATCCTGTTTCTTTTAGGGTTTAGAGATAAGGTGAAGTCTGAAAAGTTTTATCTTTTAGAATACTCACTGATGGTTAAGTCTTTTGATTTCTAGCTTTTTTTCTCTTGCTGTTCTTTCCTCAGAGAAGGATTCCAAGTCATAGCTCTGAGCAAAACCTTTGTAAATATGGTAGGAAAAGCATCACATGCAATGAAGTGGCAAGTCTGTGGCTGGAAAAGGCTGCCACAGATGCCCTGATGCTCTTCCAGTGCTGCCTTGTAGGTTTTCCTGAGAGCATTGTAGCAATCTGAGATTGGGAGCTGGGACTGTTTAGTTTGAAGAAAAAGAGGCTGAGGGGAGACCTCATCACTCTCTACAGCTGTTTGAAAGGACATTGTAGAGAGGTTGGTGCTGGTCACTTCTCACAGGTAGTTTGTGATAGAACAAGAGGGGATGGCTTGAAGCTGCAACAGGGTGGATTTAGACTGGACATTGGGAAGAAATTTTTCCCAGAAGGAGTGGTCTGACACTGGAATGGGCTGCCCAGGGGGGTGGTTGTGTCACCATCCCTGAATGTGTTGAAGAGTCATTGAGATGTGCTGTTGGGGGATACTGCGTAGGGGAGAACTCTGTACAGTGGGGTTGATGATTGGCCTCGATCTCAAGGGTCTTTTCCATCCTGAATGACTTCATGATTCTAATCAAATCAGAATGGTCAGGGCCAGAAGGGTCCTTCAAAGGTCATCTAGTTCCACCTCCCCACAGTTAGCAGGGACACCCCCTACTAGACCAGGTTGCCCAGAGCCTCATTGAGCCTCTCCTTGAATATCTCCAGGGAAAAGGCCCCAACCACCTCCCTGGGCAACCTGTTCCAGTGTTCTACCCTCATAGTAAAGCACCTGTTCCTAATGTTGGCTCCTGTTGCAGATTTTCTCATTTTACTGTTGCTACTGCTGCTGCCGCCATCACCTTCTTCCAGCAGATATGGAAATACTCAGTCTCTAGTATGGAATGAGTAGTAGGGTTTCGCTTAGAATCATAGAATCATCTAGGTTGGATGGGATCTTTCAGATCGAGTCCAACCATCAACCCAACAATGACAAAATGACTACTGACCCATGTCCCTCAGCACCATGTCTGCCCAGCTTTTAAATAACTCCAGGGATCGTGCCTCCACCACTGCCCTGGGCAACCTCTTCCAAGGCTTGACAACCCTTTCAGTGAAAGAATTTTTCCTTGTATTCATCTTAAACCTCCCCTGGGTACAGCTTAAGGCCTTTTCCTCTTGTCCCACTGCCTGTTACTTGGGAGAAGAGACTGAGCCCCTCTGGCTACACCCTCCTTGTGGGGAGCTGGAGAGAGTGAGAAGGTCTCCCCTCAGCCTCCTTTTCTCCAGGCTGAACACTCTCAGGTCCCTCAGCTGCTTCTCACAAGACTTGTGTTCCAGACCCCTCACCAGCCCAACTTGTGCTCTTAAATCAGTAAGTTCCTCTGCTAAAACTTCCCTTTGCTGGTGATAAGCGTGGCTGTTTTTCTGTGATGGCCAGGCTTGATGTTTCTAACTAAGAAAGATTTCCACCTGGAAGACTTGGCTCTCCGTGCTGTACAGACAGCCAAGACAAAGCAGGCATCCTNACACCCTCCTTGTGGGGAGCTGGAGAGAGTGAGAAGGTCTCCCCTCAGCCTCCTTTTCTCCAGGCTGAACACTCTCAGGTCCCTCAGCTGCTTCTCACAAGACTTGTGTTCCAGACCCCTCACCAGCCCAACTTGTGCTCTTAAATCAGTAAGTTCCTCTGCTAAAACTTCCCTTTGCTGGTGATAAGCGTGGCTGTTTTTCTGTGATGGCCAGGCTTGATGTTTCTAACTAAGAAAGATTTCCACCTGGAAGACTTGGCTCTCCGTGCTGTACAGACAGCCAAGACAAAGCAGGCATCCTCTTGGCTTTGGACATGAAACCCCAGGTGGCCTAAGGCCAGCATAAATAAATATGAGCTGTAATCGGACCTCTTGAGTGCCTCTGTATACTTTAATAAGCAGTACTGAAATGGATGAACAGTACAACAAGTGTCATCTCTCTTGGCCTAAAAAAACACATGGGTTGGAACTGTGAGGTAGTGTCTTCCTGGGAAGCAGCGACAGAGATGGAAACTGGGATCTGAATGTTTTTTTGAGAGAGGTTCAGTAGAGATTTTGATCTGTGGAATCAAACTTAAGGACAAAGCTGTTCCCAGGCATTGAACTTGTGTGGTGTGAAGCTATATGGAAACTGAGGCTACTTGGTCATCAAGAAGAGTCAATTTACAAGCTTGACTTCTGCCAAAATCCTTAGAAGAGAGCTGCATGGGTCATAGCAAGTTGAAACAGTCCATGAAGCATGGGAGAGGTGGGGGTTTTCTTCTGTTAACTTAGCTGTAGGATTAGTAGTCTTCTGCTGTTACTCTTATCTTTAGCTTTCCTGATATGTCATATAGAAAGTGGTAGTTTTTTAGTATAAGTGTAATAGAGATGTTGCTATTTCTTGGTCAGGTTTAGTTTGAGACCTAAAGCAGGTCCACCCAGAGCAAGTTGTACAGGAATGCGTCCAGGTGGGTTTTGACAAGAGACTCCACCGCCTCTTCGGGCAGCCTCTTCCAGGGCTCTGCCACCCTCAAAATGAAGAAGTTCCTCCTCATCTTGAGATGGAACTTCTTATGTTTGTGCCCATTACTTCTTGAAGCAGAGACATCAGCAGTGATATTAGGGCAGTGATATTTTTGTTTGGCTGAGGGTAGGAAGACCTTCTCAATCTCTCCAACTCCTTCAAAGGAGGGTGTAGTCAGGGGCGGTTGGTCTCTTCCAAGTCACAGGCAATGGGACAGGAGGAAACAACCTCCAGTTGCATCAGGGGAGGTTGAGGATGGACTTTTTTGACCCTGCAAGTGTTATCAAGCGTTGGAACAGGCTGCCCAGGGAGGTGGCTGAGGCACCATCCCTGGAAGCATTCAAAAGATGGGTTGATCTAGTGCTTAGTGACGTGATCTACTGATGGGGTGATGATTGTTTTTTATCAGAGTTAGGTTGATGATCTCAAAGGTCCTTTCCAGCCTAGACAATTCCATGGTTCTGTTCTCTTTAGCTCCTTTAAATGTTCCTCGTGCTGGAGGCCAGGACCTCCCCTGCTGCCAGGCTGGTAAATACAGGGTTTTTTTTTTCCCCTCTGTTTGCAAATAACTTGAAGTATCCAGTGTTGCTGCATCTCCACATGGACCTGATTATTTAAAAACTCAATTTGTGTCTTACATGTAGAAGACTCAAATTAAAACTGTTTGAAAGAATGATGGAAAGTGTCTGTGCTTCGGCAGTGCTGTCTTGTTTGAGTTTCTTACAGCACTGGCTCCGGTAGAGGTTTAATGCCATAAATGAACGAGTCAGACTTGCATTTTTATTCTCTTCTTACTCCCTACTGTCTCTCTCTCTCTCTCGCCCTACATCTGCTTTTGACAAATTGTAGGTATAGGTTTCTGAGGAAATTGGGAAAGGGAGTGTATGATTATAAATTAGAAAGATTTTTCTTGTGGGAAAGCAGATGGACCAAATGATGGTTTAAGGGGCTATGTAAAATATATATTATAGCTGGCTGGCACGCTCCATAATCTCATTTCTGGACTCTTATAAAGTAGTGCTCATTCCACTATTTTTTTTTATTTAATAGGAAAGTCTTGGATTATTTTTCCTTTAATAATAGTTTTGGGTATTTTACTTCCAGGATCCTACATCTCGCTTATTGCCAGAAGTGTTCTGTTCTATTTTCTAAATCCCTGGTAGTAATTCTCGGTTTAAATTTAGGCTTATTGTAAACTAAGGTACTTCTGGCCAAATAAGACCATAGGCATTTATTTCTCTTGTGAGAAGTAGCTGTATTATGTGACTGCTGTAATCAATTGATGTATTTATGGCTTAACATTCCGTACATGAAAAATCCAGATGTGTCTGATAGAAGCAAATAGATATTTGGAGTGTATGATAGAGCTACAAAACCTTGTATCAAATGTCTAATAAAGCTGAGACTCTTTCATTAGTGTAAATATAAGCATATGTTTGCTTTATAGGCACAACTGTCACTGCACTCCAGCTTTCAGATTTTTTTTAAAGATTACAGCCAGGAATGAACTTGCTGTATAAACAAGTAAATCACTAGACTAACCCGTGACCAAGAGGGATACCTCAATTGCAGGATGTTGCAGAGTGTGTTAGAAGAAAGGGCTTCAGCTTGACCTTCAAAAGTTGCCTCAAATGTACCTCAAGATGGATCATAAAATCATAGAATGGTAAGGTTTGGAAGGGACCTTAAAGATCATCCAGTTCCAAACCCCCTGCCATGGGCAGGGACACCTCCCACCACACCAGGTTGCTCCAAGCCCCATCCAGCCTGGCCTTGAACCCCTCCAGGGATGGGGCAGCCACAGCTTCTCTGGGCAACCTCTTCCAGTGCCTCACCACCCTCACACCAAAGAAGTTCTTCCTAACATCTCATTTCCATCTCCCCTCTTTTAGTGTCAAACTGTCCCTCCCCCTTGTCCTGTGGCTCCCCTCCCTGACCAGGGGTCTTTCTCTAGCTCTCCTGGAGCTCCTTTTGGGACTGGAAGGGGCTCTAAGGTTTCCCTGGAGCTCACTCTTCGCGTGGCTGAATGCCCCCAACTCTCTCAGCCTATCTTTGCAGCAGAGGGGCTCCAGCCCTCTAGTCGTTTGCTCTCTGAATGAGTGCAAATGTGTTGTTACAGCACGTTCCCATGTTGTAAAGTCAAGGATGTCATGGCAAAGGAATCATGTCATGGGGAAGAAGTCCATACCCTATTTTTTCCCTTCCAAATGAGTACCCATATTGAATAGATCAGCAGAGCTTTGTATGCTAGAATTGTTTCGAATCTCACAGCCAACATAGAAAGTATGTTTTCTGGGGGAGGTGAAAAAGGAACAAGTTCCATCCTGAAAATTTTTGTTAGATTAGAAAAGCCTTGAAGAAACACCCCAAATAATCCATATTTCAGCAACTTGGCAACCATCAAGTGAAGAGGAGAGATGTTGAAATTTTCCCTGCTGGTTCTTTGTTATATTGATTAGGCATGTTTCTTTTGGTGGTCTTTCTTTATCCTATGTGGCTAGTGTTTTTGTATTTATCTCACTGTTTTGTAAACTTCCAAAGGAAGGAGGAGGACTCTGAGGGATGTGGACGTCTTGGAGTAGGGCCAGAGGAGGGCATAGAGGTACTTGAGGGCTGGAGCCCCTCTCCTGTGAGGACAGGCTGAGAGAGTTGGGGGTGTTCAGCCTGGAGAAGAGAAGGCGCCAGGGAGACCTTCAAGCCCCTTTCAGTCCCTCATGGAGCTCCAGGAAAGCTGGGGAGGGACTCTGGATCAGTGAGGGGAGCAATGAGATGAGGAGTAATGATTTTAACCTGAAAGAGAAAATATTTAGATAGGAAAGAATCTCTCCCTAATATCCAGTGAGGGTGGTGAGACCCTGGCCCAGGTTGCCCCGAGAAGCTGTGGCTGCCCCATCCCTGGAGATGTTCCAGACCCGGTTGGATGAAGCTTTGAGCAACCTGGTGTGGTGGGAGGTGTCCCTGCCCACAGCAGGGGGGTTGGAACTGGGTGACCTTTAAGGTTCCTTCCAACCCAAGGCATTCCATGATTCTATGAGGGTGTTTTGTTTCCTCTTAATCTCCCTCATCTCAGAAAGCAGGTGATATGAGGATGGAAGTAGAAAAACAGCGTGGTGGATCTCCACCTCCAAACTATATTAAGGTGGTAAGGAATTTCAGTGTCTGTTTTGCTTTCCAGTTCTTTCCCAGGGAGCAGCGTGGAACTCACCTGATGTTGGCCGATCACACAGCAGCTCTCAGGGCCCCAAGCAACAGCAGTAAATCTGTCACACTTAAAGTTTGTATTACTCTGCTGTTGGCTGACAATGGTTGTGAGCTGGTGCAGAGACACCAGAGCAGACATGGGATGACGACACTGTTGGCTATATTATCTCTTTAAAAAGCCTTGAGTTTCTGCTGGAACTGGCTCTGCTTTCCTGACTGCTTAAGGGAATTTGGTAGCAGGCCAGTGGCCTCTTGAAGCTCTGAATTAGCTCTTAAAGTGCTGCTGAAGTGCTAATTTTAATAATAAATAATAATAATAAAAAAAATTCCTTTTTGAACAATGTAGGAAGAATCCTGCGTTGGCTGATTGTACATAGATTATGCCATCAGTTGGCTCGTTGTTTTCGATTACTAAATCAAGCTGGATTGTACTCAAAGCACAGATTGTGCTAACTTTAGGTTGTAGCATTGGACATGCATCCACACTAGAAATGGAAACAATATGCGGTCAATTAGAGTCAAAATTTCTCTCCATTCATTTTATATATATATGTGTGTATTAATCCAGATTTATGGCTTCAACTTGCTGATCTCCATTCAACGGTGCAATCATAATTGCCTCCACCAAAGTCTGTCTCGTGCAGCCAGAAACGATGGCCGAAATTCCTACGGTGATGTTCTTGTGCCTTAGTTTGTATTCCCCTTGTTCAACGACCAAAGATTTCCATGTGGGTGTAGTGGCGGAGGGGAGGGAGGGAGCTTTTTTGTTTTGGCTGGGGCAAGGAGATTTCTCTTGATAGTTGCTGCTTTTTGTGACACGAAGTCCCTAAAATTTGAACCTTGGAAGGCTTAACTTTGGATGTGGTCGTGATCTTATTGTTACTATTGTAAAGTTCTTGGAACAGCAGTGAGCATACTGGGACTGCAAGAAAGAAAAGTTGCTGGTACTGGTTGACTCAATGTAAATGGCACTGTTTTGGCATTGAGGAGGCCAAGCTTAACTATAAGGGGTTTTTTAACGTTATAAGATATGCCTGGATGATGTTTGGCTTAAAAAGAAAACTATTTCTTCTTGAAACCAGGCTTGATTGCTGAATTTTTCTCGATATCCGTCCTCATAGGAATATTCCTTTAGATATAGATTCACCAAATTGAGTAAGTATGCTAAGGTGTTGCTTTGAGAAGTCATTTGAATAACTAAACTCAAAGAGGGGAGACTTAAATTAGGAAGAATCTAATCATCTTGGTGGCCCTCTGCTGGGCCTGTTCCAACAGTTCTATGTCCTTTCTCTGTTGAGGACTCCAAAGCTGGACACAGGATTCCAGGTGGGGTCTCATGAGTGCAGAGTAGAGGGGCAGAATCCCCTCCCGTGACCTGCATCTCATAGAACAGTGGGAGTTGGAAAGGACCTCTGGAGATCATCTAGTCCAAACCCCCAGCCATAGCAGGGTCACCCAGACCAGTTTGCACTGGAATGTGTCAAAGCAGTTTGGAATATCTCCAGAGATGGAGACTCCACCACCTCTCTGGGCAGCCTATTCCAGGGCTCTGCCACCCTCAAAGTAAGGAAGTTCTTCCTGGTATTTAGATGGAACTTTCATGCATTCAAGTTTGTGCCTGTCAATTCCTTATAAGCCTGGAAGAGTTTAGACAATGTAAAAGGAAGGAGCTGAATAGAGTCTTTTGTGGGCGCTCGTGCTCTGGTCCTTGGCTGACAGCAAATCATAGCCTTGCTTTAGTAAAATTAATCATTCCTATGATGAGGCAGAGATTTTTAATTCTGGCCAAGCGGAGAGAGTCATTAAAGCATGCATTGAAGTGGGTATTTCCCTTATGTTTGCCTGGCAGAGCACAAATGTCTATCCCTAGGTTCTGAGCACCTTTTTGCTGTTCCAGCTAGACCTCGGTTGGGTGAAGTGTTCACCTCAGCAGCAGGGCTGCCTGAAGAGTGTCCTTACACAAGGAGAAGCCGTGTGAAAGTATGAAAGGGAAAAATAAGCCTGAGCTTGCATGCTTTAAAAGACATAGCCTATAACTGCAGACCAACCCTCAGTTTTTTTTCTAATAAATGTTTATTTCTTCTCCATGTTAATTCTAAGACATATGTTAAAGCCTCTTAGACCTGTTTTTGCCATCCCTTTCCTTTGACTGTTTTTTTACCCCCCTCAATAAATGCGGCAAATAAATCAGTTTTTCCTCTTAACCCTGAAGACGGGGTGAATAATCAGAAACTCATCATCATCTTTTTCATGCTTCAAATATGATTCCATTGAGAAACCCATTTTTTTATTCTGGAAGGGCCCTTGTTTGCGGATAATGAAAGGTGGTTCATGCTCTTGACCTAGGTAGGTGTGTGTTACCTGAAGGATACTTGCACTTTTTCAAAGCTGGACTGTAGTAACTGTCATGTGTGTATCTTCATAGAATCACAGAATGATATGGGGTTGGAAGGGACTTCAGAAGGTCATTTATTTCAACCCCTCTGGCAAAGCAGGTCCACCTAGAAGGTTGCACAAGAACTTGTCCAGGAGGGTTTTCAATGTCTCTAGAGAAGGACACTCCACCTCCTCTCTGGGCACCTCTTCTAGGGCTCTGTCATCCTCAAAATGAAGAAGTTTCTCCTCATGTTGAGATGGAACTTCTTATGGTTATGTTTGTGCCCATTCCCTCTTGTCCTTTCCCTGAGCACCACTGAAAAAAGCCTGGCCCCATCCTCCTGACACCCACCCTTGAAGTATTTATAGGTGTTGATCGGATCCCCCCTCAGTCAGATCTTATCTTGATCTTAACTGTATTACAACTTAATAATTGTTACCTGAGATCCTGATAATTACTGCTCTCTCACCTATAGCTTTGCCTTATTGGCATCTGTTGATTTTAACAAATGAAGAGGACATTTGGTACTTGATCAAATTTGGAGACTTGTTGGTTTGCATTAGACGGATGCTTGTCTGATACCTCTCCTAATGTTTCATTTCACGGCAGAAACTGACAATCTGAGTCCGTATTATCTCCTTTGGCTTTGAGACCGCTGGTGCCTTCATCGTTAGGACCTTTAATACTCCTGTAACTTCTTTTCTCCTTCCAGGCTTCACAGAGCCCAGTGTGCAATTAAACAGACTCAGGTAACTGTTCAGAAAATAGGAAGGGAGATTGAAGAAAAGCTGAGATGTACATCTACAAGCAACGAACTGGTAAGTTGGAGTGTTTAAAACCGTGTTCGACAGATTTGCTGGAGCATCTCGCTGGTGTCTTGACCACAGGCTTGGGTTTTTTAATACTTGAACTTGAAATCTTTAAACTTTACCATTTCAAGTGGGAACTCATCTCAGAAGTGTAGTGGAATGGCCTTCAGATTTGTGTGTGTTATATGAATAGATAGATTTCTTGCCTTATAGAATCATAGAATCATCCAGGCCGGAAGGGACCTCCAAAGGTCATCTAGTCCAACCTCCCTGCAGTTGCAGGGACACCCCAACTAGAGCAAGTTTTTCAGGACCTTGTCGAGCTTTGCCTTGAATATCTCCAGGGAAGGGGCCTCAACTACCTCCCTGGGCAACCTCTTCCAGTGTTCCACCACCCTCAGAGTAAAGAAATTTTTCCTAATATTCAACCTAAATCTACTCTTCTCTAACTTAAAGTCATTGCCCCTTGTCCTGTCACAGCAGGCCTTTGTGAACA
>VZRU01008285.1:9209-28908 GCA_013398155.1 Pedionomus torquatus
TGTTGAATGCAAGCGGTGCCCAGGACGAGGTCCTGTGATGGAGTGTGTCTTCTGTGCTGCTCATGCTGTCTCTTGCCCTCCACCAGCACCGACTATCCTCACTGACGTTTCTCCGGAGTCTAAGGTGATGGAGGAGGAAATCTTTGGGCCGGTGCTGCCCATTCTGACGGTGAAGAGCGTGGAGGAAGCCATTGAGTTCATCAATTGTCGGGAGAAGCCCCTTGCCCTGTATGTCTTCTCAAACAACAAGCAGGTGGGTGTGGGCTGTGCTCCCCTGCTGAGGTGCCCCTGTGCCATTTGTTGTGTTTGTGGCCCGTCCCAGCCACCTCTCTCCACGAGGTCTGTGTTGGCTCCTCTTTGCTTGTGTCCCCCAAGCTGCTGGAATCTCCCCATCTTCTGCTAAAGGACTCTGGGTTTGCACTGCTCGCTGTGTGCCCCAGCTGGCTGGCCTACGCTCATGGATGTTGGTTCCTTGCACATCTCCTGCCCCCTCTCCAGGCTCTGTTGTGCCAGCTCAGGAATTTAGGTCAGGGCTCTGTCCTGACACAACAGCCCTGGGCGGTTTGGGTGGGAGGAGTGAGGAGCACCCCAGGTTCTCATCAATGCACCGCTGCCTCTGACCTGTCCTTTTTGGATGAAGTCTTTTCATTTTGTGGCTGTTCCAGCGAGGCAGATCTTGTGCTAAAGTAATGTAAACCTGGCCCTTCTCAAGGAACAAGGCACAGCATGCCCCCTGTCACCCTGACACCTTGACACCTACCTCTTCTGGTAAATGCCATGGTGTTCATGGCTCGTGTTGATTTCCCTCTGTTCTGTGCCATCTCTCATTCTGGGTAGCTGATCAGACAGGTGATATCAGAGACCTCCAGCGGTGGTGTGACAGCCAACGATGTCTTCATGCATGCTTTGGTTCCAGATCTGCCCTTCGGTGGCGTGGGTAAGTCCCTCCTCCAGCCCGTAGGTCTGGTTTCAGTCTCCCAGCAGCAGCCTCTGACCCACATGCCATCATGCCTGTTTGGCAATTCAGGAACTTTCAGCTGCATTTTCCCATCAATATTATTTTCACTGGTGGTTTCCTTCGTAGAAAGGCTCATTAGTGGTTGGAGCAGGCTTGGTGCCAGTGGGAGAGGAAACCCTCTGGCACGTCACTCTGCAGCTTCGGTTCTCCTCTGCCAGGGTGTGGGTTGAAGTTGCCTGTTGGGAAGCAGATGGTTGAGTTTCCATGGTCACTGGTCAAGCTCATGGCTTTTTGGCAGAGACAACTTGGCTGTGGGCAGAGGGCTGAGGTCTTGAGTGTTTCTGACAGGTCACTGAATGTACTCCTTATGTCCCACTGCTTGTTCCCTCCGTTCCCCACCCATGTAAATTTTGTGGGAGAAGCAGGACTGGCCTTGGTGAGGAGAAGGCTGGTGCCATTAACATTCCAAGGCTGGGTTCACACAACCAGCCTGAGCACCAAGTTCAAGGCAGTGATCAGGTCCTCACTTCTTTCTGGGTAGTTATTAAAGCTGTTTTTCATTCCTCTGCCCTTGGGGAGCAGAGCAGCTGCTCCAGGTGTGAGAAGCACTGCGACCAACCTTTCCTTGTGTCCTGGGTGCTGCCAAACAGAATTTAAGAAATGCTGGTGTGACTGTGCATGGTTTGGGTTGTGTTCCTCAGGTAACAGCGGGATGGGCGCCTACCATGGCAAGCACAGCTTTGAGACCTTCTCCCACCACCGTGCCTGCCTGATCAAGGACTTGAAGATGGAGGTAGTGAACAAACTCCGGTACCCACCTGGCAGCCAGAAGAAGGTGGATTGGGCCAAGTTCTTCCTCTTGACGCAGTTTAACAAGTGTCGAGTGGGTCTGGCCATCTTGGCCCTGCTGGGGATTGTGGCAGCGGTGGTGGCAAAGGTGAGCTTTGACTCTCTGCTGTCTGCACGACTGAGTGTCCAGCTCTGTCCCCATCTCAGCCTCCATCTTCCTGTTGCCTCAGGCTCTGCTCCCTCCCTGTGGCCTCAGCCTTGTTTCTGTGCCTCTCCAGGTGGTGTCCTCCAGATGAGGCGGGTGATGGCAACACACCGGACCTGTAACCAGCCACTTGTTCTGCGGTCCTAGTGCTGAACTCTTTGCTGCTGCAATTTCTTTTCTTCCAAGTCAGCTAATGCACTGAAGAGGTAGAAGCAAACGAAACCCACCTAAAGCAGAGAAGCCCCCAGCTGAAGGCCCCAGCTCTTGCTGAAGCACAGGAATTGGTTCAGACCTCAGCAATGAGTGGTGGCAGATGGAAGGAGGCAGCATCTGCCCTGCTTTGCAAACAGGATCCCAACTAAAAGCTCTTGGGAACGGAGGAATCATTCATCACGAGGGTATCAAAACAAAGCCAGTTGTTACTGAGGCTGATGGAACACATCGTGTGATCCCTGTAGAAGGCTGTCTCATAGCAGCAATAAGCCTAACAAAATGTGGGTCTTACTGAAGGGAACAGCCCAGTCTGGTTGTCCCCAGCAGCCTGCCTAGAGCAGAGGGAAGGAGCCTCCAAGAACCTGTAGCACCCCATCTTCCAAAGGACTCACGACCGAATGGGTGATGTCTCATTGCAGGGGGAGACCACCTTTAACCCTCCAAAGTGTGCAAAGGCTACCTGAGGTGACAGAAAAGGCTTCAGAGCTGTGTCCATGCTCAGCCCAAGGACTGAAGGACCACCAGGGACCACCACACTGGTGGTGTCTCTGGGGCTGTGTGCCAACAGTGGCATTGCTGCCACCAGAATCCCAGGTCTGGGGAAGCCCTTGGCCTCAGCTGAGCAGCCAGCCATCTCACACATTAATTGAACTTCCACTTTTTATTGGTTTACTGGGAGTCTTTTACCTCCGAGCTTGTAACAGGTAGCTGCCTCGCTGAATAAAACCTTTGTTTTACTGCAAAGGCTGCTTGGGATCAGGGCAAGCCCCCCAAGCCCCCCAGGGTCACTGCAGCCCCCAATGCTGGATATTCCCCTGCCCTCAGCCCCCTCCCAAAGGAGCCAGCACGAGTCCAGCTGGGTTTATTCTTTATTTGGCGTTTGTCACAGAGCAGCAGTGTGAGCCAGGCTGTGCTTGCCTCTGGTCGGCAGTTGATAGCCATCAGCGTGGGCAAGAGAGAGGTACCTGCACACCCCAAACAGCATTTTGGGTGTCAGAGCAGCCAGAGGGCCCATTCCCGAGTGGTGGCTGAGCAAATGCCACCGAATGCTGTCGGGGGCCCTCTGGTTCCCAAAGGACGGGCATGTGCTGGGTTCTCTTGCTGGCCGGTGTGTGCTTTGTACATCCATCCATCAGGAGGGGCTTTTTTCCCCAAATCAAAGTCCCCACAGACCCTGGCACAAGTCAGTGTTTGCTGGTGACCAGCTTTATGACAATGCCCAGTGCAAGTACTGCGACAGCTGCGGCCGCTGCCAGCCCGCGCCGGATGACCACCTCCTTAGTGACCATGGCAGTGGCCGGAGGGGATGTGACAGGAGTGGCTTCTTGCAGCTCCAGCTGGTATGTCAGTCCCTCCATCCTGGTGATGCCCATGAGCACCACGCCGTTCTGTGCGTCCACTCCCGCTGCAAGGAGAAACAGGGAAGTGTTGCTGAGAGCTTTTTGGGGGGGATTGGGGAGTCTTGGGAGGGTTTTGCCTTGAGGTCTGAAAGCACTTTACAAGCAGTCCGGAGCATGGACGTCTCCAGCTCTTGATGGAGCTTTGGTGGGACCCAGTGTCTGCAAGGTGAGAACTGCCCCAGGGTGCCCCATCCCTCCTGATCATCCCCCCACCAGCCTCCATCACCCTCCTGAGCCCACCCTCATAATTATTGTTACTGGGGGCATCACCAGCACTATTTTGCACCCCTGTTTTGTGGGCCTGTTCCTGGATTCTGTGAGTCCTTGGGGACTCTTCCAGGATCCAAACTCACCACCCCATGCAGTGCCCAGCTCCTGACCATACCTATGCACCCCCTCACTGCTGTGGCAGGGGGGTACGTATGGGATGGTGGGGCTGGCCCCACACCAGAGGGAAGCGCTTTGCTGGAAGGATCGGGGCCTGGGTTCAGCTCCTCCAGCGGTGGCTGGGTCACTCCTGCGCGATGCTGAGCCTGGGGGAGGGAACACAATGGTTTTAGCTGGTGGCATGTGAAATCCTCGCTCAGCAAAGCCAATGTGTTGCTTTTCTGGCTGGAAATGGCACTGCTGCAGCTGAAGGATGCCCAAAATGCCCAAGTGACGCTGGCTGGTGGGAACCCTGGAGCTGTTGGGGCACAAGACAATGCTCAGGACTGTAGGGTTGAGGTATGGTCAGAGATAGGTCAGCCTATCTGCTTTGTGCTTCCTGTCCCCAGCCAAGGGTGACATAAGGGAAACCTTGAAGCCATTGAGTGCGTGGGTGAAAGCAGCCAAAAACAGGGATGCAACCGCAGTCCCAAACTTGGGAGCGCTGGCTTTTGCTGGGGACACCGGAGGGATCGAGCCCACGATGCTCTATCCCACTGTGATCCCAGCCAAGCCAGTGGAGACCTTCCTACTGGCAGGGGGTGGTGCCAGGGTGCCCGGGTTACCTCCTCAGCTGCTGTCCTCCAGTCCATGCGGCAGATGTAGGCGATGAAGCAAGTGCAGAGGATGGAGACGGCGGCGAGCATGCTGAGCCACAGGCCTGCAGAGGGCACACCCGCAGCAGTCAGGCACCACCGCTGGACCAGTCCCAACGGAGACAGCATCTCCGGTGAGTCAAGAAAAGGGGACATCGCTGAGGTCAGCAGGGACATGGGGATGGGATGGCCGTGGGTGTTTGTTGTGGGGCTGCCTGGCAGACCTGGCAGCGGTCCTTTTTTTCCCAGTACAATTAAAAGTTCTCAGTAGTTGCAGGGTCCACCCCAGCGTGCCCAGTCCCCAGCCAGGTAGGAGGGTCGTGGTGAGACATTGGTGGAGCTTCAGGGACCCATGGGGTATGTGGGGACATGCAGAGCTGTGTGCCCTGGGGGTTGGTACCTATGACACCGATCCTGACCACGAAGAGCAGCACAGCTCCCAGGGGCAGACCCACACCATAGTAGCTGATGGCGTTAAGGATGGCGCCTAATTTCTGCTTGCCTATGCCTCTGAGCACCCCGCTGCAGGCACCCTGCCAGGGAGAGGGAGAGAGGCTGGGGCCAGAGCCAGGAGCACCGCCTTGGCCAAATTCAGGGCTCTGATGCCGCCTTTGGGGAGGCTGGGGAACCAGCCTCATGATGAATGAGCTCCCTGGCTTCTGTTCAGTTACTTCTGCATCCCTCCCCGGTCCTGTGGGTCAGCAGCTCCTTGTGCACTTGGTGTTTTTTAAGGGGTGACCTCAGCAGCTCTGCAGGGTCCTGGTGTCAGTGCTCACCCACAGCCTTGAAGAACCCTCAACCGACCTGCGATGCTGCTTGCTCAGCACCGGGGTTCTGTACCAAAAGCAGTAACATCCCAAGGGACTTACACACATGGCTTCAAACAAGTGGAAGACAACGTAGACCGGTATGACCCAGGCCACCAAGTCAACAATTTCCCTGGGGACAGAGAAGAGCCAACAATTGCTTTTAGGAACCAGTGTCTGCCCACCAAAGCTGGAAACTACCGGCACTCACTTTTCAGGGGTGAAGATGTATCCCAGCATGTCCTTCGTGGCGATTAAAATGATCCCCACAGCTATGCAAAAAAACCCTAAAAAACAGAGCAAAGAGCTGAGCCCGGCCCAACTGTGCTGAAGAGCTCAGGAGCAGCCAAAGGAGAGAGCAAGGGACACCAGTGTGTGCCACAGCCAAGGGACTTTCAAGGCTCCCTGGTCCTGCCATGCCTGGAAGAAGCCCAGGTGAAGGCTCCCTGCACGCTGGTGGCCTGACCTGTGCAGAGCAGGCTGGTGGAGGAGGATCTCTTGGCCGTCTCGACATCGCCGGCGCCCAGCGCATTCCCCACCTGCACGCTGGCAGCCGTGCCCAGCCCCAGGGGAATCTGTAACCACAGGGCTGAGGTTTGCGGGTGTGTCAGGGCAATGGGGCCATCGCAGTGACAACAGAATAACCACCCGGCAGAGACAGGATTTAATTTAAAGCATCTCCATAGGAGGGATAGGCAGGAGCAGGGAGAGGCTTAAGTGCAAAGGGGAAGGACCAAGATTTGCTGGAGCTGATTTTTGTCGGGTGTCTGTCCCGGGGCTGTCCCTCGGGAGCCCTGGTCTGAAATAATAACCCCCCCAGCCCTTACCATGAAAGCCACAACGGACACCTCGTAGATGATGGACTGGGCAGAGAGCTCTATGACGCCCAGCAGGCCTGGGGGAGAGGAGAGGGTCAGCACTGAGGGTGAGAGCCACTCTTGGCTCCAGCGACCACTGCAGGCACTGCTCTGGGTCACACCCCGTCCACCTCCTTGCAGCTCCCCCCTTTCCACTGACCTATCAAGAAGCTCCCGATTTCATAGGTCCACCACTCGATGCATATCATCAGCATGCTGGGGACAGCCAGAGAGGTGAAGCTGTCCCACTCCAGCAGACACTCACTGGACCAGCCTGCAAAGAGGAGAAATATCACCTGATGGACGACCAGACTGGCCACTGTGTCCTCAAGAGCACCTGAGGCAGGTGCAGGTGCTGTTCCTGTTTGCAGAGCCACAAGGGTAATGCTCCTCAGCTCCGTGCTGATGCCATCCTGTGGGCTGCAGAGCGGTGCAACCCTTAGCTCATGCCTTCCGGAGCAGAGCATCTGAGGACAACCTCATGCTTATGTCTGTGCTCATCCGGCTTTGGGGCTGAACCCTACCAAGCCTCATCAGGAAGCGTCATTTCTCCAGAATTAATGTTTACTGCCCAGCATGGTGCCCCTGCCAACCCTCGCACATGATGTGCTGCCACCGAAGCAGCACCACATTCCCGGGGTGTACCGGGCTGAGGTTAATATTTCACCCTCAGGACTAACAGAATTAGTCCCGATAAAAGAAGTGGTGGAAGATTCACACGTAGTTGTGTAAGACAGAAGCCAGCGGGAGCTGAGGAGATGCTCTTACCTCCCCAGGTCTTCACGTGGAGTTTCCTGCCGATAATATACAGGAACAAGAAAATGGCTTGAGAATACTGAGCGACAGTGTTGGCCCAGGCAGAGCCCCTGCAAAGGAAATGAGAAAGGTCGTGGGCATCCTGCTTATGCCTCCCTGGCCTCGGGGTGCCAGAGCATAACGTCCTGCTGTGCCCCGGCAAGGACTGGCTGCTCAGCCAACATGCCTAGTGGAGCCAACATCCTCGCTGTTGCCAGGTGATATGTTTTCCCCTTCGTGGGATGCAGGAGCTACTCACGTGATGCCCAAGTGGAGCACGTAGAGGAAGATGCAGTTTGCAATCACGTTGACAATATTGCCGACAACCCCACTCAGCACCAGCGGCCACATGATCATCTGCAAAGAGGGAGGAGATGGGGGCTGCAGCACCTTCACCAAAGCTTTGGAGGAGAGATGAGAAGGTCCATGCCAGTCCCTCCGCTCAACAGCTTTCCCAGCTGAAAAAAGATTCTTCTAATGGTGTTGTCTGCTTGGAAAATGCATGCATTAGAGGTAAGTCCTGCAGGGAAGTATGAACAGAGGTCCACCATGCAGATAAATACAACTGGACATGGGATGGGGTGATCTCCAGGGTCAGGGCACTTGGGCAGTCAGGGGGACAAACACTCCCTTGCCATTGGGAACAGTGTGCATGAAAACCCCTCGGTGCATAGTTGAAGGGAGCCTTGAACAGGGACTGACCCTCTATGGGTGCAAGGGCTGTGGGACCTACCTGGTTCTGCAGGTATTTTGTCTCCAGGCTATACATAAAAACTGCCTGAAAAGGAAATTGGTGGATGAGATGAGGCCAGCACCGAGCAAAGGCTCTGCTGCTGCAGTGGAAAACAAGGAGCAGAATGGCTGGTCCCTGTGCATGGCCAGCATCCAGGGTGCCCACAGGGACTCACCGGGAGAGCAGGGACAAACGCCATCACGTAGCGTTGGGTTAACCTGCAGGGAGAGGAGAGGCACTGTTAGTGCAGGGCCATGGCCCCCCCCTCTTTGCAGCCCCAGCACAACAGGGAGGGACGAGACAGCGGTGTCTGGGCCACCCGACCTGGAGACCTCGGGGTCCTGGCGGATGAGGAGCAGGAGCTGCTCGATGTTGATGAGGATGGCACAGCAGGGGAAGCAGCAGAGCAGGAGGATGAGGATGGCACGCTGCAGGATCACCCCCACACGCAGCAGGTTCTTGCTGCCGTAGGTCTGCAAAGCAAGAGAAGGGTGAGCTCTGATTGAGGAGGCAATACACCAGTGCTGGGGAGACAGGGACCCCATGGAACAGGGCGCAACACTCATCACCCCAGGAAAGGATTTGGTATTTCAAGGGGAGCACAGAGCTCCCTGTTAAGGGACTACTGCTTGGGGAGAAGCTTCCCCAGCTTGCAGGTGAAGCCAAGGCTCCATGCAGTGCCTGGGCAGCATTAGCTGATGCTGGAAAACCCTATGCCTCCAAGACGAGTGCCAGCATCTCTTACCCACCTGTGATATCAAGGTGTCACAGGCAGAAGACAAACCATATCCTACAGAGATGGCAGTAACATTTATAACCTGGAAACAGGAGTTAAAAAAAAACAAACAAACAAAAAACAACAAAGAATGAATGTGAGTATTTAAGACTTTTAGGTAGGGAGAGGGGCTAAAAGGAAAAGTGCAAATCTGAAATCTCCTCTGTCCTTGTCCATATGCTGTCCCAGTGTCAGCAGGTGGGAGCTGGTGCCTGGCATGGGGGCAGCCCCCAGGGAATGCTTACAGCAATGGCCAGCGTGACGGAAGCCAGCTCAACCTTGCCCAGGTGGCCACAGAAGATAGAGCTGACAAGATGTATCAGGAAGATCAGCAGCTGGATCAGGATCTAAGTGAGGGGAAGAGGAGATGGAGGTGAGTGGGGATGGTGGCCACGCTGGGGGGGAGCAGTCTCCTACCGAGGCTCTCACCAGTGGCCCTGCCAGCACCAGCAGATTCTTCACGTCCTCCCAGAAGTTGTCCGGGATCAAGCGCCGAAGCCAGTGGCGTTTCTTCCCACAGCTGCCGGGTGTGAGATCGTGCTGGCCAGTGGCCATCGCCTCGCTGAAGCCATTCTCCTCGGGGAGGTTCGCCTGCTTCATGCTGCCACTCTGCCGGGGGAGTGAAAGAACCCTCTTCCTCCGCGCTCCGTTAAAACCACCTCGTCAGGGTGAGCAATGTGTAACCACGGTGGGGTGAACTTCAGCCGGGGCCAAGCGAGCTGACCGCCTGCTGATGGGGCAGCGATGGGAAGTGCAGGCAGCGGAGCAGGACAGGGCAGCAGGGGTCCTGTGCACCACTGCAGGCAGCGTAGAGGAGCCTGGACATGCAGTGCAAGGCACAAGGGACCGAGATTTCCCAAATCACTCCCACGAACCCTCGTACCTCTCTCCTGCTCCTCTGTGGCTCTGCCAACCAGTTGGCTGGAGGGTTGTCTGCCTCCTCCTCCATCGATGCAGGGTCCGCAGGTCCGTGTGCGGTCTCTGTGAGCTGCTGCCGGCAGTGGTGGGGCTGCTGCTGGTCTCGGCCCCTCTCATCATAGCCCAGTGGCGGCCAAAACAAGCCGGCCCCATTGGCTCCAGCTGTCGGCCTCGCAAGGCGCAGCAGCGTCGGGTTTCACCGGCACCGCTCTGCCAGGCCAAATATAGCGTCCTGCCTTGGCCCCGCACAGGGCATGGAAAGCAGAGGGGACCTGCCACCATGGCACAGACCCACACGGGGTGGGCAGCGGTGGGATGGGGTAGCTCGTGGAGCTGAGCAAGGCAGGCTACCTCCTCTCCCCAGGGTCCCACCCCAAATCTAGTGGGATTCTGAGCCTGCCACATCCTCCCCACAGCTGGGCAGAGGCTGCTGGGATGGGGAGTGGGGTTGGTGGCTGTTTCAAGCTCCTTTGTGTCATATCTTTTTATTCCCAGCCCACGTGCCAGGAGACTTGTGGGGTGGCAGGGAGGCACCGTGCACCAACTGTAGATGGTATTCGCCTCCAATGGCTAGCGTGTGCCACATGGCAGTGGCTTCACTGCTCTCACAGAGCTGCAGGTAAGAGCCTGGGACCAGTCCCGAGGGGCTTGGTGCTGGGGGCACTTGCAATTAAGGTCTATATGGCCGTTCCTTGGCAGATCTGTAGGGTTGTGCCCCATACCACCCCCTCCCATGTGGCTCTGCCACGGTGTGGGAGCAATTGAGGTGCACAAGCCCCGCTTGTACCTCTGCAAGCCCAGCTCAAACAAGCCCCTGGCTGCCTTTGCACCCAGGGCCAGGCGGCAGAGGCGATGCTCTGGGCAAAACCCACCATGGTGCAGGAACCATCTTCCCTCTCATGGCTTAGTCCTGCCAGCAAGCCGGGGTCACACGGAACACCACGTTAACAGCCCAACGTTTACTCAGAAAACTTTATTGTATCAAAAAAAAAAAAAAATCCCACTTTACAAAAGTGCGATGAAGAGTTGCTTTAGGCCCCGTGCCTGCCACGCAGCAGGGAGAGCCTGGCAGCATCAGAGGCATCAGCCATCTTCTAACGAGATGGGCCTCGCTCCGCGCTGCCACAGAGGTAGCGAGTGGGCTCCGCCACGCCGAGATGATGGCACAGACCGGTGTGTGAGGAAAAGCAACATGGGCAGCAAGAGCCTCTTGCAAACGCCACGGACCGTGGACAAACGCCCCCGAGGAGCAGGAAGCAGAACGAGGTCTCCGACTCCTTCCCCAGGACTTCCCCAGGGTCCACTCCCGCCTGTCACAAGTGACATCCCGGTGCAGTGCAGAACAGACCAGCTCTCCAGCACTTTCTTCCCAGGTGCTGCACCCTCACCCCCTATAAGCACTCTGCGTGTGGGATAAAACATCGTGAGTTAATCGGAAGCTGAGCAAAGTGACTCTTTACAAGGAACTGTGGGGGAATTCCTTCCCCCCATGCCATCCTCCTGGGATACAACCACGTTCCCTCCTGCTCTGTGCACAGCTCTCTGGTGTCACTGGTTCTAGCCATTGCCGGTCAGAAGCCGGACCAGTATGCCCACCAGCAGGACAGCGACAGCGGTGGCAGCAGCCAGCACACGGCGGATGATCAGGGCCCTCCATACCACAGCAGGAGGAGCAGGGAGGACCACGGGCTCCTCCTGTGTCATGAGCTGGTGGTCAGGTTGCCTCTCGCCTCCTACGATGCTCTCGGTTAGGACCACGGTGTCCACGGTGTCTGTGTCAACGGAGATGTAATCTGTGCAAGAGAGAGGTGAGGGTTGCAGGGAAGCCGAGCTGCAAAGTCAAGGAATCCCTCTCTGATGCTGCAAAAGCACGAGGGACAGTCCTGAGGGTTCTTTCCCAAGGCTCAGGGACACTGGGACATGCTGTAGCAGAGGTAAGGCAGACAGTGTGGCAGTCCAGGCTTGTCCCTGGAGTAGCCAGAGTGGTAACTGGGGTACTGGTGTGTCTTGTACTTAGTAATGGGGTACAAGAGAAGTGCCACTGGCCAAACCAGGACCAAACACTGTGCTCTTTCTCACCATCTGGGCCTGAAGGACAGACATGGCTTCTAGGACTGTGAAGGAAAGGGTTGGGTGGAGAATTTGGGCTCCCTCGCTGTTGCTGGGCCTGGTTACCTACCCACAGCAGTTGTTTTGTTAGCAGCTGTGCCATTGGAGTTCACGTCTTCCAGTTGCTTTTTCTGTCCAGCTCGGACTTGAGCCTGAAATCACACAGAAGGGTTGGTCTTGGAGCAAGGGTGTCCTGCCCAGCCAAGCAAACCTGAGCCTCCTCCCTCCACCCTCCCAAAGCAAGCAGGGTCAGCACCAAATTGATGCCTCAAGGACAGATCCTGTTTCACTTTTGCCTCCTCCAGAGGACTGTGCCATCGTACTGGGGCAGGAACTCACTTAACATCTTTTTAGGAGTTACTAGAACACAAGTCTCACCTCTTCTGCAGCTTTTTTCCAATCCAGGCGTATGACAAAAGCCGAGAAAGAAAGGGCTTGCAGAGAGATGCAAACGATCATCCCCACCCACAGGCCTGCAGGACAGAGAGTTACTTCAGGAAGGGCTTGAGAAAAGCCTATTTTTGCCAAGGACTTCAGTGGGGTCAGATGATCGCCCCATGTCAAACCCAGTCTTGGTGAGAAAGCTGCCCTGAGGGGCTTCAAGAAGAGATTGCTCCTGAGGCAGACTTATACTGGGACCAAGCCTGGATTTATTGGGACATCTCGGTCCCCCGTTTGATGGAGGCTACTCAGAGCCTGCCTCAGAGAAATGCTTCAGAACCCAATCCAGCCCCACTGATACAAAGGAAGATCTGAGCACAAGTTCCAGGACTGCACCTTTGCTCAAAGCACAGGGTCTGGCCCAGCAGAAGCAGTGCTGGCACCTCACAGAGCCAAATGAAGGACACACGTACCTACCACCCCCATCTTAGCTGCAAACATTAGTGAGATGCCGATGGGGAGGCCGATGGCGTAATAGCCCACGGCGTTGGCAATAGCACCCATCTTCTGCTTCCCCGTGCCCCGCAACACGCCGCCACAGGTCGCCTAAGGAAAGCAGGCAGAGGGATCAATGTATGGGACAGCACATGCTATGGAAGGTACCACCACAGGAACTCTGAGGAACAGCATGGCCTTGTGCATGGGGACACAGCACTGCCCCACAAAGCCAAGAGGGACCAAAGCCACATCACTCAACACAAGGTGCAGGGCTCCTCTGGTTCCAGGTGCTGAATGAGGTGCAGAACGCAGAGCGATCTGCAGACACCAAGAAGCTGGCAGACAGAGAGTGTCCCTCTATCAAGGGATACTATCTGACAAGTTGTACGAGTACGAGTTTACTATGCTGTGAGTATCTGACATCTCTGAAGATCCAGCAGCTCACCTGTGCTACTCAGCTACTAAAAAGCTGAAGCCTTGCTGGGGGGGAAGAAGGAGAACTGGGTTGTCCTATAGCGATGTCAATGGGTAACTACAAGCACGGGGTGGGTGGCAGTGAGGTGCCACAGGTAATGCGAGCAGCTGCTTTCACAGTTTATCAGTTTGCTTCTCTGCATCATTTTGACAGATCAAGAGCCAGCTAGAAGCAGCTTTGCACCCTCCACTGCACCCTACACCTGCAGAGAAGGATCGTTCTGCATGCTGGAATACTCACTGCTGCTGCATCAAACAAGTGGAACGGAGCAAAGATGATCATCACTTTGGACACCAAGATAACAATCTCCCTGTTGGGAAAATGTACGTATTGGTCAGGTAAAGCAGCACAGCCTGGTCCCGAGGGACTCTGGTTCTGACATAGCTCCCTTAGCCAGCCCACAACACTTGAGGGGGATGTGTGCACCCTGGGTACCACCACAGCAGCATTCCAGTGCCAGCAGCATAATGACACTAGGCAGTGGGGAGGAACCTCTGGGGAATAGTGTTGCCAGATGGAGGTTTAGATCAGCAGCTTCTGAGCAACTCCTGGGATATAAGTCACCCCCCCCCCAAGAAGTTAATAATAATCAAAAGAAAGCTTTTAACCCACTTGTCATTGGTGAAGACATATCCCACCACATCCTTTAGGGTTCCCAGTAATGTTGCAACCACTACAGCAAGAACTCCTGAAAGAAAGAGAAATAGTCTGCTTGCTTGCCTCAAGGACAGCGAGTCCTGCTCTTTTATTCCTCTCTGCAGGACCTGGGCTGACCTGTGCACAGCAGCGCAGTGATGCAGGAGGTCTTGGCTTGCACCACATCCCCTGATCCCAAGGCATTGCCCACTCTGACACTTGCAGCCACACTGAAGCCCAGAGGCACCTGAGTAGCAGGAGACAAGGAGGAGATGAGGGGCAATAGATCCTGCAGCAATTTTCTTCTGCCCCAGTAAGGAATTTGGGGCAAAATGGCATTGCTGCAGGAAAGGGATTTTTCCTATCTGCAGAACATCCCTGGATGTGCAGTTGCAGAGCAGGCCTGAGAGTCATCACCTGCCAGGTACCAACTCCTGCTTTCCACCCTGGCTTCCCTCCCCAGCCTTGATCTGCAGGGCCATTGTTTGGGGGCTCCTCCCAGGCTGATCTTGCTTTAATATGCCCGGCCCTTACCATGTACGCTGCAGAGGAGAGCTCATAGATGACAGACTGTGCACCCAGCTCCACCACACTGAGCAGCCCTGGAAAAGATTAATCGCTTCCTTCATTAGGTCAGAATGAAAAATTCTCTGTTGCTGACAAAGGGACAGTGACTACATGGTTCCCATCTAATAGATGCAGCATCCTGAAGAATCAGCCCTTGAGGCAAGGAGGTTCTCTGGGGAAATGCTCAAGAGGCAGCCACCAGAGTAGGTATGGCTGGACCAGAGGAAAAAGGGGATATGGACTCACCCGCTAAGAAGCTCCCAATCTCAAAGGTCCACCATTCAATACACATCATGAGCATGCCAGGCACTGCCAGCTGGATAAAGGAGCCCCAGTCCAGGAGGCAGTCCCTGGTCCAACCTGCAAAGAGGAGGTGAAGCAGAATGAATGCATGTTCTTCCTCTCCTCCCCCAAAGGGGAATCATACACTCCTCTGGACAACAACCACAAGCCACAGCTCGCAGGACATAAGCCTAGTCTTGCTGTACCACAGTGCATTCCTGAGCCAGGGTGCCCAGCAAGAAGGTACTTGGGGCAACAGTGAGGGCCCTGGGGTCATGGCTTACAGCATCTATTCGCCATGAGGGGATGGTAAGCCCCTTGTTAGACATACACCATGGGTGCTGGTGACAGGGCCAAATTTCCAGGGTCAGACACTGGTATTTTGAAGGATTAAGCTATGAACAGTACCTCCCCAGGTCTCCACATGGATCTTCTTCCACCACACATAAAGGAAGAGGAGAAAGGCTTGGGTGTACTGAGAAACAGTGTTAGCCCAGGCAGAGCCCCTGGGGAGAGAAACAGGAAGATTACAATGTTCTGCTCCACTACCTTCTCAACAACAGCAGGAGAGACATCATGGCTCCCATACAAGCCCTGCTGCAAGATATGGGGCAGATCTGTCCAGCCTTCTCTTTCCAAGACAGCTGACTAGGGTGAGAGGGCGGACAACTGGGCACCCAAGACACCACCATAGCCCCAAACCAACCCCTGTACCACAGAGGGGCTGTCACCACCTCTGCTCACACTTACACCAGGCCCAGCTTCAGCACATGTAGGAAGAAGGCGTTCATGGCCACGTTGAGGATGTTGGCTGCAATCCCCGTCAACACCTGAGGCAGAATGATTGCCTGGAAGCCAAAGAAAGACTTTGGAATTTGCTTCCCCAGCACTGCCCAAGCCCTCATCCAGCAAACACCGGGGAAAACCTCCATCAGTGCCCAAGGAGAAGGGCAAGAAGGCAGCTCCTGTTTCAGGTAAAGCCAGATTGTGTTGTGTTACACATGCAAAAGGCAGCATGCGGGGCTCAAGAGCTCATGCAATCAATAAAATACAGAGCTGGGAGGTAGCAACGGGGAAATGGAGCAAACCAAGTGTGGTTCCCGTGAGCTCTTCCTGCCAGTAGGTCTGGCTGAGGGCTGTGCCTCACACATTCCTCAGCACAGCTCTCCCCAGGACAGGATGAACTTAGATCCCCAACTTCATCCATGTTCCTGGGAATACATTTAATTTATGGCCCAGAACCTGGCTAGTTATACAATACCTGACTTAGTAAATATCTTGTCTGCAGCTGGTACAGAAACGCCGCCTGCAAGAACCAGGATTATTTCATCAGCACTGCCGCACTATGGTTCAAAAGCCAACCATCATTTAACACTCAAAGACAGGTCTTCCCCTCAGGTCCCCCTGTTGCCTTCTCGGTGTGCCCCAGCCAGGCATGCTGCCCAACACCCTGCTCCTCTGGTCTGGGTGAAGCGTGGCATCTGCCAGCACTAGCTGCACCCCAAGAATAACAAAACGTACCTCCCATTCCCACTGGGAAGAGAGATACATCTCCAGATGGGAAGCCTCCTGTGCTTCCTCATCAGCACAGGAGAGCCTGGAAACCTTGGAAGAACATATTAAATTATGGACACTTATTCCCCAGGTGTCTTAGAGGAGTCTCTCCAGAGAGATGGCATAACCAGTCAAGAGCCCAGCGGCTATGAGGTATGTGAACAGCAAGTTACAGCCTTTATCTCAGAGCTAAGAGCGAGCCCTGGAGGCCCTGGTTCCAATGTCCACCACCAGTTTATGTGTTGTGCAGAGACGTGGCCTGCAGTAAAAGCCTTTGCACAGTAAGATGGATGTTTGCTGGTCCAGCAGCTGCTGGCCAATACATATCTGTTAATGCCCAAGATCAGGGGGCGCATTTTAAAACCCTAAACTTTGCTGCCCTGTGATCCGCAAAGACCGTCCTTCCTTTCCCCTAACGCGACTGAGAAATACAGAGCTTCTGACAGCGTTAGCAGCAACTTACAGGAAGCGCTGGAATAAAGATCATCACGTAGACCTGAGTTAACCTGGAAAGAGAGTTGTTTCCCCAATTAATGAAACAGCAAAGCAAGAGCCAAGTCAAGCAGTGCTGCACTCAAGCTCCACCGAGCCTTGATTTCAACACTGCGCGTCAACTCAGCCACATCCAAGTGCCTGATCCAGAAAGGCTCGATCTCACCCCCGACCTGGAGACCTCAGGGTCCTGTTGGATGAGCAGGAGGATCCGCTCGGTGTTGATGAAGATTGCCCAGCACGGGAAGCAGCACAGCAGCAGGATGAGGATCCCCCGCTGCAGGATGGTGCCCACCTGCTTCAGGTTCTTGCTGCCATACGTCTGAGTCAGGAGAGAGGACCAAGGTGAGCGTTGCAGGGAACCAAAGGGCAGCAATGGGCTGATTAAATGCATTTCCCGTGCCCTGCAGTGGCTAATGGCCAGGCTGGTTGGGTTTAATTGGCTCTCAGGGGGATTGCACATCCTTTTGCTACACAGATATGACCAAGGGCTCCTTGGGAGAGCTGCATAGAAGGAGCAAGTGCATCTGCAGCCCTGTGCTGGCTGGGAGCTGCCATCCTCCTGCTCTCTGTGCCCAGATCATGCCACACCACCAATCAACCCCTGCCAGGCACAAGAAAAAAGGGAGCTGCTACTGACCTGGGACATCAGAGTGTCGCATGCTGATGCTAAACCAGAACCAATGGAGATGCCTGTCACATTGATAACCTGGAAAAGAGACAAAGTGACTTGGGTTGCAAGGGAGAATGGCAGGGGATCAGGTCCAAAGCACTGTGTCCCAGCTGGGTGAGGAGGTTAGTTCTGCTATGAGTTTTTGGGAGGTTTCCAGTCCTGCTCTATGTCTCAGAATAACATATTCTTGTTAACTAAGTAGCCTCTTCTCTTGTCTGGTGTGGAAAAGGATCCTCTAGCAAGGGGTGAATATCTAAAGGACAGTGCTGCTTCTAGCCCCAGGTCTGGTGGGTCCAGGGAGCTGGTCACAGGCTCCAGGTCCCTGCCCAAGTGCTGGCCTTGCACTGGCAGAGCCACTGACTGCTCAGTTCCCGTCTCCTACCTGTGCTTGGGGCAAAAGAAAGAAGGGTTTGGTGGGCGCGATGGTGGCATTTCATCAGGCTGTGTTTACACACAGAGCCCTCACATATACATTCCTATAGGTTTTGGGGTTTTTTTCCTTCTTTTTTTTTTTTTTTAGCGACACGTGATTTGTATGTTTTAAATCACAGCAGAATCACACAGTAATACATACGGAGACAGCCAGCGTCACAGCATCCAGCTTGGCTTTCCCCAGGCGGCCACAGAAGATGGAGCTGACCACGCTGATGAGGAACCCCAGCAGCTGGGCGACAAACTAGGATGGGAGGAGGAGGTGGAGGTGAGATGAGGCCCAATCAGGACTTGAGGAACACCACCCTTCCCCCAGGAGTTGGACTATGAACAGTTATGTTTCCTGCTGTCAGTGCAGCACTTCACCTCAAGGCCAGGGCTCTGGGAGCCCATCCCTGCTCAACAGCTCTGCGGGGGCAGAGCCAGCTCTAGGACTCACACAGGCTCTCCATGGCTTTGTCTTTCAACTCAGGTCTCTGCCTGCCCTGTGGTATTTTGGTGTTATGCAGCCAATGTGGGAGATGACCTTGTTTACGTGAGGCTTAACTGCTTCACTAGAAATCCTCTTTTCTGGGATGAAAGATGCACAGACAGGGAAAAATCAAAATTCCCAATGCTTTTCCCACACTTTTGTTTTGTTTTGTTTTGTTTTCTTGCATCTAGGGAAAACTCTCCTCCCAAACCACAGTGTCCTTTCATCCTGGAGAGATACCAAGTCCGGCCCGCTTGTTCCTTGCCAGAGGCTACAGCAAGAATTTTTTAGGATGCTGTAGCAGAGATTGCACTCCAGACCCCATTTTCCCTTGGCAAGAGGACAGCCCCTCTACAGGCACCCAAGTCAGGGAGTTGCGGCACCGCTGGAACCAGATGGTAAGAGTCAGAGACACTTATAACCACTGAGAAGTGGGCACGTCTGGGGACCGTGCCCAGGATCTGCTCATGCTCCTTTCCACCTAGCAGTCAGCAAGCCAAGAGCCCAGCACTGCTGGAGAACCAACTCCCATGGGGTGAGAGGAAGAACACACCAAAACCTTCTCTCCAGACCTCCCACCGTTGCCTGCAGATGCAGTCCTCCTGTCAGGCCCCGGCATGTTTGACCTGCTGTGAGTAATCCTGGCAGGAGGGTCCATACCTCCATGATTGTTCCAGCACAGGGTTTGACATGAAAAGAGAATTAACTAGTGACAGCTGTAGGTTTGGTTTTGAGGTTATCTGAGCATACAGAGAAGTGGGCTGTGCCACAGGGGGAATGGCTGAGGGGACTGAGCTGGGGCTGATGTACTCAGCTACGGAAACTGAAACTCTTCTGCACTTCCTCCACTGTCAGATCACAGCAGGTCAGTGCTTTGATGTCAGGAAGGCCATCTATGAGAAGTTCATTAGTTATAGAATGGTTTTGGTTGGAAGGGACCATAAAAGCCATCTCTTTAGGGCAACAAAGATGATTAAGGGATTAGAGCATCACCCTTATGAGGAAAGGCTGAGAGAGCTGGGACTCTTTAGCCTGGAGAAGAGACCTTTTGGTCTGAGGGGAGACCTTCTTAATGCTTGAAAGTATCTAAAGGGTTGACAGTGGATGAAGCTGGACTCTTTTCAGTGGTTCCCAGTGACAAGGATAAAGAGCAACAGGCACAAGCTGGAACACAGCAAGTTCCATTCAAAGATGAAAAAAACCCCCATGTTCTTTACAGTGAGGGTGACAGAGCACTGGAACAGGCTGCCCAGGGAGGGTGTGGAGTCCCCTCCTCTGGAGATCTTCAAGACCTGTCTGGGTGCAGGCCTGAGGGATGTGTTTTAGCAGGGGGGTTGGACTACATGATCCCTAGAGGTCCCTTCCAACTTTGACAATTCTGTGATTCTGTGATTTCCAACCCCCCCACCCTGGGCAGGGACACCTCTCACTAGACCAGGTTGCTCAATACCTCCCGGGATGGGGCATCCACAGCTTCCCAGGGCAACCTGTTCCGTAATAAGTTGCTACTCATTTACTGGATGGAGTAGAAGGTTCAAAGCGCAGAACTTCACACACAAGGGAACTAGACCAGGGCTGCGATGAGGGCTCCCCTTTGCAGAAGAGCCAGTGCTGGAGCTGCAGAAGGGTCTCCCAGAGCAATTTAACAATTTGTCCC
>VZRU01008285.1:42780-85919 GCA_013398155.1 Pedionomus torquatus
AAAATATTCCACAGTGATACTTAATTACTCTTTAAAATGCAACTATTTGTCTTATCAGCCGTGTGGATTTCTCTTCACTGCTTTGATTTGACAGTTAGTAGTTTGTCATTTTTAAAAAGCTTACACACTCCAGGAATCTGTGATTTCTATGCTTTTGAAAGTAGAGATGTCGAATTAACTGCAGCTTTGAACTATTCACGGGTAATTTCGGGCCCCCCGCTTTCAGCAAATAACAAGCTGACTCCTCAGCTTTCAGCCTGGGTTGAAGACTGAATAATCACGACTTTATAGCTGCGTGTACTCTCTAAACTGGCTCCACAGCACGTCACAGCGTAAGGCACGATGGGTTTGAAACATTTTTCTAGACGGATCACTTTGTGCTTGTGCCATCTCCAGATAATAACAATTAGGAAGCGGGGGGTAACGCCAGCCTGGAGAGGGTGCTTGGATTCGTTATGACTTGGATTTTTCTTCATGTTAATTCCCCTCCGTTCCCCCGGGGTAGGAGCCCTGGCTGGGAGTGGTTGAGATGGGGAGAGGGTTTTTCCCCGGTGCTGCCTTGATGAACCTCTGCAGAGCAGCTTCCTCGGTGCTGGCTGGGACCCCGGCTTCTCCGCTGGTGCTCCGTAGCACCACACCTCTGCTGTGAAGACAGGCTGAGAGAGCTGGGGCTGTTCAGCCTGGAGAAGAGAAGGCTCCAGGGAGATCTAATTGCAGCCTTCCAGGATCTGAAGGGAGCTCCAGGAGAGCTGGAGAGGGACTCTGTCAGGGAGTGGAGGGACGGGACAAGAGGTAATGGTTTTAAACTAGAAGAAGAAGAAATTACACCTGGGGAATATGGAGTAGGAAGCAATCCTGCCTGGTGTCTCTGGGAATGGATGCATCTTTGTAGGGTTGATTTTTCAGCCGGGTAAAATGTATTTGCTTGCACTTAGCATGCGCTTGCACTGGGTTTTCTGCCTCCACCGGCTCCCTTTTCGCTTTGGTACCAGGTTTTAAGATGTGGCTCCCGAAACAGAAGATGATTTTTCAGGACATAGAACCGTCCTTCCTTTTTGATCCTGACCTTCCCTTTATTTCCTTTCGAGGGTGTTTTTTTTTCAGTACAACTTCACAGTGGTTCCTCTGCAGCCGTTCTAGAAGAAGAGAGATTTAGATTGGATATTAGGAAGAACTTCTTTGCTGTGAGGGTGGTGAGGCACTGGAACAGGTTGCCCAGAGAAGCTGTGGATGCCCCATCCTGGGCCTGGATGAAGGCCAGGCTGGATGGGGCTTTCCAACTCTAACCATTCTATAATTCTCTGTAGGTGAAAAACACAATTAGAGTTAATTTTGTGGGTTGCAAGGTAAAGGCATGGCCAGTGCGGAAACTGGGAGCAGGATGAGTTGACAAATAAGCACATAGACATGTTAAGTTCTCTCATGGGGAAGTGAATTATACAAGTATTTCAGATTACAAAGTGAGCATCTGGTATGATAGCTGGTCGTGTTTTCATCATCTCAGTTTTCCAAAGAAAATGTGCTGTCTTACTGATTTGGCTTAGAGTGCACACAATTAATGGCAGGGTGGAACTGAAGAGATGCGGGAATGGTTTCTGCATACTCTCACGTCCGTCTTTCGACACCGTGAAAAATTGCAACCAACAATTAATATGTAAAGAATTTGCGGTCTTTATTTAGTGTGAGGGAGTGAGTGAGTGCTTTGGTTGCGTCAGGGAGCTTTTGCAATCTGATCAACCCCCTGCCTGCAGCCCAGCGAGCCCCTCCGGCCTCAAAACAAAGCGAGGGGAGCCCCCAAGGAGGCAGGGAGGGGAGGGAGACAGGAGTGTGTGGGGGGTACTGGCTCCCAGCCTGAGCTGGGGGGTGAGCATTGGGCTCAGCGCCTGAACGATGGGGAGAATCTGCTCTGTAAAGGATGCGCTTCGAATGATCGGTGCCATCGGAACAGCGGAGACTGGGAATGGTGCACGGGGAGGGGAGCAACCTGCTCTAGTGGGAGGTGTCACTGCCCAGGGCAGGGGGGTTGGAACTCCATGATCTTGAAGGTCCCTTCCAACTCTAACTATCCTATGATTCTACGAGAGCATCTTCTGGGAAGCAAACCCAGGGCAGAGCAAACCTGGAAGCCAAAGGCTTGCAATGGGGAAGGCAGCCCCTGCAGGCAGACCCAGTGTTGTGGCAGCAGGGTGGTGTGAGACATCACTGCGGGTATTTTGAACCCGTGAAGATCTGCAGCAGTTGAAGCTGTTCCTTCCCAAGGCCAAGGAGAGAAATTCCAGGGTCCTCTGACAGCAACTGTCTTTGCAACTGTGCTTAAATCCAGCCTGACCTTAAATGATTTTAATGGAGAAAAGGTGCCAAGGTCCCTATTGAAAATGAATTTGCCAAGATTTTTGTCGTGTCTGAGGCATAAAAAATAGCTGGTGATGGCATTGGATCCAAGAGGGGTTTGGTGTGGCCGGCCCCCAGGGAGGGGGTGGCAGCCAGCACAGGGGGCTGGATCCCACTGGGAAGGATCTCTGGGAGGCTGGGCTTTGACAGCTGAGAAGGGAGTGTTGTTTTACGTTTCAATGCAAGGATTTAAGAATCTGAGTGAGAATTAGGTAATGTTTGCAGAAGAGAGCGGAAGGCAACTGAAATGAATTGCAACTGCGCGAGCGAGCCGGAGAGAGAAATTCTAGTTCTCCCTCCATCCCAAGAGATTCCCACTGGGAGAGATGAAGTCATAGTCATTACTTCATTAGTGTCAATTCAGGATGCTGACAAATGAGCCCACTTGATTTGTGCCAGGCCGGTTGAAGAGAATACCGCCCCGGCTCTCAGCAGTCGCTGCCCTCGCCGTGGCGCTGCCAAGAAGCGCATCCCAGCTCCCCAGCCGCGCTGATGCAGCTCCCCGTTTTCTTTTCATAGAATCATAGAATAGTTCGAGTTGGAAAGGACCTTGAAGATCATCCAGTTCCAACCCCCCTGCCATGGGCAGGGACACCTCCCACTAGACCAGGTTGCTCCAAGCCCTAGCAAGCCTGGCCTTAAATACTTCCAGGGATGGGGCAGCCACAACCTCCCTGGGCAGCCTGTTCCAGTGCCTCACCACCCTCACAGGAAAGNAGGTGGGGTCTCATGAGCGCAGAGCAGAGGGGCAGAAACACCTTTCAACTGCCACCGCTTCCTCCAGCGTGCCAGCTTTTAGAAACCCTGCTGTGCCGAAGGCAGCTGCCAAGGGGTGGGTGGGCAGGCGAGTGCGAGCAGGAGCAGCCTCTCAACTCGCCAGAACCTCTCCATCAACACCCCAGCCCGTGTGCCCGGCGTGGGGGGCGTTAATGGTACCCAACGGTCCCGGCCCCGCTTCCAGAGCAAGCAGAGGGATGTAGGAGCTCGCCCTCGCCACTCGCAGCGTTGCTGCGGGAGTCCCGTTTGGAAAAAGTGTGAAATTTATTGTAAGGTGTGCTGAGGATCTCGTGGCGGATCTCAGCTGCTAAATCCTCTAAACCTGAGCCTGCAGCTCCATTGACAGGGCCTCTCACTTTGCTCTGCTCCAAGGTTATGGTTTCACTGCTCCAATATTTTTCCATACATGGAAGCATTCCTGCCCCAGCCTGGGCTAATCCTGACATGCCACTGCATCTGGATGTTAGCTCATTTCTCGCAGCTGACACTGTGCAAAGGCAGATGTCTGAACTTACTTTTGTTTAAATAGATCTAATGCAACCAGCAAAAGTCTCACCCAGTAGGTAAGCAAGGAGGGGGTGGGTGAAAAATCAACCTCCCAGGGCTGTTAGATGGATGAATTGGCCCCTAGTCGTGCCGTGCGTTGGAAATGTATAGTATTTAAATTGCAGAAGGGTAACAAACCCCAGTTTTGTGTCTCTGGCACAAGCTGAACTCATCTCCTTGCTGTGGCTTGGTTGGTGGGGAGCAGCCCTTCCATCCCATCCCATCCCATCCCATCCCATTTTTCCCATCNCATCCCATCCCATCCCATCCCATCCCATCCCATCCCATCCCATCCCATCCCATCCCATCCCATCCCATCGGAGCGTGCTCCCAGCCTCTCCCCTGTACTCCCAACGGCTCTGTGTAGGCTCTATGCTGTTTGGGGTAAATACACCCCGACTTGGTGGAGCTTGGTGTGGCTGGGACTGCTGTGCTCTTGCAACTGAGCCGAACATCTCAGTCATACTGGAGAAATAGATGCTTGTGCTGTTGAGCTGCTGTTTGAGCTGGGGGCCTGTTCTTAATCCCTCCCTCGCCAAGGCGGGTTGTAAGTTTTAATTAAATGCCTGTAAGGTGCTCTGCAATCCTTTGCTGAAAGGCCCTGTTTAAGGACAAAGCCTTTGAATAAAAGCTTAGAGACCTTTCTCACCCGTCGGGAAAGAGTTGGAGCTAAAACAGTGAGACCCAAGCAGTTGAATCTGAACAGATGTTGGTTCTCCCCCACTTTGATAGTTCAAAAGGATTATTCTTCGTCTCCCCAATAAAGGAGAAACACAGTGATTTTATTAGCGTTGCCAGGGACTTCAGCTCCATCATCTCCTGCTCGCTGCTAGTTAAAAGGCTGCATGCTGGGCTGGAGGTGGGCATGGAGAGTTTCGGTCTTGGGCTGCACTGGTTCATCTGCAATTTAGTGTCGCTGGAGGTCCCAGGCGAGTCCTGGGTTGTCTTCTCCTCATTTGGCTGCAGCTGTTGTGCGGAGGAACAAGACAACTTGAGCTCAGGCAGGAGGAAGACAGCAAGGGTAGAATGGTGTGTGGTGGCCTGGGAAGGAGCAGACAATTTCCAGGTGAAGCAGATGAAGCTACCCTTGTGTGACTATTTCTGACCCCGGGAGTGAGTCCAAGAGCCTGCAGGTGCCTCTGGCCTCACCAACGGAGACACCCCCCACACCCCCCCAACTCCATTTGCCCTTTCCAAACACAGCCCAGGACCTGGGCAGCAGCCACACGGTGATCCTTGCACACCTACTTGGGTCTGATGGGATTTGAGCATCAGACAGGTCAGCAGGGGGTTAGAAGTTGTCCTTCCCCCCAACTCTCCCAAGTTTTTGTGGCTGTTCTGTCACTATCAGACCAAATCCGGGGGCACCGGACCACAAAATCCTGCCTTGCAAGTACCGCCCGGGCGTTGGGCTTGTGGGGATGCTCTTCTTTTATCAGCTGGTAGCTGGTGTTTTGAGAGGGCAGGGAGCTGTGCGAGGCTGATGAGTCCACAAGCTCATTTGTTAGGGTGCTCCCTTGTGAATCCTGGTTTGTGGCCGCGAGGCAGAGGCCGCTTCGCTGTTAACATTATGGGCTGCATCTAACGAGCTCTTCCCTGTAATCAGCGCTCGGGAGCTTTGCAAATGGCTGTATAGGGACCTCCTGCTGCCTTCATCTCACAAGCAGGAAAAATGAGGCGAGAGGCGTCTGGGGGCTGGATGAGCAACCAGGATGGGGACCTGCAGCTGACAGCACTGGGATTTCCTGGTCCCCGCACCCCAATCCCCAGGGAGAGCCCCGTCTCACCAGTCCCACACAGCCTGTGAACTCAGGCTCGGCTTCCCTGCCCGCTGCAGCCGCTGCCCCCCGCTGCTGCCGCCGTCATCCTTCCAAAATCGGTTCGTTCCAGGGTTAGAAAAGACCCATTTTTTTTTGTATCCTAAGCACTGGATTTCACAAATAGAGAAGGGGAAAGGTCTTAATGCCTGCAGCTTGATCTGCTAAGCTGAAAGCATGGGAAGTTCTTCGTAGGAAGATTTCCTGCCCAGCTTTCTCCATGCGAGTTTGCACAGATACGGTTTATTCCTACAATGGGCTGTGGCAGCTGGATGCCTCCCACCACGATTCCTGATAGTTAGGTCTTTGATTTTGGTGAAGACACACAGCCATAAATTAAATGAGTAGGGGAGTTTCAGAGAGCAGTACAGACGGTGGGAAACTGAGGGCAGGGACTACTGAAGTGCTAACGTACGGCAGGGCTTTGACTCTCTTCTTTTTCAAAAAGGATGGAAAAAGCTGTGTGCTGCTGTACCAGCGATTCTGCCTCCCGCTTGTCTTCAGAGACCAGCTAGATGCCTCTGCTGCAGTTCTTTCTTGACAGTCAAGAAAGGAGTGCCCTGTGCATGCTCCTGATTGCCGGCACAGTGATGTCCTTGGTGCCTTTCTGTCCTCTTGCTGGCCTGATCCTGGCTCACTTGGGCACTCTCTTTGATTTTCTTGCTTTCTCGGCAGACACTGGAAAAGCCGACTTAAAGTAGGTTTCTCGAATCTTTATAAGTCTCTCGCTTTTTTCCTCCTTAGATGTGACCTGCTTTAGGTTTCGTTTAGCTGCAGAGATTCAAGTAGAACGATTTCATTCCCTCACCCACCTCCATCTGTGTTAATGCGCTGTGTCTCTGACTGATGGCTTAATTACTGTGTGTGACAGGAGCACCCAGGGCCCCACTTGGCAAAAGGTATTTATCTCTTAGGTGGTGCACAAAGTAGATGTCTGCCGTCCCAGTCTCTCCCAGGACAGGTTTTTGCCTAGAGAGGCAGTTTTCAAGCCGGTTAATTGCTATCTTTTGAAGTAGAAGGGTAGGTGGCTGTCCCTGCCTTCACCTGTGGGCATGTCCCTGCCGGCTGCGTGGGGCCGGTGGCTCCTGAGGTGGAATGATGGTGATGTGGTTGGTTGGGGAGAGCCTTCTATGTCGGGAAGAACCGTCTTGGCAGAGGGACGGTGAGCGTGGGAGGAGCAGGCAGAAGGATGGATGGAGGGAGGGAGGGAGGGATGAATGGAGGGAGGGATGGATGGATGGATGAATGAATGGAGGGAGGGATGGAGGGAGGGAGGGATGAATGAATGGAGGGATGGATGGATGAAGGGAGGGATGGAGGGATGAATGGTGGGAGGGATGGAGGGAGGGATGGAAAGGCTGGAGGACCAGGTTGGAGAAGGGAGCAGTGCCTCACCTGGAAAGTCACTTTGCTTTGGGCAGATGGGCTTTGAATTGCAGGAAGGCTCCAGATTTTACTCCATTTTAAAAATGAAACGCCCTGTGAGCCCTGCATGTTTTATGTTGCTTTTTGGCTCAGGCTGGCCGAGCAGCGGCCCTGCGTTGGGCCGCATCCAGCGTCCTCTTTTTGATGTGTTTCTCCATGAGGATTTGCTGCAGTCTTCAGAGCTGGAAAAGTGGAGTTGTCCGCATAAAACCCAGTAACTCTCTAAGTTAAGAGGCCAGAGAATACCACCCCACTGGGGGCTCAGGCTCTCCCGTGCTGGGCCTCGTTCAAACGACTGCGCAAGAAAAAGATGTTTTTTTACATTTGGTTATCTAAAGAGACGTCCCCTTCACCCTGTGGGGATGGAGTGGGTGACAGTGACAAGCTGGGCTGGCGGAGATGTCTCCCACCTTGCGGGCAAAGAGGTTTGGGATCTGGAAGGGGTGAGGTGATGCACTTTGCGTGGCTGTGAGCTTGCAGAGCTCTTCCCTGCCAGCTTAGGTCCCTTAGTTTCATCCTTGTGGCTGCTCCTGCCCGGTGGCTTGACGGGAGCCCTGGCCATACTTGACTTCCCTGCAGTTGCCCCAGTTGCCCCGTCTCTTTGCTGCTTCNCTGGTGTTTGGTAGGTTACTCAGAGGAGAGAGGACCAAACCAGGCAGGAGTCTGTCACTTGGATTTGGCCGCTGCCCCAGACCAACTGACAGAGTTGGGTCAATGGGTTAAACCCGCGTTAAAAGATGCTGAAAGCTTGGGGTTTGGTATCTGGCTGGTTGGTTACAGGGATGTCCGTTGCCCTAATGTCAGCGTACAGAGTTCACGTGCCTCCTTTCTGTCTTCATCGTGCTTCCTTTTCTTTTTGGGGCTTGCAACTGCGAGACTGGCACGCAGCTAAGGGAGAATAAGTTGTATAAAAGCCGGTTACTACGGTGGCTGCCGTCTCTGGCTGAGTGCACCTCCATTTGATTCCTCCCCTTGGCTCCTGAGAGCTGGAGTGGGGATTATCCAGAGCAAATCCTGTTATCCAGCTGATTCCGTGGCGGAGACCTGCTGGGCGCAGGGATGAACCCCTCCTCGCCCCAGCATCCCCGGCAGCAAAGGAATCGCTGGACAGGAGTGCCCCATGGGACATAAATCACGTTGCTCTTTGCAGATGACATCACGGGTGAAGATCAGGGATTTTTAGGGTTTCTTTGCCAGAAAGTGGCAGCGTTGATTGCCAGGCTTAGTAATGAAGAATTTGAAGTTGTGATTCATCCCTCAATCCACGTCTTAAGTATGTGGTGGTGGTAAAGCTAGGAAAATCTGTGTATGTATAACTTGTTTCCTCTTAGGGAGCTGAGATACCCTTAGGTGCAGCAATTATTATTCTACTTAATTGGGATTGAAATACCAAATGCTCAGAACGTGCCAGTTCGTGTCTGTTGTGGGGAAAACTCAATTGCTTAACAGAAATGTCTTTTCATACTGCCACGCTGAAGAGAAAATGAGGTGAAATCTATTGGAAAGAAAAATTCCTGATTTTTTTTTTACTTTTTTCCCCATTGTCATCTGCTCACATGGTTGTTCAGGCCCTTGGAGATGGCTTAGCACAGGCGGTTCTTGGTGAGGACATACATGTGAGAGGCAGCTCCTGAGAAGGAAAGTAGTTCTTTGCTGATGCTCAGACTTCTGGTATTTAGTTTGATCTCTTCCTTTTTAATTACTCCAGCAATTAGCGCAGTTACATATTGTGGCTTGCCTTGGCTGTTCCGTGAGCGCTTCTCGCATGGCATTTGCTGGCCCTGAGGATAAACCAGCCTTGTGCAGAAGCACATACCAGCACAGAAGAGACTTCGGCGTGTGTGTGTGTGAATCATCATCAGTGTGGAAGTTTGCTCTGAACCTCTGCAAACCCGTGGGACAGTGCCTGGCTCCGAGTACCTCGTGCACAGGATGGTGCTTTGCTCTTTGGGTACTGAGTGGCATCCAAAGGAGGGGCACAGGCATGCTCTGCTTGCTCTTTTCTTCCACTTTTGAAATAATTATGATCAGTAGTTGCAGAACAGACAGACCCACCGGTGAGGCAGCAGGGCAATGGGTTGGCTTGGCCAACGCTTGCCCCTTGTGTTGGACAAGCCTTGTTTGCTTGGTGGGGTTCAATGATCCTGCAGCAGCCATATGAAGAAAATCGCAAAAACCCAGCGGTCTGGCTGCCATCCCTCTGCTCTCCTGCCTGTCACAGCCCATCCAAGCCCCATTTCTGCTTAGGTGAGAACTCTTTTCTATTCTGTTTATGCTCCACTTAGCAAAAGAGGTTGGAGCCAGATGATTTTCCTGCAGAGGATGTAATTTCATTGGAGAGAAGCAGGAGTTTGTAAAACAATCTGTCGGATTAGTGGCACCTTGGCTCCTGTAGGATCTCCCCACCCCCTTCTTGAGTCTTATTTCTGTTCTTTGAAAGCTGAAATTTCCATTGCTGTTGATGCCCTGCCAGATGCTCTAGCACGGTTACATTCCCTTGGATGCAGTTCAAGGAACCTTCGTTCCTTTTCTCTATCATTTGTCATCATAAGGAGGGGAGTGCCTTCCCGGCACTGCCCTGTTGCCTCCAGTGCTGGCAAGAGTAGATGACCATGGCTGCTCTTCAGACCCACCATGCTAGAAATGTGAATTAGAAATTATTTTGGTGAGAGGGAAGCTGAAGTATTTGTGTCCTCAAGACACAATATACTTCAACATTTTAAAAAAACCAACCTAAAATCATAGAATCATAAAATGGTTAGAGTTGGAAGGGACCTTAAAGATCATGGAGTTCCAACTCCCCTGCCATGGGCAGGGACACCTCCCACCACACCAGGTTGCTCCAAGCCCCAAGAATTTCTTTCTAGTATCTCATCTAAATCTCCCCTCTTCCAATTTAAAAGCATTAGCCCTCATCCTATCGCTACAGTCCCTGACGAAGACCCTCCCTGGCTTTCCTGTAGCTCTCTTCAGATCCTGGAAGGCTGCTCTAAGGTCTCCCCAGAGCCTTCTCTTCTCCAGGTTGAACAACCCCAGCTCTCTCAGCCTGTCTTCACAGCAGAGGTGCTCCATCCCTCTGAGCATCTTCCTGGCCCTCCACTGGACCCGTTCCAACAGGTCCATGTCCTTCCTGAGTTGAGGACTCCAAAGCTGGACACGGTACTCCAGGAGGGGTACTGTTCAGGGGACTGGCAGAAGTATCAGTTAAAGCCCTTCTCCACCAGTACAGTCATCTAAAGGTGAAAGGCTCATCTTTGTACAAACCCAAAGCAGATGACATTTAGTCAGAGGTGGCCTAAGGACTTCTGAGAGACTCGTAGCATGCCGTTTTTATTTTAGTAAAGACTGATGAAGTCAGAAGTTCTAGATGAAAAAAAATCTTGGGGCAAGGGCAACTTCAGAATTGAGGTGGTTTGGGGTCTGCTCAGACTGGAGCCTGTGGTGAGTCCTGTCTTTGCCAGCCGCTGTGCTCTGCTGGGTACCGTAACGTGGGATGCAAGAGAAAACCCACCCTCCTGCATCCCACCGCCGTGCCTACTGCCTGGTACAGGGGATGCATTTCAGTTTTATCTTCCTTGCTTTTAGGATTTGGGTTAACCCTTCAATGTGATCATAGCATGTAGATTAAAAAAAAAAAAATTGTTAGAAGTGAAAAAAAAAAAAAAAAAGAGAGAAATATGTTCAAGAATAAAAGGAAAGCCAAAGTGCAGCTTTCTGCTGTTCATAGGAGGAGCTGACTAGAAGACAGGCTGCGTTCTGATTGTTCCTCTTTGCATGTCAGTGTGAAATCTTGCTGATGTGCATCATTTACATAGACTATTTGGGTGACCTGGCGCGTGTCTGCTTCCTACATGTCCACCTGATTTACCTGACCTCTCCTTATCCCTGGCTGTGCCTTGCCATAATGAAATTACAACAGGTTTTAGGGTGGTTGGGGGGTGAGGAACCCATTTTCCTAGAGAGAATATAGAGGTTTGCTGGATTTTCAGAGAAAATGCATGAGCTTTACTGGGAGGAGAACTGGCTGAGCAAGTTAGTGGTGGATTTGAGATGTTGGCTTTGTGGCTTTCGCTCACCAGAGCCTGAGCAGTATTTGATGTGCAGACGTGTTTTCAGACATTTCTCATAGAGAAGGTGTTGGCGGGCCGGTTGTTAACACCCTTGCCTGTAGGCCAAACTATTGAAAATTCAAGTTCAGCTCGAATCTCATTTCAATGGCTTGGAAGGCTGCAATCTGATGGGCTGAAAAATCTCGTCCAACTCCAGCCCTTATTAGGAGCTTCATCTGAAGTGCAGCCAAAGCCAAATAAGGGGGAGGGCAAAGAAAAAAAAAAAAAAAAAAAAGAAAAAAGAAACAAAAAAGCAGTAAAATGGAACAAGAAATGTGCATCCAATTTACAGTATTCCTCTGCAACCTTAATTCAGCCCCCTCTGTATGCAGTTTCTAATTACAGGATCACGGATGGGTTTTTTCCGTGGCACCCCTGCCGTGGTTGCATGTCCAGGTCCCCTGCCCTGTGCCATGCAAGGTTCAGAGGGCAGAGGCTGAGACAGGTCATGGAAAAATAGAAGGGGTAAAGTGCTGGCGTGAAGGAGAGGGGATTCCTGCTCTGCTGCTGCCGCAGGGCTCGTGCGTAAATTGCTTTTTGTGCCCAACAAGGGACTCTGGTTTCCCGGGTCCCCAGGCTGAAGGGTTGCATTGCAGCAGTGCCGAGTGCTCCTGCTGCAGGTGATCTCTTGGGTAGCTGTACGTCAAACATGCAAAATACTACTCAGTGCTATTTATTTTTTAAATAGGGAGCTGGAGGCTGATTCCGGAACTGGAATCCCAGAGCTTCTCTCTGCCTCTTTTCTTCTCCTATAATCCAGGCATGTCACAAGCGTAGTTCTCTAGGATTTTATGAAGATAAATTCACCACCATTTGAGAAGCATCCCAGTCTGCAGGGGCAGGACGCCTTCATTTTTGCCTTGGAGCAGCACATGAAAAGTGTGAAGTGAAGAGGGCTGAGAACTGTGCATGAGCAACCAGTCAAAAACCCAAACTTGATAATTCCTCCCTTGCAGAGCATCTTCTATTCTCAGCACTAAATGCGTCAGGACTGTGTGCACACGTGGTACGTGACCGCGCTGTAAAGACCCTACACAAGTGGACCAGATTGATGCTACAGAGAAAACTTATTTCCAGCACATCCTAGCTTTTTGGGGATTGGCAACTGTAGTATTTTCTTAATGCAGATGTAACATGGTATGAATTACAGGGCCAGGCGAGTAAGGATTTGTGTGCAGAGGGTTCAGACATCGCTCTGTAGCAAGTCTTACGGGGAGGATGGCAAACGGCGTCCTGAAGGTGGTCATTGATTCATTGATTTGCTTTTCTGAGCTGTGGCAGAAAGTGGGAGGTTTTGGGGCCATTCAGGAAGGACCTTGTGTGTAGTTTGGTTTGCTAACGCCAGGTATCTGCTTTTGGCTTATCCGAACGTGGGTTGTGTTTGATCTTTGGGTTGGACTGCTCGTGTGTGTTGGAACCTTGCTTGCGAAACAGCTCCTTGTGTCCATCGAAGAAAGAGGTTGAGGAAGTTATTATTTTTTTTTTTTTTTCTGTGGTTTTATGGAACTCTATACCATCGTCTGTCTCTAAGGAAGATGTGACGCACGATGGCTTTGCAGCTATGCAGCTTGATGGAGAGGCACATAGTTGTGGATGCTCTCACAGGGATGCTCTTGCAAGAGGGTCGTTAAGTCGAGAGGCAGTTAGCGTCCCTCTCCCTTCTCCAGCAGTCTTCAGACTTTGTTCCAGTTTATCTCCTTCCCCTAAAAACATAGATTAGGAGCTCCAAAGCTCTCTGCAGGAGGAGCAGCAGGTTCTGTACCAGCCTGGCAAGAAGAGCGCCATCAGCCGTGCCGTTGGGAGGAAGGGCTGTGCTCAGCCACCCTTTTCCAGGGCTCTGCAAAGTTTTGAATACAGCTCGCTTAATTCAGCAGATGTTGTCAGGCATGCACAGGCAAAACCTTGCTCTAATTCACTAATTATAAAAATTCCTGGCAGAAGCTCCGTGTGAGTCAGCTACAAAAAAATTACTTAGGAAAAAAATCAGTTTATGGTGTAAGGCTAACTTTAGCACACAAGAAGAAGGGAAACTGGGGGGTTCTGTAAATCCCCTTGGTCATCCAGCTTTAGCCCACCGTGTCCTTGTCTGGAGAGAGTGGCAAAGAGAAGAGCAATGAAAGCCCAAGAGCTCATCCCACTCTGCCTGCAGCTCTCTGGAGCTGGTGCTTGACAGGGGATGGATAGAGAGTTTCCTTTTCAGTGCTACAGAAGAACCAGTGCCCAGCTCAGGAGCTGGTGTGACTTTGGCTTGTGAGTCTGGGCAAGGCAGCCCCTTCCCTGCTGGCCCTGAGGATGGGAGGAGGCTGCTGCTGCTCGGGGTTCGTGTTTGCTTTCACCGGCACGAGGAGCCAAGAAAGCCTCAGAATTATCTGCAAAGGGTGTTCACAACGCCGTTTCTTACCCCCTCCCACCCCCCTTTATAAATATTGGATTTTATTTTATTTTTATTATAAAACCCACATAACTAATTTCCCTTGGAATCTTTTGCAGGCGTCTGCTCTGAGTGTGTTTTGGCCTCACTGCCCAGTGCTGGTTTTGAATCCCAGTCCCAGTGGTGGGAAGTTTTTAGAATTAATGCCAGTTGTATTTTTTTAGTAGAATCACTGTGTCTGCCTGTGGGTTCTAAACAAATACCCTTGGCTTTATGTTTTGCCTGCAAGTAGTAAGTATTCAAAGGGTGTGTAGCCAGTAAAAGCGATTCAGCAGGGATACAGCATTTCCTCTGGGTCAAAAATGACTTTGTATTTTCTTTTTCTAACCTATGGTGCACCCTCCCTGACGCAGCTGCTGTGCCTCGCTGTTGGGACCCGCTGCAGCAGGCAGGATGCGTGCCTTTGCGTGGGGCTGTGGTGCGGGTTCCCACGGGAGGTGCGTGGCAGCCCCATCGGGGAATAATTTAAAATTACACCTGGGGAATATGGAGTAGGAAGTAATCCTGCCTGGTGCCTCTGGGAATGGGTGCATCTTTGTAGGGTTGATTTTTCAGCCAGGAAAAATGTATTTGCTTGCATTTAGCATGTGCTTGCGCTGGGTTTTCTGCCTCCACCGGCTCCCTTTTCGCTTTGGTACCAGGTTTTAAGATGTGGCTCCCGAAACAGAAGATGATTTTTCAGGACATAGAACCGTCCTTCCTTTTTGATCCTGACCTTCCCTTTATTTCCTTTCGAGGGTGTTTTTTTTTCAGTACAACTCACAGCTACATTCCTCTGTAGCTGCTCTACCTCCCCGACCTGCTGGCACAGGTTTCTGGCAGGCAGGTGAGCATCTCGGGGTCTACTTGGCCACCAAAGCCTGTCCCACAGATGCTGGCATCCCTCCCTTCACCGAGCACAACCTCTCTGAACCGCCCTGGCTTGCCCAGGGATCCAGGAAAACTGTTTTCCCAGGAAAAAAAAGAAAAAAAACCCACAGGTTTGCCAGCGTGGGCAGCAGGCTGTGGTCAGCCCCTCACAGCAACGCACGCGTGTGACACTGACTGTTGTTCAGGTGATGCTCAGCATTTCCATTACAAAAACTAGTTTCGGCAGCACTGAGTTGTTTGAAAACTTGGTGTTGTTTGTGTTGTGGTTTGGTTTGGTTTTTTTTTGTTTGTTTTTTTTTTTNTTTTTTTTTTTTTTTTTTTTTTTTTTTTTTTTAATACAGCATTCTCTGAGGAGCTTTTAAGAACACACAACTCCCCGGTGTCCCCAGCGCGGCAGCGATGATTGTAGCACTCCTTAGCTGTACTTTCTAAAAGTCCTTTTCCCTTTGGTCAGCAGGTTTTTTTACTTCTTTTCCCTTTGATGTTGGTTATTGTCAGCAAAGAAGTTTGAAGCTCATTTGATGGGTAATAAATACCTGGTAGATAATATAAAATATTAGTAAAGAAATGAAAAGTGAGCAAAAGACCCTGTGGTGGCGGTACCGGCAGGAACACCCAGTGAAAGCACTTGATTTTAGTGTTGAGGAAGGTCAGTATAAACATGCCTTTCTCCTGGGATGGGAGAGGGAGGCAGAAATCTTGCCAACAGGTTTCTATCTGCATGAAGTTTCCAAAACTGAAGAGCCATCTATATCCTAGAAGAGGCTTTTATTTATTTCTCGGAATCCAGAGTTTGGAAAGCACGTGTTGGCCATGCAAAGCCTCAGCTTTGCCATAAATCTGCATTTTGGCAGTGCTTGTCCAGATGCCACATTATCCAGATAGGAATAGATAGGGGATTAAAGCAGAATCCTTTGCTATTTATGGACGCCCTTGGGGAATGCGTTGTAATATTCTTTTGAATTGACTAAAAGGTAACCACAACGACCCACGGCTGCAGATCTTCCCTGTGGCCCTCCTGTAGACCTGCAGAGGGGAAAGGGGGGGGATGCAGTGAGATATTTCAGCTTGCAGATCTGAAATAGCGCTTCTTGGGCTGTAACGATTTGCCACCTGCTGATTCCTTGGGATTCACAACAGAATGTGGGCCACGTGCATATTTTATTTTTTTTTTCCACAAACGGGCTGGGTTTCGAGCTTTAAATCTCTCCTTTTGTCAGCAAGTGCAGACTTGGGGTTTATTATTTTGTACTATCTGTAGGTGCATCTTTTCTATAGAATTTGCTAAGTCTTTCTTTCCCTCCTGCTTCGTAAGGGTCCTGGGTATCGGGGCATCCCTGCTGGCACGGCAGCGGGGGAACGGGCTGGGTGCCAGCCTGCTGGAGCGACTCCGGAACCCTGAAGGGCTCTGACACCCTTCAGGGAAGAGAGCAGCAAGAACTTAGCTGGGGAAGGATTTTCCCCTCTTCTTCAAATTGTCAGTAATGCAGGGGGCTGCATGTTCCTGCACAGAGTTTAACCTTTCGGTCTCTGGCTGTGCTTTGTGGAGAGAGAATGTTCTCAACAGCACAGAAGACAGAGTCCAGCGTTTGAGTTTTACGCTGCTGTATGTTGAAGCCCTGCAGAAGGGTTGGTGCAGGTGAATCTCCTCCTTCAGCTGTGTCTTGGCGAGCGGTACCACCAAGGACCGGGCACCGGCACCCCCAGACACCCCTTTGTTTGCCTGTCGCCTCGCAAAACTGCATGTGTAGTCCATAACACGCAGAGAGAATGCCATGAACTTCATAAATTGAAGTCAAGCGAAGTGTTTATGTAGGGATGCAGCATTACAGGCCAGCTGGCTCTGGTTTGCTTTCTCCACGTTTGGGAATTTTCCTGGGTTTGGGTGCTTTTTCCAGCTGCCCATCCCCAGGAATCCCCTGTGCTGTGTGTCTGCAAGGGGGCTATTGCCCGCTCTGTGGTGGGGGAAGAGCAACACTGAGACTGTGAGACAACAGGTTCTCTTATAAAAGTCTCATGCTTTTTAATCAGGAGGAGCAGGTTTGCTCTTGGGGGAGTGGGGAGCACACCTTTCTTCCCACATCCCCTCTGTGCAGAGCTTAATGCAGGCCGTTTTGGTCTGTGCTTGCTGAAAAACCATCAAAAATCAAGACCAAGTGCATGGCCAGCGCTTTCTTTCTCCTTTCTGTGCCTATTTACTTGGATAACATGCCTCGCTTTGCCTTCCTGTTTACCTTGGGGTTTGTTATGACAAAGAAGATGGATTTTCCCTGGCTCTTGCACACAGTATGTAAACCGACGGGATGTGGTACACGCTTGGAGCATGAAGCCTGCCGTGACCTGGGGGCTCGGGCTGTTCTTTGGTGTGGCCCATGGACATCAGTGACTTGGTGTCTGTGTGGCACCTCTGCGACCGGGAAGCACATCTCTTCTCACCCATGCGGCCACTTACGCCGCCTGCCAGCATGTGGGGGCTCACTTCAGATTGGTTTTTCTGGAAAGAGGGACGTTTGGAAGAAGAGGGACTTTGAGGTATCTCTCTCATCATTTCAGGACCTGGTGAATTCTTGGAAACCACGAGGAAGGGAGTCTGTCAGCATCTTAACTGCTTTTGCTTTTCATCTTTAATACAAATTGCCCCCTAATCTTGAGATGGATTTTGCAGAGACTTTTCCTTGAATCCTATTTTTCTGAGCCGATACTTCCCACCTAGGGAATTGTTGTTGTTTTTTTTTTTTTTTTTTCCCCCGTGCCTTGTAATTCCTGGGTGATTTCTGTAATTCATCAATGCTAGCTTGTCAGCAGAGACTTGGAATAAAAGGCTTTGTAGTGTGCTGCTTAGCTGGCTGTATAAACATGAAAGTACCAGGTTTTTAACTAGCTTGCTCACATGGCTTTCCTCTGCAAAGCTTCAGCCAAAACACTCCGCTAGATAAAAGAGATGCTGAGAAAGTCCAGGTCAGCCGGAGAGCGTCTGAGAAGGGCTATAACATTGATCTTTGGTTTAGTTTTACTTTTATTTCTTGTAACTTCTCAGTAGGAGCAGGGAATCAGGATAAATTGTTTTCATCTCTTGGTGGTCAAAGATTAAGATGGATGAGGCAGTGGGCTGCCTGGAAGAAGCTGTTAAGTAAGAGCCCGGCTGTGTAGCCCCTCTCTTGCATCTTGGATGAAGTTTGGCCTTGTGCTTCCTGCTTCCCAGGCGTCCTTCCACATGCTCCTCCTTAAATGTCTGAGCTGGTGAGTGATTGCCTTGAGTTTTCTGAGCTCTTTGAACTAGCGTAAAGGAGAAGGGCTCTGGGGATGAGGCCTCTCATCAGTCACTCGCCTTTCACCTCTGAGGGCAAGGGTTTGCCTCAGGTGTGGCATTAAATGCACAGCGTTTGGTGCCCCTTAGGTCACCAAACTTAGCTAAGCCTGCCCGAGCTGCTGGGGGTTTGCCATAGCCGGTGCAGATCTAAAACCGCAAGAATTTTAGGTCCGAGCATTGTCCCATGGAGTTTAAGAGTTTAAAAAAAAAAAAAGGATGAAGGAGGCTTTGGGTAAGAGGCACCGTGGAGTTTGGGTTCAACCTCTGGGATTTCGGGGTCTTCATTTAGTTGCCGTTCTTTTGCAAATTTTCACAGAACAGGAATGAATCTCATCTTCATCCCAGATTCAAATTTGCAGGAAGAAGCTTCCAGGAAATTTTAGACAATATTTATCCTGTTTTTGGAGGGCTCGGGAGGAGTGTACCACTGGGATGTGGGATTCTCAGGCTGGTGTCTGTGGAAGCAAAGGCACGGCGCTCGTGGTGGTGGATCTACTGCAGCATCGTCCTGCTTTAGGTATTTAGTGAATTTTGTGGTGGGGCAGAGCAGGAGCTGGGGCTGGCTCTGCTCTGCCCCACAGCAGCCCTGTCCTGGCAAGCCCTCCCTCTCCTGCCTCTTGTCAGCCCCTCCTGGATGCTTGAGAGGCTGCTGGCACCCGTGTCCTTGCGCGATGCTCTCTCAATGTTGTCAGTTGGTCAATGAGCCTTTGAAGAAGTTGCTGGCTGGATCTGGGTGCAGTCCCTTGTGTCCTGCTTGGCACACTCGGGCGCTGATGGGGAAGGAGCATTGGAGAAATGCTCAGCTTTACACCCAACGAGCAGGACTCCCTGGGGTGCCGCAGTAGCTGGCCTTGAATTTTGAAGCATCAAGACAATTCCCGGCAAAATCACATCGCTGATATTTGCTGCTGCTGGAATAGCCCTGACTGGTGTCCTTCATGGTGTCACTGAAAGGGGAGCAAAGCCTGAAGAGGTGTTCTTGCTCTCTACCCGAGGCACAAGCTTTGGAGTGGGTGCGTGCCGGCAGGACGCTGGGCACCAGCGGCTGCTTTTCCTGCCCTTTGATGTGCTGCAGGGTATGTAATCAGCATCTGCCCTCTAAGAGAAAACAGATTTGAGTTATGAAGTTGGAAAAAAAAAAAAAAGAGGGGGCAATTTTGCTTAATCATTTTCACACAGATCCACAGGCGTTTCTCTAAGAGCAAGCAGCATCTGGTTCAAGGACAGCCTTGGCTGCTTTCAGCTCTCCTGCAGCTTCTGCAGTCTCAAGCAGAGATTGATGTTCCAGATGCTGTTCCCAGCAATCGGATCAATGACATGCTTATTCAGACTTTTCATTTTTTAAAGGGGGGGGAAAAAAGAGTAGATTATACTTTTTAAGATCATCTGAAGTATCAAGGATCTGTGAGTGTCTCTCTTTTTTTTTTTCTCCCAGAGTAGGGCACTGCAAATTATTTCCCTATTTATGAACACCACTCAGAAAGCTGAGCTGTCTGCCTTGGTACCTTGGTGTTCATCCGTTCCCTCCCTCCAGCTTCTAGTCACTGTGAGAAATACAGGATTTTTTATTTCAAACGCAAAGAATTCATTTCAAGGAGAAAGGACTTAAATGCAGTAATGCCCCTGTACCCTGCAAGCTGCGCGGGTTGTCCTGATGTGCGCTTTCTGGGTGCCTCCAAACCTATTTGTGGATGTAGGAAAATTACTGAGTGACAGGGAGGGTGCTGGAAAGCTTTGGGGATTTGATTTAAATCTGATGAAAATGCAAGGCTTGTCAGCTACCAGCACCCATCGAGGTGGCTGTGAAAGTGGTTTGCCAAAACCAAGGTGGTTATTTACCTGTTTACCATCTATAGGGGTGCCAATGCTGCCTGTCTTGGAGGACCTTGTGGTGGTCCATGTGTTGTTTTGGGGGTGGAGAGGCCCTGGGAGAGACTGGTGCCACTTGCCAAAGTCCTTGGATTTGGGAGGAGCTCTCCTTGTGTCACACTACAGTGAGTCCCATGGGATTGAGAGTCCTTAACCACTGCCCCTGCTCTCTTATCGGCTGCCTTGGCTGATGAGCTTTAATTATCACCAGGATCAGAGCTGCTGCATTTTCCTTGGGATGCTACGGTTGTGTTAGGCTCCTGGCATAGCCTTTAGCTGTCCTGGAATGAGACTTTCTGATGGTGGTCCATAAATTCTGCTCACTAACAGAAGCAGCTGCATCTTGCCTATCCTGGGAAGAGTTTTGTTGGCTCCTGGGATGAACCCCAAACTCAACACTTGGCTTTGGGTGGCATGAGCATGCGGTGTCTGAGCAGACCTGGGGACTTGGCCAGAGTAGATGTCACAGGTTAATTTTTTGCCCGTTTGGGGTCTGTACACTGCATGAGATACAGAACAAAGTCCCACAAAGCATACTGGAATTAAGCTACAGGTTTTGTTCTCATTAGTGTAAAATCATAAAATCTGGTGTTTCTGATGTCTCTAAGGAGAGAAGGAGAATTAACTCCTGGAGAATGTAACTGGAGGATACTTAAAAGGCAAATTGTTCACATACTTTCTTTAAAATTTGCATGAGTATAGTAAAAGGTCATCGTAACTACAGGGTCTTCTCCTCAGATCCTTGCCTGCCGGTGGCTGATTGCAAGAGCCTGTTGCTAAGTGTTCCTGGAAACGGAATAAAGATGAAGCAAGATAATTGAAAAAGAAGGAGGGAGAAAGCGGGGGGAAAGCTTGGAGCTCGCTGCCAAAGGAGATGAGTATGTTGGAGTTTGTGGCTGCGTTTAATCAGTCCTGACCCAGGGGTGGGGAAAGGGTGACCGAGCCTGGAACTTGATGGCAGATCCTTGGAAAACGCCGCTCGGACGCAAGTGGATGGTTTGCTCGCGTTTCCCGTGGCTCGTCCAACTCCAACCACGTTGGTTCCTAGCATTGAGGCTGGAGCGGGGCCGGGAAGGCAGACCACCCTCCCGGGCTGCTTTGTGCTCTTTTCCTGGATAAAATCCCTGTTCCTGCGTGGGATCTGCTTCTGGACGGTCAACAATAACTGAAAGCAACAGGATTAAAGAAGAACATAAATAAACAGACAAATCTAGAGCTTGACTAACGCAGAAAGCCTTCAACTCCAGGTGACTCCTGAGGGTTATTTTCTGCCCATCTCGGGTCAGGCTCCCCTCTGAGGAAGCAGCTGATGGTTGGTTGGTGTGTTGCTGAATCGAATAAACCCCTGATTGTGGCAACATTTTGTTGCTGAGAGGACAAGGAAGCAAAGCTTCCTCTCTAACTTTGGTCTTTCTCTGGACCAAGCTCTTGTAAAAAATCCCAGCCTTTTCTCCGTCTTCGTGGATTGATTTCCTGGAAGCAGTTTTAATAACTGTTGCTGGAGGGACTTTTATCATCCCTTAGCATTTTACAAACTCTGAATATAGTAACAGCTGAAACGCGGCCACATCTGAGGAAGGTTGCTGCCAGAGCACAGCATTTTATAAAAGAACACATGATCGGCTCTTCCTTTTGCACAGAACTTCCATTATTTCCACTAAAAAGTCGAGGTGGGATTTCTGCCCTCCAGCCTTCTGTATCGCCTCCTGCTTCGACTCGCAGCCTCGGAGGCAGAGCGGGCGCTGGGCACCCTGCGATCTCCGATCCATCTCCTCCAGCTGGGGCTGGCTGTCAGCGGGGGGAATTAATACGCCGCATCTTATCTGACATTTTGAATGCCCCCGTGGGATTCGCCTTGTCATCGGTTCCTGGCAGCAGCCTCTCCTTTCGCCGTGGCTGCCGTGCTCAGGGCAGAGGGAGAGACGCTGTGCCCAAGGCTCGCTTGCTCCAGGGGTCGGTCCTGCCTTCCCGGTGCTGTATTTCATCCGTGTGCTGATTCACAGGCTCTCACCCCTCCGTGAAACTCTATCTCTTGTGACTTCCATCAGTCAAGTCAGGATGTAGCTGGAGCTTTTGACCTTGGGTGGTGATTTATCACCATCCCTCTTCGCCTTTTTTCATGGGTTCAGCAGTCGCAAGACAGTGCTCAAGCCTTAAAATAAAGGAGAGGGAGCCCCTGTCTTGTTGCTCCCCGGGCAGTGGCTGTGGAGCTGGGTGCCTCCTGCGTCTCGGTGCTGGGTTTCGCAGGATGGATCGGGTTCCCTCGCTTGTCCTGCACCTGCCCCACCATGTGTGTGTGTCCTAAACCCCACATCCCCTTAGCCTGGTCCCCTCTGGGCTCCCCTGGCACTGGTTATCCCTCCCTATTCCAAACGATGTCCCTCCTGCCTTCCCCGGTCCCTCTGCCTTCTCCACGCAGGTCGTGCCACCAGCGCTGCTGGATGGGAAAGACCTCTGCAGAGGAGGAGCTGGATGGGAAAAGAGCTTCTCCAGCCTCCTGCCTGCTGGCTTTTTCTGCTGGTGTGGTGTCAGCATATCTGAGCTGTGGTCAGCTTTGTTCTGCTTCGGTTTTTAATGCGTACAGGTGATTAATTGCAAACGCAGGACTCGGAGTGACATTTTCTGGTGTGGATATGAGGGGCTGCGTGTCGGGCAGGTTTATGTTCCCAGCCTGTGGGCTTTCTGCTGAGGGGCCAAGCATCGGTCTGGGAGCGAGAGGGAGTGCTCGGCAGCAGAGTGTTTTCCAGACAGCTCGACCCCTTACATCCGTCCTGCCTGCATCACGAGTCGGTCTGATGATCTCCCCTGCAGGGCACCCAGCGCTGGCTCTGGGGCTCAGCTGTGCTTGTAGAGTGTGTTAAGAGGACACGGAGGCCCTGAGAGCATGTAGTCACTGGTGGTTTAGCCCAGAGCAGTTTTGGTGGTGGGATGTTTGCGTAGGATGGGCTTTGATGGCTCCAGAGGAGATATCTCCGACAAGCACTGTGGCTGTGCTGGGTCAGCGTGGGCTGTCAAGACCCTCTTCTACCCCAGAAGCCAAGGAGGAGCAGGATAACTCCAAGCTATTGCTGGTAGGGATTGCTTTTCCCAGCCAGAACTTGGGAGCACCTGAGTCTGGTTAACTCTCTTGTGTATTTTTACCAGAGTGTGATTGCAGAGTGAATCCCTCGAGCTGTGCAGCCCCTCCGAGGGGTGAGCAGAGCCCGTTGCCCATCTGGCATGCAAAGCCCAGAGCTGCCCCAGCAGCCCGGGCCCTGAGCAGCAGCCAGGGCTGTGGTTATTGCTTTTCTTGCTCTGCAGCTGTGTAACCTTTGCATGAAAATTCTCCCTGGGTTGCAGACCAGGAGTGCTGCCAGACTGCGATTCAACGCCGTCGGCTTCGAGACGCCGAGATGGATGTGGCTGTAGGGGAGGGCCAGACCAACCACTGCACCCTCTCCTGAGACCCACAGGAGGAAAGTAGTTGCTTTGAAACAGTGAGTGTTTGCAGCGATGCAAGGGCTGTGTTGTGGGGCAGTTTTTGTAATGAAGTGTCAGCAGTGATGCTATGGATGAGCTATTTTCATAGAATCCTAGAATGGTTAGAGTTGGAAGGGACCTTAAAGATCATGGATTTCCGCCCCCCCTGCCATGGGCAGGGACACCTCCCACCACACCAGGTTGCTCCAAGCCTCATCCAGCCTGGCCTTGAACCCCTCCAGGGATGGGGCAACCACAGCTTCTCTGGGCAACCCGTTCCAGTGCCTCACTGCCCTCACAGAAAAGAATTTCTTCCTAATATCTCATCTAAATCTCCCCTCATCCAATTTAGAACCATTCCCCCTTGTCCTGTCCCTCCGCTCCCTGACAAGGAGTCCCTCTCCAGCTCTTGTGGAGCTCCCTCCAGATCCTGGAAGGCTGCTATTTTATTTCAAAAGATGCTGTGTAATGAGCAGGTCTCCCATCCAGTGGGTATATCGGCAGCAGTGGGCACAAGAAGGCGTTTGCAGCTGTTGTGGCAGTTTTACAAGGGTCTCCCGTGTTGCTGGTCTGGGGGATGTCCTGGTGCTGGTGTGTCCTGGGGAAGTCACTGATCACCAGGCTCCTGCGGCTGTAGCATCCTGAAGCCCTCGCTCCCCTGGGTGCGTTACAGTGCTAACAAATACTGGTTTGTTTTCTATCTTTTTTTTTGCTCTGATTGTGTAAAGTTCCCTTTCGGATCAACTGCTGAAAGGAAAACAGAAATCACACTAATACCTCATTGTGTGCCTTAAACAACACAAAATACCCCGATTTCCCTGCCGATTTAAAAGGCTTTTGTGTTTGGTGGGAACTCTGTCTACACTTGAGACTCTGCAGAAGCGTTTGTTTCTTAGTGATGGGGGATTGCAAGGCGTTTGACATCAAGATTACTATCAGTGCTCGATCCCGGCCGCCTTGGAGGGAACGGTAGCGGCAAAAGCCCAGGCAGCGGGTGGGAAACTGGGCTGTGATGTGTGGCGGTTCTGGCAGCCGGCCCGCTTCCAGTGACGGATGAGACTGGGGACCAAGAGAGACCCTGAACTTCAATTCAACGTCCCAGACTGCCACCCCACCCCTCGCCTTTCCTATAAACAGATGGGAAAATATCCCTTCCCCGTAGAGAGGGGGAAATTATTATTTTTTCTTATTACCTTTGTGTTTACATAGCTGTTCCTTGCTCAGTTCTAGTCATTTGGGGGCGTAATTTATAGAGGCCATGTATAATACACTTCTACATGTGTCTTAAATTTTTCCCACAAACACTTTAACTCCCTCTGTCCTCGCTGCTTTTTATGTGTTTGTCTTGCTGTCTTGCCTACCAGGAAAGCGTGAAAAAATGCCAGTGAAAAGCAGGTGCCAGAGGCTCTTTGAAGGTGCTGCTGGAGTCCCGGAGCTCTGTACCCGTCTTTTTGCAAGCTCTGTGCCCCCATTCTCCTGGGGGTGAAAGGCGGGGAGAATTTGACTCAAAGCAGAACTGCAGGGACAGAAATTATTTATGAGATATCTCGAGATGTTCCTATGCAGGCCTCCTCCTAAGAGGTTAACACAAGGCACGCACATGGAGAAAAAGAGGTGTTTTTTGGGAGGTGTATTTCCTAGTCCTGGGTGTAGCGCTTAATTATGCAATGTATCCTTAAATTATGCATTGTCTTCAGGCTGTTGAATACGATTTGGTTGTTGAACACCTGGAAAAAGGAGGCTGATAAAAGAGACTCCTTGTATGTTGGTAGACCGACCTGTCTGCAGCATCCTTCCTGTGTGATTTGCTGCCTGCGTTGTTATCTGTATGTTTAGCTACTTTTAGTTACTTTTTTTTTTTTTATCTATATGTTTATGCTGCTTTTCCCTGATCGGAGGATCAAATCAAGCTGCCAGCCCCAGTGCCTCTTTGAAACTTCCACACATAAAATAACCAGGCCACCTCCGGTGTCAGCTGTGGGCCCTGGGGCTTTGCTCTCCCCGTAGATCGTGTTAACCGCTCTCCAGTTCTGCTCAAATTAAACGTTTTCCTATCCGATGTGGGCTGCGGAGGATCCCGGCTGTCAGCCTGCCTGCACGTCGGGAGGAGAGGAGGCAGCTTGTGCTCCCAGCCGGGCGTGCGTGCCAGCCATCTGCTGCTTTGCCCTCAAATAAGATGCTCAGCTCGCAGTCGCTTGGACGGCTTAGCCCGGGAAATTGCGAAGAACAGCGGTGCCAGTGCTGGGCAACCAGGGTGGTAAGAGGAAAAAGGACAAAAAAAATGGGAAGAAGGGAAGGGGAAGGGATGCGAGGTTGGGGCTGGCCCAGGTCCCTCACCCCGGGGCTTTGGCTGCAGAGCTCCTCGGGGGAACAAAGAGCAACCCTGCGCTGGCAGCCGCCGTGCCAGAAAACCCCGCAGAGAGGATTTCCTTCCTCTTTGGCTCCAAAGCTTTCGCCCTTGTGTCTCACGGCCAGCAAGAACAAAAGCTCAGGCTTGCAAGCTGGCTCCTGCCGGGGTCTCCCCTGTCGTCCCCCCCAGTGTTGGCTGTGGGGCAACGCAAGCTGGACCCGGCTGTGCTGGGCTCCTGCTGCAGAGACGCAGCAAGGAGAGGGTAGAGGTGACATGCAGGACTTTTGATTTGATTTATGTTTCGCTCGCACCAAGTCATATTTCTGGAACTGGTGGGGGGAGCATCAGCAGCAGGAACTGCTGGACCCAGCACTGGGAGAAACTGGTCCTAAGGTTGGTTTTAACTGGGCTTTCTCCCATCTTAGGCAGCATGGGGGCACAGGGGACCCATAAGACAGTAGCTTGGCTGTCCGCTGGTCCATGTGTGCCAGCAGCCCCGGTGCCCTGCGCTGTCAGTCTCAACCATTCACATCAATCTTGTTTATTGCAATTCCGAATCCTCCCTCCCCAGCTCATTAATGGTCTCAGAGCAGACATCTCTCTCACCATTGTAGTTTGTAATTAGATTTTGATTTGCTTTCAGAGAGAAAACAGCAGCACAATAGACGTTAATTTATCCCAAGCCTCTCTCGGTCTCCTCCGTGTCGCAAGGTCAGACCTTGGTGTGCACCACCTGCCCTCGATGCCTTCCCCGCTTCTCGGCTGCGTGCTGTTCCTGCGCTGCATCCATCCCCTTTTGTTTCAGGGGGTTCCCTTACGCACGAAGGCGAAGGAGCGACGAGGGAGGGCTGGAAGAGGAGCCTTCTCTCGGGCTGAGCTTGAATCGCAAGGACAGGCGTGACCTGGATTTAAACGAAAAGTGCGAGGGAGCAGCCTGTTCTGCAGCCCCGCGCCTGCTGTCTGTGGAGCCTGGGTGGCCCCTGGTGCTTGTAAACCCTTTAAGGCACGATGTAAAACCACAGTTTAACATTGCATGTGAGGGGGGACAGGGAAGTCCCCCGCAGCGCCGGACTGTGGTAGCAGAGCGGTGGGAACGGCCGTGGCTGTCTCGCCAGCCTGCAGCAGATCCGGGCAGTGGAGCTGGAGGTAGAGCTGGGACGTGGGCTCTGACAGCCCCCACGGCCCTGGATCAAAGGTGCTTTTCCACCTGAGAGCTGCTTGCAAGTTCCTCAGATGGGATTTATGTTTCAGCCTGTGTCTCTGGAGCCTGGGACTGGCAAGAGCCGAGCGTGTGTCTGTAATGGAAACCCCGCTGTGTTCTTGCGTGGGCTCTCGCGGGTCTGCTGGAAAGCAGGGTCTTTCTAGCACCTCACTGGGGGAATTGGCCAGACCCTGAGGGTGTTGCCTCCAAGACTGGATTTTCAGAAGAAAAGTGGTTTTGCATTTCATTGATCAGAAAGCAGCAGCCACCCACATTGGGAACATGTTCGTTATTGCTGAGGGATCAGCTTTTGGGTTCTTAAATGAGCTTTATCTGGCTGTCGCTGGTCAGGGTGGAAGCAGGCGTTGAAGGATGAGCAGAGGCAGTGTCTACCCTGCTGCTGGCACGGGCAGGTGTCTCTGAAACCTCCACATCTCCCGGGCAGAGGCACCTCTGTATCCTGTGGAGGATGGATGGATGGATGGATGGATGGATGGATGGATGGATGGATGGATGGATGCAGAGGACCTTTCATGGTCCAGGTTCACACAACAGCAAAAGAACGCAGTCCCCAGCAAGGGTGGGAGGACCACTTTCCCATCATCCAGGGCTCATTGCCCTGCAAGCAGTTGTGCTTTATCTTTGCTAGCATTAACCGCTGCAGCTCAGGATTTATGTTAGTAGGTGAATGTGACCAAGAGCTGATAAATCAATCAGCGCAACGAAAAATAGAGCCCGGCAGCTGCTGGGAGCCAGGGATCCCTTCCCCTCCAGTGTGTGTGGAGCAAGAGGGGATTTCATCCACCCCAGCTGGGTGCCAGCCCTGCGCAGAAACAGCCGTGGGCTGCTGCGGAGACCTCTAGAATGACACCTTTATCTGGAAAAATTACTGCGGCTGTCTGCAAAACTTCTCTCCAACGTGCCTCTCGGCCAGGCTTTTCCCAGTCACTGGGGTGGGGGAAATAACCGAGCCAGCCGCCGGTGCGGGGAGCAGCTTTGCGACTGACGCTGTGCGCTGCTGCGTGGCCCGATGTCTTGGGATTGCCTCAGACCTCAAATATTAAGCCATCGTTTTAAAGTCCCTCGCGGCCGGTCGTGGATGGAGTGGCAGAGGGAGCCAAGGGCTGCGGTTTCCAGGTCCTCCAGGACTGTGTGGTGATGCTTTGCGGAGGGATAAGGTTACCAGAGGAATCCGGTGAGTCTAGTTTTTCCACTGGACTGCTGTGCTTCACCACCTGCACAGGAGCCAGAGAGGTTTCTGTAAAGCTGATCAAGCCTGTACGGCGTCTTGCGAGGGGGTGTATTTCCTCGCTCGGCTGTGCTGGAGTGAGCGTGGAGTTTAGCAGGCGCACAGCCTGAGTCGGGAGCGAGGATGGGCGCTCTGAGAGGATCAGCTGCTTTCGGGCTGAAGAGTCCGTAGATTATTTCCACATCTGTGTTAGCTTTGGCTTGATCCTGCAGATTTGCAACAGCTGTTGGGAAGCGGAGCAGAGATCCCCTCTTTAAATGGATGATCAAATCCTCTGAGTGTGGAGTGTGTTATTTCTATGTCATCCTCTTCACGGCAGGAAAAACAGCTTTTAAAAGTTGCTGAGGCAGCACTCTGCCCTGCTGCCTGAGCTATCATCCCATCATCCTGCGGTTTCAGAGCAAGTCCTAATTTGCTTTCCTCGTCCCACGCCCAGCCCAACACAGGACCCTTTGCGAGGTGAGCGGCTGTGCAGGTACTCACACAAGGGATGCTTATTTTCCCTCCTGGGCTCCCCTTCCTGCCTGGACCACAACCAGCAGGCATATGCCAAGCAGGACCAAGAAGGAGCTCTTCTCCTTTCCAGACCTTGCGAGGGTGCAAACCCTCAACACTTTACCCTGCGAAAAACTAAACCGGTGCAATAGTTTGCTGTGAGAGATGGGTTAGGTCATCCTGGCGTTCCCAGGCTTTAGGTGGAGATTGGATGTCTTTGCTCGAAGCTGCAGTTCAGCTGCAAAATAGTGGTGTGGGAATCCCATAATGAGCAATCTTATCCAAAAAGCCCAGCTAAAGCCAGGCCTATTTCCTCTCAAGGTTCTCCTCTTTCAGGTCAAACTTGCCAGAAAAGGAGCCATCAGGCTGCCTTCACAAGTGTCTTGCCAGGCTTCGGAAAGCCCGGTCTGGCTGAAGAGGACCAGGGTGGTGGGAATGATGGTAGATAGAATCATAGAATGATTAGAGTTGGAAAGGACCTTGAAGATCATCCAGTTCCNATCTTTGTGGCCCTCCGTTGGACCCGTTCTAACAGTTCTATGTCCTTTCTCTGTTGAGGACTCCAGAGCTGGACACAGGACTCCAGGTGGGGTCTCACGAGCGCAGAGTAGAGGGGCAGAATCACCTCCTGTGACCTGCTGGTCACGCTTCTTTTGATGCAGATCCTGGCACTCATCCTGCAGCACGTGCCTTCCTCATTCCCCATCAGCTTTCCTAGGGTCGCGACGGAGGTAAGACATGGACACACTCCATATGAGTGATCAGCAAGCTTCAACTTTATTGGGATAGCTCAGTCTTTTTATAACAGGTAGAATTAGCTCATACACATTGCAAAAGGTGAGCTCACAGTTGGCTAGCTCCGTAAATGTCCCCCCGCTCCTAGTACCTTCTTCACAGTTCTCTTATCTCCTTTTTCCCCGTGCCTGGGCAGTCACAGACCTTCTGTTTTTCTTCCAGGGGCAGGATGCCCTTGACTCTTTGCCAATCAGAGCGGCTGGGTTTGGTGTTTCTCGAGCTCCTGCTCGGCCAGCGGAATCATGTCTACGTGGCCCTTCTCAGCTAGCCATCCCTCCACACCTAGCGGGCAGGAGGATCCTCAAACCAAACTGCTCCCTCTTTGTATCGGAAAGGAGATGAACGTGGTGCTTAGACAGCAAAATTAATCCGGTTAGTGTGTGGAGGCCACTTAATTTGCAATTCAAGCCTTTTATAACCAGGTTTAAAATGGCAACCTGGTTCCAGTCGTCCTACGTAGAACCTTTCTGTTTGTTCATTGCTGTTGTGTGATGGGTTTCGGTGATAAACCTGAGTTGCAAATATTCACCACTGCTGAGCACGCACAAAGCTCTGAAAGGTTTGGGGTGGCCCGTGGTGTCCGGGAGCTGGGTGATGTTTGCAGCTTTTGCAAAGGCTCCAGGTGAAACCTGGCAGTTCTGGTTGCTTTTTCTCGTTCACCCCAGGTGTGACTGAGTGTGACGTGATGTTCATTGGGTTCAGAGCTCGGTGGTGGACGCGCTTCCCCAGCAGCACCAGATGTCACGTTGACCTTTTTTTGATGCTTTTTGACCCTTTTGACACAGGACTAGCTTCAGGCTTGCTTGAGGCATTCTCCTATGGACCCTCAATGATTAGAAGTGATCAGTTAAAAGTGGCAACCCTTCATTTCATGGGAACAGAGTCTGCGTTGCAGATTCATATCATAAGCGTCCGGGCAGCCAAGACTAGTCTCTGCAAAGGCAGTTTGAGCCCGGTGGGGACTTCCAGCATATATGAAAATACCCAGGGCCAGTTGTTGGCGAGAGCTGCCAGATCTGTTGGACCTCATAGACGGCCAGCACTTCCAGAAAGAATGGGTTTAGTTGGTCTTATCCCCTTATCTGGGGTGTCCCAGCCCTGTCCCTCTGAGCACAGCCAGTGGATGCAGCCTTTTGGCTCTGAAGTGCAGACCCTACCACTTCCCCAGCCAAAAAAAACTGCCAGGACCTGCCGTGGTGCCCCAGGGGAGCTGCTGGCCGTATACAAAGGACTTTGCAAAATGAAGTGAAATGTAAGCAACTATTTAAAAAGAATGATCCAATTGATAGTTGTAGTTTCCTCATTGTTTGCAACACCCCGTTAAATGTCTGCGATCCTTACAAAGAGTTTTTTCCCCAGCCCTTAAACTCCACAGAGGTGGATTTTACTTTTTGGGGTTTGAAGGCCCTCCTTGTGAGGGGGCTGCTTTGCATTTAGTATGATTTTTTTTTATATTTATTTTTTTTTTCCTTTTTATGCCCAGGTTTGTGACTCAGCATTGTGAATGTGTCAGCTCATCCCAAGAAATACATCTATTGGAAATCGAAGGCTGGTGGGCAGGACACTAAGGGTTGTTTTTCTAGTAGGTGGAGATTAATAGTCATCCTAGATCAGTAGTAATGCTTTCCTTCACACCCAAGAGGGTTTTGCTAACACCTCCTTGTAAGCAGACTGGCGCCTGTCACACATCCAGGTATATCTTTATAAAAGGTATTGGAAGAAATATTTAGTACAGCACCATTAAAACCTGAATGTGGATGTGACTTTCCCCTCAGCTACATCCCTGGTGAGCAAACCAAGGGAGGCAGTTTGCTCTGATCTATTACATCCCATTCCTGCCCTCGTTTGCCTGCTTCCCCGGATCATTCCTGTGTTGGGAAATGGGATTGTCTCTGTTCGGAAACCGGGGATGTGGCCTCTTTCTCTGGGAAAGCACATGGGTTCAGTTTCCACTGGACCACTTCCAGATACTGATGGAAGCAGCAACACATTGCATGGGGGTTTCTCCAGGTCTTGTGCTCACATTGGCGCTGGGTGGGATTCTCAGTGGTCCCCTCCTGCCCTTCTCCCTTGGCTGGATTTTATTCTCCAACCCAAGCAAGTTGTAAACACCCGGAGCCCGAGAGGCTTTGCAGAGCAGTGCTTGACGGTAGGAGAAAGGTGGTGATTCATTTCCTTCCCCTCTGGCTCTCGGTGATAGTTTGGCTTTTGTTTAAGAGTTTGATAATTCACCGCTGGGCTGTTTAGGTTGAAAATGCTTGGAGAAATGTAAAATGTAAGTAAATGCAGCGATCCCAGCAGCTCCTCAGTGCAGGATGGGGAGACCAGTTCCCCCAGCTGCAGGTGTAGGCTCTCTGCAGCCGTGCCAGCCGCTGTCGGCGTCTTGTTCCTCCCCATCTCTGTGAGCTTCTGTACATGTGTTAAGCTCCTAATTATCCTGTGCCAGAAGCACATGCTGAGAAATGTCAACCCAGGGCTGTGTCACCCCCAGAGCGCTCCGTCACCGGTGTTCTGCTCACAGCAGAACGTGAAGACCAGCAGACAGCGGCATCTAGACCAGGATGCCCAAAACGTGGCCAACGCGTCTTGCGTGGCTTCTGCCCGAGGCTGGCGGATACCACTGCGGGGCTGGCACTGCGAGATGAGCTGAGCTGGGTTCCGTGGCCACCAGGCTGATGTCAAACCCGTTATTCACCTCCTGGGAACAAACCCAGGAAGCCCCGGTGGCAGAAGAATTGTGTTTCTGTGTGTTGGCCTTGTTTTCAGCGCGGCTGTGCCTTGGCAGGGTTTGCTGGTTTGTTTAATGAACATTGAAACGGGAGGGGAGGAAGCAGCCAGGGAAGTATTACAAATTGCTTCAGAGCAGTGGCATTAGAAATATTTGTGCTTACCACGTCTTCTAAACAAAGACCTCGAAGTGTGGTAAATATTATCCCCATTTTACTTGCAAAGAGGGAAATGCAGCAGGAGGAGAAGCTTTACCTGCGCTCGCAGACAAGCCTGCAACAGGCGTGAGACAAACGCTGCTCTCGCCCACGGTACCGAGGGGATGGTGTGGACAGATCGTGTCTCTGCAGGTGCCGGAGGTCCAGTTGGCCCAGCAGCTCTGGAGAGATGCGCTCACATGCCTTCCTATGCGCTCCTGAAGCGCCAGCTCTGTTTCTGTGCTTAGCTCTGATTGCTGGCCTGAAGGATGCCAACACCCCAAAATCTGCCTCTTCAACGCTGCTAAATTTATCTTTCTCCTCTCCCCTCCCCATCTCTTTTACAGCTGAAACTGTGGAACAAGTACAGAGTCTCCAACATTCCTTCCCTGATATTTATCGATGCCTCCACCGGGAAGGTGGTTTGCAGGAATGGCCTCCTAGTGATCCGAGATGACCCAGAAGGTGAGACCTGGAGTCTCTTGTGCCATAGGAACACCAGCACAAGGCTGCCTTTTCATTTCAATTCATTTTTAATTGCCTGGGAAGCTGGGTGTGTGGGGGGGGTGTGTGGAGGGGGGAAGGAAACAAACAACTGTTGTCGTACTTAACTAATCGAGGCACTGTATTATTTTCAGCCTAAAATTTCCTGCGCCGTTCCTGCCAGATCTTGTGTTTTGGTTTTACTTGTTGAAAAGAACAAAGATTTCCCCTCCAGGATTTTTGTCTGAAGTGCTAATGAGGAAAACGTTAGACTAACTGAAACGTTAAGTTTGGATTTTTCCCTGATGGAGGCACATGGACAGGCAGATCGAGGGCCCAGACTTGCCATCCCTTGGGAACAGAATCCTTCTGAAATACTGAGTGGGACTTTATCACTGACATCACTTTTTTTTTAGGATAAATGAAATTCTCATTATTTACAAATGCAACAGAAATATACTACTGTTCTCTGGTTTTGAGGTTTACAGTATGGGAAGTTGATGTTAAATCCACCTTATCCCAATTCTCAAAAACCAAAATGAGCAAAACACGCCCTTCCTCGTAGACTCTTCAAACCCATCGTTCAGCTGCCAGGCTGCCCGTGCACACCAGTGATCCACCACTCGTTTCACCGTGCAGTAGATGCCAAGCGTGGTGAGGGAGTCTTTAATTCAGGTGGCAGGAACTGTGCAGCAAGTAGACGTTGTGGCCTGAGCCATCTGTGATGTTTCCTCCTCCCTGGCTGGGAACATGGGTTGATTGCTCCGGGAGCTGGCAGCAGATGATTCAGAGCATGTGTTTGCGTGTACGCACACATGCTTGCTTTGGGGTACAGAGGGTTACTCTAAGTTTAGTTTATATTTAGAGGCTTTTTGTATCTTTATATATTTTTATAAACCATCTTATATATATATATAAAAGGTTTCATAAATAAATAAATATATGTGTGTGTATAAAATATATGGTTAATATCAGTGTAAGGCAAATAGTCTGACTGCATTCCTGAGCACGTACCACCTTGCCCTCCGTTGTTAAAACAAACGCTGTTGATAAGGAAAAGATGCCTCTGGGGGCACAAAAACCCAAGCAGGCTTTGTCAAGCCAAAGGAGCTAGGACTGGAGTGAGAGTGCAGCCCTCCTGCAAGAAAGAGGTGGCCCTGGCTCTGGTGCACAGCTTGGCTTTCCTGGCTCCCCTGTTTCTTTTTCAGAAGGTGGCATGGGTTTGGGTTGGTTTTTTTTTGGTGGAAAAAATTCTGGTTTGAACATCTTGGTTTTTTGTGTCTTCTTTCCACCCTCATCCCAACCCCTGTCCAGGTCTGGAGTTCCCCTGGGGGCCAAAACCCTTCAGTGAAGTTGTTGCTGGGCCTCTGCTAAGGAACAATGGCCAGACGCTAGACAGCACTGCCCTGGAGGGCTCACACGTTGGGGTCTATTTCTCTGCACACTGGGTGAGTAGTAGGAGTTTTGCAGAGCAATTTGAGTGAGCTCTGGAGGTTTTCTGGGGGTTCCCCTGCAGGTCTTGTTGCAGAGCTCTGTGGGAAGGTAAAGACCTCTGGCTGGTTGGTGTTGAACCAGACATTCTGGAAGAAAGCACAGCTTTGCAGTGGCCTGTTGTCCTCAGCTGGCCCTTTAGAAGGGGGAGAGTAGTCAGATTTTAAAAACAGGAGTGGTTTTGTTGGCAACTTATGGGCCATAAACCCCAGCCAGGTTGAGGGCTGCTGCCCGGTACTCCAGCAAAGATGAAGTCATGTCTGTCTTTTCATGGTCATCTGGACCTGCTGGGTCTGGGTCTGGCAGGTCATCTGGACCGGCTGGGTCTGGGTCTGGCTCTGTGGAGGAGACAATGTCCTGATGCACGTGTTGTGTTTTGCAGTGCCCACCGTGCCGAAGCCTCACAAGGGTCTTGGTGGAGTCCTACCGGAAAATCAAAGAGGCGGGCCAGAAATTTGAGATCCTCTTCGTTAGTGCAGACAGGTAAGGAAGGGCTAACAGCAGGCTGTGCGGGCAGAGCTGGCTGCCCCCAGGCTGGGAAGCTGTGAGCATTGCCAGTTTGATTTGAGGAAGAAATTAGATTTGGGGTAGAGTCTGGTATCAGAAAGGCTGCCCGAGTGCTTTGCCCTCTGCCCAGCAGCGAGGTGCAGATTGGGGTTAGCAAGGGCAGCAGTGGGCTGGAGCGCAGGCTCCATCCATGGAGCAGCTCCCTGTTTTGCTTTGTTGCTCATGGGCTTGAGGTCTGAAGGATGCTTAGCTGCTGCTGCTGTCACTGTGGGCATTCAGATACCCTAGAGAGTTTGGAATTGGGGAAACTGAGGAAAAATGCACCACGGACCCTTTACTGAAGGACTGGGGGATTTAAATCTGGTGTAGCTCTCCCCAGCCCACTTACTGGTGGGCTTTGGTGGAAGGGATGAAGGGCTTCACGGGCCAGGTTTTTAACGAGGAGAGGAGGAAAGAGGTTTGCAAGCTGAGGAGGTGCCCCCTGGATCCCATGCCCTGTTCCCCTTGTGCAGGTCAGAGGACTCCTTCAAGCAGTATTTCAGCGAGATGCCCTGGGTAGCTGTGCCCTACGGCGACGAGGGCCGACGGTCGCGCCTGAATCGACTCTATGGCATACAAGGTAGGGAAGGCCACGCTGATGCACAGCTCTCCTTTCTGCTCCTTTTTTTTTTTTTCCTTTTTGAACATTTGTAATGTTTTTCCTCATCTAACTAAAACAAGAAAATGGCAAAGCAAAGCAGAGTGCCCCAGGCAGAGCTGCTTCGTGTTTCTGCTCTCCACAAACTCACATTCCTACCACCTGCCAGGCAGGCTGTTAGTTGAAACAGGACTTCCATAAACAACCTAATTCTTCCTGGAAACTTGGAAGCTGTTTTTGGCTTGGATGTTTTTTGCCTAATTACCAGTTTATTTATTTTTCTTTTTCTTGAAGGTTTGAATTTAATTTTCTTGCTGTTTTATGTATCGCAAAGGCAGGCCATGGTTCTCTGCAGAGACTGAGGGAGATGGCATCTGGTTTATGTTAGTGACATGAATTACAGAAGAGCGTGTGTTTGATGTAAACCATGGCTTCGCCTTTACTGTACGTGCCAGTGCCAGAATTCCAGCAGCCCCGGCTGCTCGGAGGGGCAGGGGAAAGTCTCTGTCTGTCTGGGTGGCTTCAGAGAGTCCCCCTGATGATAAAAGCTCACAGCAACCCTCCTGGGGACCGGCACCTTGTTCCTGCAGGAGACAAACTGCAGCGTGGGGACATGTGAGGCGAATAGCCCTCAAGGAGGTCTTCTGTACGTACCTACAGTTTCTCCCTGTGGTTAAAGGGTCTTGCTGTACCCTGTTTGTTAGCTGTTTCCATGTGGCATTGGTGGGGTGGGCACAGGCTGGCAAAGGGTTAATGCAGTCTGCAGGGGAGAAGGAGTGTTGCCAGAGGTGACCAAGGACCTGGGGAGAGTGACAGGAGCAATAATCCCTCCTTGGGGTCCTCTCCGAACACCCCTTCAGGGGTGACCTCAGGTGCCGTCCTCAGCTCTGTTTCCTGACCTTAAACCGAAAATGATTTGCCTGCTTTAAATAGCCATCAGTTTGCTGCTTAATTGCCTTCCCATGAGGCAAGAGCTTTCCAAATTCATCCGTCTTTTCCCCGGCCTGATCACAAAGTTCTCTAGTGCCAGTTTCGGCCGAAGGCCGCAGGATGGCTGCCAGTTTCACTTGGGTTGTCTGTAAATAAGGTGTCCGGACATGGATACTTGAGCAGCAGGCATGCTGTAGCCAAGGAAACGGTGACAACAGCTTTCCCTCTAACTCCAGCCACTGGCTCCTTAAATATCTCTTTTCATTGTGTGCTGACCTGAAAATGTAAATATTTGCTGTTCTCCTGCGCCCTGACCCCTTCCTCTGCCAGGGTGGCTCCCATATTACCCCTGCATTTCAGCTGCTCTCCCAGGGATGCTGAGCCTGGGATTTGGGCATGTTTGAGCATGAACCCTTCTGCTTATCTGTCAGGGTTTTCCTGTAAAGCGGGCACCTCTCCGCGAGGATGAACTGTGATCCCTCAAAGTCTGTAGGGAGTACTGCAGGGAGGGTGCTGGGACATGAGGGAGAAGGATGGAGGGAAACCCTTATGCTGCTCCTCAGGGACCCCAGGTTGTCCTTGACCGCGGCACAGGCTGCCGTACCACCTCTAGCAAGAGCTTCCTGCAAACAGAGCCTGGCTCATCGCTACTGGTGGTTATTCCGCATAAATGAAAAATTGGATCCAGGTAATCTGACTTGCTTTTTCCCCAAATGTGTGGTTCTGATGCTGCCAAGCATCTTTGAAGCCTCCTTCGGAGCTGCAGCTATGCAGCAGTGAGAGTGTGTAGCCCATTCACAGTGTCCAAGGTAGCATCCTGGTGGTTCCTTGGGTTATGAGCGCAACGTGCACGTGGTGTGTTTTTTCCACTGTTTTTTTGTACAGCTGGGAGCCGAAACAACAGAAGAGCTTGTCTTCCCCAACTGCTCTAAGTTCCTGAGTAGCAGAAAGCAGCAAGAGAGTCAAATCTCTTGTTGTTTTAATCCTGTGTTGGCCCCTGCAGCGTTCAAAAACTCAGTGTAAAATATAAGTTGAGTTATTGGCCTTTATTTGGGTTTACTTGAATGCCTCTATTCATAACCCATGTGCAGTCAGTGGGCTGTACTGTACCCACCTATATTAAATTGCTTCTGGGTGCAGCGCTATCTTGAGAGAGAGTCATGCCTTGTGTCCTGCCTGCTTAGAAATAATTCCCTGTTGTGTGTGCAGCTCCTGGTCTGCAGGATCCTGCCTTAGATGAAATCCTCTGATGTTGGCTCTCCTTCTGATGGGATGGGGAGAGGTGCTAAATGTTATAGTTATGGTCAGATAGGAATTGCCCCCTGCTGTTGTGCATCTCATGAGAGATTTTAGGTTCCTGAGCATTCCCTCCGTGGCGTCTCTTTGAGATTTGCAGCCCTTTGGGGGAACTTCCAAAAACTGTTGTTTCACCCCTGCCCCATGCTTTAGCTCAGACACTCACAGGTCATTCTCGCAGCCTGGCTGGTGGGAGTCGCTGTTACGGGAGGTTTCTTCTGCCGGATTTCTGGAGCTGTCTTCTGAAAAGGTGAAAAACCAGCAATAAAACCCACCACCTCTCCCTTGGTTGGTGGATTCCGAGTGTTTGCTTCTCGATGATTTTGATGACTCGCCCAAATGACTTAATGCAGATGAGATTTCCGTGTCAGATGTCTGTTTTAATATGTAAGTAGGTAAATGTATTGTCAGGTTCGGTAGCAAATCATTTGGCCCCTGTGTTTCTGTAAAATGCTGGCCCCGTGGGGACTGAATCCATTTTCTAATGCATAAAATCAAACGGAGCCCGTCTATGCTAATTCCTTTCCAAGCTTATACAATATTCATTACGGAGTGTCTGATCTGTGATTCTTCTTGATAAGTAAATTCAGGTGTTATGACTCATGGCAATTACCAAAGCCCCCAAAAGGCAGTAAAATAAGAAATAGTGGCTGGGATGAGTAGGGAGAGAGACTGGGGTGTGTGTGTATGTAATATTTGGGCTAGTGGGTGTGAGTAAGGTTAAGGATGGTTCCCCTGGCCCTGCTGGTCTGTGGCCCGTGCAAAGAGAACACATTTGCCTGGGGAGTAGTCACAAGGTTCACCTGGGAGGACAAGGCTGATCCTATGGGATGCTACCATGAGCCTGGTGAGGCTGTGTCCCAGAGACCTGGCCAGGGAAGGAGCAGACAGGGCAACGATGCTCAGGACTGGGAGCAGATGGGTCGTGGCATCCTCAGCCCTCACTGGGCAGGTCCGGAACGGAAACCAGAGCTTCATGGCCGGTGAGAAACCTCTGACACTGGTAAAAGGTGCAGGGATTGACCCGGCACGCGTCATACACCTCCTTACAGACTGAAAACCCAGCCCCACGTTTCCTGATGTGTTACTTCTATTTTCTAAACATGCTATGCCCAGCATGAGTTATCTTCAAGACTCTTTGTTTTGAGTCAATTTTGTATTTGCAGTTGGAGGTTTCGGTGTCTGCGTATGCAAAACAGGTAAAGTCAAAATGCTTTGAATAGTGGATGAAGACCCTGATAGCTGTGGGATCACACTCACAACGGTCTAAATTGGGCCATTAATTTTCCCAGATCAGCAAAGCTCATTTAAAATCTCTGCCTCGGTGTGCTGCATTGTTCAGGCTGACTGGCGGTGGGTACCGAGCTGAGCCCACGCTTTTAGCCTGTCCCTCGTGTGTAACGCAGGTCTGGAGAGGACAGAAGAGTAGCCACTTGGGACGGAGTTGAGAATCATAAATGGATAAAGATCTGAATCATCTGGGATGCTGATTCCCATGTGCTTCTCCTGGCTTCAGCACTAGTTTGTGCCTTGCAGGGAAGGACCAAAGTGAGATTTCCCAATTCCTCCCATCCTGTTTTAACCCATCCCTGCCCTAGAGCTATTTTAAATTCCAGCAGGTAATGAATAAGCCTTTTTGTGATACAAAATGGTTTTCTTGGCATACCCCTAGGATTTGCAAGCCCAGCCATCGGGGTGTTCCTGCGCTCCTGCTCTTGCACCAGCCTGGTGCTTCCCCTTTGCCGACGGGCAGGAATGTGAGCGGCGCTGCCGGGCTGGAATGAAGAGAATGTGGCCGCTCGCCCGGACCTGCAAGCAGGCGTGGGACAGACAGACAGCTGTGTATTTCCTAGAGAAATGCCTAGAATTCAGAGGGTTTGTGAGTAAACCCACTGTTGTATAAACAAGGGAGCTCATTGCCAGGATGCAAGCACGCCGGGTCCCCCCAGCTCAGAGAATGGATCTGCAGGGTATTTCTAACAAATGAGCTTAAAATGAAGTTTTGGATGAGGGCAGGAGGGTTTGAGTTGTCTTGGTTTGCTGCTTGTGGTTTGAGGGATGTTCTTTGTCTCCTCAATGAGGGAGGAATGGTGTACTTTCCAGATGAAGTCACCAACATGAGCCACTCCTGTTGACTTGCCTGTGACAGTTTTGTGGCAGAAAAGCCCTTTTGGTCCCTTATCAGATGGGACGGTCACCAGCTGGTGTCCACCCTGCCCCACTGCCAGCCCAGCCACATTTGAATAGGTGACTTGTGCTAAATCTCTGCTGCAAGTGTGTTTGCTTCACTTCTGAAAGCTTCTCCTTTAGGATGGGGTTTTCCAGCCCTGTAACTGGGGGTAGAACGCTGCTTTGTGCCGAAGGCCAGAACCTCATCAGATGTCCCCCAAACCCCTTTCTGCTCCTTCACAGCTTCATTAGTCTCAGGAGGGGTGCGTTTTGGCAGATCTGTACTGTCCTTCTTCATATAGAGGGACATAGTTAACTGATTATCTCTTGGTTGTTTGGTTTTTTTTCCCCAAGTGAAGCGAAATGCACGCGTTCCTTCTTTTCCCCAGAATCCAAACTGTAGAAAGGAATAACCCGGCACCTATGTCCTGTGGGCTGGAAGATGCTTGCCTTGGTGCTGTGCCAGGGCTGGCAGAAGTGTGTTGTGCTCAGTAATGAGCAGCTCCAGGTCCCAGCTGGGGAAAATAAGCAGGTTTTGTGCTTGAGATCCACAAGCTGGCACCAGCTTGCAAGGGAGTCTCCTCTTCCCCACATGCTCTTCTCTGACAGACCCAGACCTGCATCCATCCCAGCCTCTTAGCTCCTTGAGGGTACCATGGCGTGGTCAGGAGCTCACTGGATTCAGGTGGTGTGAAAGGGTGGTCGAACGGGGTAATAACATTCATGACTCATTAGACACATCCTCATCCTCTGGAAATTGCTGGGTGGTTAGTGCCGAGCACTGGAGGGGCGTGGGGGTTCATGGAGGACTTTGTGGCTGCTGAAATATATGGTGTTCCTTCCCAGAAGGAACACACCCTGCTTCCTGGCTGCTGTTGCCTGTGGTCCACCCTGCAGAAAGGTTTCCGTGTGTTCCTGTGAACCGGGGACCGGGCTCTTCCAGCATTAGCCATGTCTCGGCCCTGGGGTGGTGGTTCCTGTGCAGCAGCGATGCTCTGTTCGTGCGCAGGAGGCACATCTGGCTGGCACTTCTGCAAGAGGGAGCTTGTTAGGAGGGTCCCTGCATGGTCTTGGTGGGGTTTGCCTCCAGGAGCACCAGACGGTGGTGATCCCTGCCTGCGCTCGGGCAGGGGGAGGCAAGCAATGCCAGAGCCTGTCTCTCCGCTTCCTGCTCTGGCTGCTGAATTACAGCACTCTGCTGGGTGGGAAACAGCATCCAGGGACCCCGATTCCCACAGTGTGTGAACTGCGGAAAGGCTCGCTGGGCTGCTGCCAGAGCCGGAGGCGATAGGAAAGGGCCTTTCTCCCCACGCCCTGTCGCTGGCCGCTTCGCGCTTTGGCTGATCCCTCCTGTTTTTCTTCCGTTGCAGGCATCCCGACGCTCATCGTCCTGGACTCCAAGGGAGACGTGATCACGCGGCAGGGGCGGGTGGAGGTGCTGAACGACGTCGAGTGCCGCGAGTTCCCCTGGCACCCCAAACCTGTGCTGGAGCTGACGGACTCCAATGCTGTGCAGCTGAATGAGGGCCCCTGCCTCGTTCTCTTTGTAGGTATGGAGCATCGCTGCTTTGAAAGCAGAGCCTGTGCTCGGGAAAGGGAGGTGGGCTACCTGCCAGCTCGGCTGGAGCTGGCCACTGGGCTGAAAACCTGCCTCCAGTTGTGACAGTGTCTGTGGCAAAAGGAACATCAACATCTCGGCGTTTCCGTCACCGAGATGGTGACTATGGGCTATGGGCTCACGCGCCTGGAAAGGCCATGAGGAGAGAAAGTTCAGCGTGGAGTCCCCTCGAGGGATTCAAGGGGGCTAAAAGACCTGGTACCTTGCCTGGCCTGCTGCAGCTGGCAAGGGTTTGCCAGAGCCTGCCCCTGCCTGTGGGTCTTCTGCAGCTCCAGCCCAGGGACCCGAGGGATGAGATGGAGTAGTGATTCGCGGTGGAGAGGAGCTGTCATATCAAAGATGCTTTAGCGGCAGCTGTGGGGAGGAATGCTGATTAGGTGTTGGGGAATACGAGAAATAACATTGTCACGGTCGGTGGTAGTAAAGATGGGAAAAGCCTTCCTGGAGCAGGGACTTCAGGCACACGTGACATTTCAGAGAAGGCAGAGGAAATGTCTCTGGGAGGGATTACAGCTCTGTGCTGGAAACCACGGCTCAAGGGCTTGAATCCCTGAGCTGAGCAGGGCTGTGACAGCCAGAGGAGCCTCTTCTGTGCTCTGCTGGTCCTTGGGTATTCCTTCTGTGGGGCAGTGGCTGCAAGAAAGGGCAGGCTTTTCCCCAAAGCTCCTGTCCCTCTCCCACTGCTAACCCACACATGAAGCTCCACTGTGGTTGGAAACAGCCCTAGAGCTCCTCTGAAGTACACTTGGCTCATTCCTCATCCCTTCCCTTCAGTGATGGCAAGGTTAAATCCCTTCCCTTCAGTTAAATCAGGCGAGGTCTGTGGCCGGGATGAGTTGTGCTGCCGGCTGAGCCCCGGAGCGGGAGCATCAGAGGGGTGTGCACAGCATCCTGGGGAGTGAGCTGAGGGGGTCCTTGACTTCCAGGAGGAGTGTGTCCGTCCCTTTAGTGCTCTTGGAGTTGTGGTGTGGGTTTGCTGAAGAAGCCCCCTCGCCCCCAGAGCTTGCCAGGATTGGGGTGGGGGGCCTGGCCCAGGTCAGGGCTCATGTCCGGCTTCCTCGCACACCCTTTGTGAGCAGCACACCCTTCTCTGCAGCGCTGATAACGTGGCTCTCACTCTTTCCCTTCTTCCCTTCCAGATTTCCTTTTGACCCTGATTATTTATTCAGCATAGCCCAGCAGGGGACTTGAACACAGAGCCAAAAATACTCTCTCCTCACAGGGGGAGGACCGGCTGGCCACGCTGAGCATGATTGACTGGGGCCAGCGCTGCGGGCCTCTGGAAAGAGTTATTTTTATCTTACTCTGAGCAAAGTTTTTCTACCACCTTGTTGCAAACAACTCCTTGGGAGAGCACTCTCCAGCCTGGGGCTCTCGCTCGGCGCTGGAGGGGATACCTGGCCTGGGTGGAGTGTGCCAGTGATGGGCTGGGGCTGAGACAAAGCCTGTGCTGCACCGAGACGGGCATCGGGGATGGGGGCTGCCTGCACTGCAGGAGCAGCAGCACCCCCAGGAGAAGGGAGACACAAGAGAAGGCAGGTTTAGTAAGAGCGGGGTCGTGAATAAATCCCGACCGCTCTACGTCCGCCCCCGGAGAGTTTCGAGCCAGGTTAGCCAGAGTGTGCAGGGCTGCCTGGAGCGCCGCCAGCACCGGTTGTTTCGTAGAAAAATCAATCCCTGCAGACAACCCCGCACCTCTACGTATTTATCACTGTCGCCCACACAGGACAGACCCTAAAATGCAGCACCTCTGGCATCTCCTGCTATTTGATTGAAGAAGCCAGAGAGGAGAGCAGGGAAGCACGGGGCAAGGGCAGAGAGCGCTTTGGGTGTGGGCAGGGACTGTCCCAGCCGGGGGCTGGACCGATGGCGTTGGGTCGTTACATCAGGGACTGTAAGAGCTGCATGGGCTGCAAGTGACAGGGAAACACGGGGACATGGGCCTCTCTTCTGCCTTCTTCCTTTTTTTTTCTCTTTTTTTTTTTTTTTC
>VZRU01008286.1:13349-30843 GCA_013398155.1 Pedionomus torquatus
GGGCCGGGGGCGGGGAGGGGGGAGAAAAAGACGTTATTTCTTTCAGTATGTGTTTAAAAAAGCATACTTTGATTTTGCTGACATACTGCAGGTTAAGATGTTTCCCGTTAAGCCTGTGGCTTTTTAGTGAATTTGCTTGTTAGGAAGCCAGATCTCTCTGCTTTTTCATTTTGAAATGGTGCTGGCTTGTTCTAATCCTTCTCCGCCTGTCAAAACCACTTTAAACCACTGGCCCCCATCCATGAGATTTTTCCATACAAGGGGATGACTTACCATATTTGATACCCTAAAGATTAGGGGCCTGTCGAGATTTCCTGACTGCTTGACACTTGTATTCTAGCGAGCTTGCTGTGAGCAGCGGGACGTGAAAGAGGACGGGTGGATGAATCACCAGCCCGATCTTGCATTATTGTCACTCGGTCAGTTGATAAGGGAAGGAGAGATGAGAAATGTGGGCTTCCTCCGTACATTAGATGGGAAAATGCAGCTGGAAAAGCAAAATAACTTGACCATAATGCATCAGGAGGACTAAAAATAGAAGTGGTGCAGCTGGTGGAAAAGGCCCTTAAATGCGAGAAGCTTTCCCCAGTTTGCCTTCCCCAGCTGTAAGCCTGGGTACCAAGAACTACTGAGCCAGAGAGGGGGGATGATAGTAAGTCTGTGCTGAATATAGCCCTGGTTGGGTACAGGTTGGACTTTTAACTCTTTGATATGCATTCCCTATGTGGGTTTGTGCATATGTCCACATGCAATATTTATTAATTTAGGAAACTAACCCTTGAAGGATCTAGAAGAGGCTGACCCAGTATGTAGACATTACTTTCACATGCATATTTTCTGTGGTATTAATTTCAGGGATGTAACACAGCTTTTTTTTTATTTTTTTATTTTTTTAATTTTTAAACTGTAAGTGTAAACTCTGGGAGTTTTATTTTCAATGGTTTACTTTTTATTATCTATAAAGCTTGGTCTGTGTAACCAAACTTTATGATTTTTATTGACTTATATTACTTTTTCCCGTGTTTATTAAAATCAGTTTGATTTTTCTTTTCTCCCCCCTGCCCCAAGAGGCTACCATTTGTTTTGTTTTCTAATCCTTAATTCATGTGTTATAAAAATCAGCAAATTATAACCTGCTTCACATTATAAGACTGAATTACAGTTAATTAAAAATAGATATTTATAACGGGCATTTTAACGGCATCTTAATTGTGATAACTCAACAGGATGCAACTCTGTAGGGGTTATCATTGAGATGATGACATTTGCAACTTGCGGGAGTGTTAGTTGTTTTCAGTTTTCCTTATGTTTGTTACAAAGACTATTGCATCTGCATCTGTTTTTAATAAAACCATTCTCAGAACGTCTTAGTAGTGCAACGTACAGCGATATTTGTTGTTGGCCTCTGGACCCCCGTCAGTACTTTGATTGTGTGTGGTGGTGTTATTAACTGAAGTCTGCTCTTGTAGTGATGCTTTTGTAATTGCTTCGTTTTTGGTGACAAAGTCTTTTCAAGAGGATGAGAGCATCACATGAGTGGCGTCTTGGAGTAGGTAGTAGCAGTTGTGTGCTGCTTCTAGTGAATGCAGAATATTGAAAGTTCAAAAAATACGGAGAATGGCGAGTCATAGAATCATAAGAATATTTGTATCTAGTGGATAATTTGAAGTACAACTTAGGATATAGGAGATATAATTGTCTTTTGTATAAGAGAAGCAATCTTGGAATCTTTCGTGGTTAGTGTTAGATTAAACAGCAGGATGGAGTCAGAATTTTTCTTTTTAATGGGAATAAAGCCAGTGAAACTGGAGAGGGTTGTTGTTGGAATAGTACCAGTGGATGAGTGGTCCACAAAAGAAGGAAGCTCAGGGAAGAGGATGAAGTGAGGGTTGTGGTAAGAGGAGGGATGAGGGTATGTGGGACAAGTCACAGCTGGATCCACAAACTCTTCATCACTTTGCTTCAGATCATAATTTTAAACTATTTTGAAGCCACTGGATATAAGGTAGTGACGCATGAGAACTGCTCACCCCCCGGGGTGAGAACAGGGTGGTCTGGTTAACAGCCCTACACTCCTGAAGTTTGTGGCTGGAGGTGCTAGTTGTGGCACTGATGCCCAGGTGTGCATGTGGGGCAGTGATGCTTGAGCCGGAGGGGTACTGTCTTGCAGTGCCAACCCTGGCAGTAAAAGAAATGGAAAGGGACATCAACTGGTCAAGATGGAAAGATTTTTCTGCTGGTGTCAAGAGTCAATGGGAGCAGGTTTTGGTGGTGACAGTGTCTCAAAGGTGGCTGAAGGGGTTGTGAACTTGGGAGAGATGAGAGGACACTTAAGGCTTGAGATCTGGATAACTGCAATGTTTCTGTGTTGGGTAACACAGAGAGAAGAGCAGGTGCAACTAAAGGGAGTAGTTGTGAGAGAGCTTGGCGGAACTCTGACATTGATGGTAGATGAGGGGCAACTGCTTGAAATCGTTACTGTAACAGGAGAAGCTGTGTTCTCTATCTCTTGATCAAATTGCAGGAGTATTTTTCAACAGTTAATGTATTTGAAGAGCTTCCTTGTAATTTCAAAATGCCAGGTAGGTGTATTTCTGCCACAAAACTGATGGTTGTAGCCACTGGTGGATCTTCTGCTAACACATTTCTGCTACTGCCAGTTAAACTGCTGTGTGAAGCAGTTTTAGGTCATGTACTGTGTCAGGTGTTGCCCGCAAATCAAAAAAGTAATCAAAGGGAATTGACAGGGAAACAAAAACTTTGATTGTTGAGGGTTTACTGAACTTGTTCCTCAGGGAAGTGGAGTGGTGAGTATAGTTGTTCAGTCATTCATGTTCTTCTGAGGCTGGGATGGTTTGTAGAGGTTACGGGTTGTGGTGGTTAGCCAGCAATGGTTTCGGGTGTCTTGTGTAGAAGTCTTTGAGCTTTGCCAGAGGCGTGCTTAATTCAAGACTGTATCCATACTGTCCTGTCTGTGTTGTTTTTCTGTTACACCTGGAATATTGGGGGGTGTGGGGGGGGGAGGGAGGAGAAGTTTCTCCTTGGTGGAAATATCCTCTGATATTTGTGTATTCTGTTGTTATTAAATTATTTATTAGTCCTGTTTATTAATTTATTTGTTGCACCCTTTTCCCTGAAAGATAATTTAATATGGTGAGTCCATTTGCTAGCTTGTAATGGGAATGGCAGGAGTGAAGATTTGGGATTGATTGGTTTCACTGGGGTGACACAGTATATAGGACTAATCAGCCTGGGCAAGCTGCAGTGCTCCAGAATGAAAATCCTTGGGTTTTAAAATTGTGTTTTTCTCCATGCAATACCAGATTGTTTATTTGGAGGGTTTTCTTCTCTAGTTTATTAAACTGAGCACTGTGACTTCCTTACCATCCTTAGTTTCTGATTTTTGTAATTATTTTATGTTGGTGTCCATGTAGCTGATGAACAGTGTACTTGTATTAACTTCTATGTATCACCTTAGTATGCAGAAAGCTTAGTGTGGGTGGTGATGCCAATTCCTGCCTGACAGTAATATTTAACTATCTCAAATGACTTTTTTTCTTTTGTTTGGGTTTTAGGTTGTTGGTTGTTTTTTGGGTTTTTTTTAATTATTATTTTATTTTTACATCCAAGCTCTTTTAAAAAAGATGTGTTTTCAAGTCTGCCTGGCTACCTTTCAAGCTACCTTTAAAGTCTTACAAATCTGAGGTTTTGGTCGGGAGAACAAAGGAACCCAAGATGTTTAAAAAACCAAAGAGCTTAAAACTGTACGGACAACTAAGTGCCATTTTATTTAAAGTACTTTTCAATCAGGAGCCGGGGATGAACTGACTGCAGTGATGGTGACTCAGGTCCTTGGTCTGCCTCTTTCTCTGTTTTAACTACAGAGCCGTGAAGGGCAGCTGGCACAGGTATAGGCATCTGTAGGTAGGTGAGACAAGCGCGCCAACTGGCAAGTACTTTATCTGCTGAGGTTTTTCTTCAGGTTATAGTTTCTGGGATGTGAATGTGAGGAGTCACTGAAGCAGGGTTAAGGGGGTTGTTTGCCCATGTTGGTCTGCAGAATGAAATGGTACTGGCCTACTGCATGCAGGTGGTGAGTCCTGCAGGCTGCCGCAGTCATCTCAGTAGGAGACTGGAAAGTACAAATTACCTTTGAAAATTGGCCTTTTTTTTTTCTTTTTCTTTTTTTTTTTTTTTTTTCCCCACTTAAATATGTAGTCAGATTTGCAGATGAATCCCCCCTTGGAATACTGAATGAGGTAATACATTGAATTACTTCACAGTGTTCCCCTGCCCTGCAAAACGTCTAAGTGATAGGGGAACTATCAAATACATGAGCAGCAAATACATTTCTGCTTAAGTGAGGACAGGAAAATAAGCAGATCAGCTGTGTCTCCTGTCAAAAATACCAGGGCTTTTATAACAAGGAGAGAAATAATGAGGATTAGGGAGGCTTGTGGAATGTGACCAAGTATGTATTGGGTAGATCTCTGAACAGATGCACCTTTTTCGAAGGTTAATCATGGCTTGAGCTGAGCTTTACAGCATGCTGGGGAGTTTGAAATGCTGGGATGGAGATTTTCCAGTGGAAATTCTCTAGGAATGACACTGGGGTCAGTTTTACCTTTTCACTGGGAAGACATCAGGAACATAAGTCTGCTTTGGTGACTTTCTCTGGATTTCAAGTTATTATTATAAGATTTCTAGCTACTGAATCTGGTAGTGGAGGTGTTTAGGGCTGGTCAATGCCCAATGGGAACATTGCATCCTTAGATCTGGGATTTCTCTCTTTTCTGAGCTTTCTACCTGCAATATGCTAAGGGATAATTATTAGTAATAATGCTAGTCTGCACTTTTCAAGAAAGGGCAGGCTAGGAGAAAAGACATTAAAAATGATTAATGGAAACACTCGTGGTCAATTGATCAATTTTAGAGAGTGTACCTTCCTATTAAATCCAACACTCGTCTGCCACGTTTGTAGGATGCCAGCCAAATAGACTCCTTAAACTGATTAATGGCATTACTCCTGTCGCATAGTGCCCCCAGTTTAGAGCCTGAATATGTACCCACGCCTTTATGTACATGCATACCATGTTTTTCTTGAAACAGTATTTTCTTGGTGTATTTCTAATGGAAAGCAAAAGAAGGGGTCCAAATTGTAACAAATGCAATAATGAAATGTATTGTGGGATAAACAAAGGCTAAGCTGAACCCAGCTACCCTGTTAGGTAGAGCAGGATGCATTCAGCTGTTGGCTTTTTTTTTTTTTTTTTTTTTTTTTGGAATTGTANNNNTTTTCTTGGAATTGTAACTTTGGAAATGACAGTGGTTGGGTTTCTTCGGTGTATATCACAACTTGAAGCAGCGTTTGCTTGTTTTTCTCTGCTTGTTTCTCCCAGCTTTGGGGTAAACTGTGAGAGCCTGTCCTCTCTCAGCAGCTGTGGCTGTGGCTAGCTAGAGAGCTGCCTCATGTTTATGGCCCCTTCTCTCTGGGAGGGACAAAATAAGTTTCCTTGAGTAGTTTGGGTTTTTGCTAACTTACCTTGTGCTGATGATATGATGAGGTGGTACAGGCACATGTAGCTCCTCGCTTTTAAGGAGGTGACCATCTCCAGACTGGGGCTTGGTGAAACAGAGTGCTGACTCTTGCTGCCTGTGCCAGCCATGGGGGCATAAACACCAATTTTACAACCGCCTTCTGGTGATGTATAAATTTACAGCTTATGTAGCTTTCTGTGCTGCTTGTGGGAACAATTTTGTTCCCTCTTTTAAGACAAGTTTAATGGGCATACCTTATTCTGGTTTTGCTTACTCTTTAAGTGGTTTTGTTGTGCAAGTTGACTCAGAGTGCTTGGCGCTGTACTAAGGAGAAAGCTGCACAGTATTTTGTCCACAGTGGGATGATGGTTATTGCTGTTCTCTGACTTCTTTACAACATCCTGCACAACATGAAAGGAAAAAGACATTCCAGGGTTTATATAAGCTACTACATATAAACAGTGTTAAATTGTTTTCTTTCTGCTCTGATTTTTCTGTTGCCCTGTTGTTCCCTCTGATATCCTCCTTGTAGTTGCCTTCAAATTTTGAAACACATAAGGGGTAGTATTTGCTATCCGAGGCAGGATTTGTCTGTTTCAGACACATTTCAGACTTCCTTGCATGTTGAATCCCTCATACCTGTGCTCTATTACCCGATCACAGGATGCTCATTACAGCTGGGTTGAGGGAGAGCAGATTTTGGCATGCATCCGCAAGTAATTTGTGATTGTTTGTTTGGACTTGTAGCAAGGGACCTTAGGTGTTTAGCCACCCTCACTTAGATTAGATATCTGGGGAGTTGCAAGAAGCATCAGATGCGTGGTCCACATGGAAACTGATGCTCTGCTAGTTGTCCGAAGGATACTGGTGACCTTGTCCTTAAGCTCCGGCTATTTCATTTTTCACTGCATACAAGTGCACTGACTGTTTGTTCTTCTAATGATCTCTGGGATTCAGCAACCTCTTAACAAGAAATAAAGAAAATCCTTGTTTTATTTTTGAATGGGTTGGATTATAAATGAAGATCATCTCGCAACTTTGAGAACGAGAGCATTAAGTACTGCTGCCTGTACCGCAGGTAGAGCTGGCTCCAGTCTGAACCGAGTGTAGACCTAGTTTTAGTATAGACATTAACCATTCTATGATTCTATGGTTTAGAGTTGGAAGGGACCTTCAAGATCATTGAGTTCCAACCCCCACTAAAAACCTCCCACTAGACCAGGTTGCTCAAAGCCCCATCTAGCCTGGTCTTAAACACTTCCACAACTTCTCTGGACAGCCTGTTCCAATGTCTCACCACCCTCACAGTAAAGAATTTTTTCCCAGTATCTAATCTAAATCTCCCCTCTTCCAATTTAAAACCGTTACCCCTTGTCCTATCACTACAATTCCTGATGAAGTGTCCCCCTCCTGCTCTCCTGTAGGCTCCCTTCAGATACTGGAAGGCTGCTAGAAGGTCTCCCCAGAGCCTTCTCTTCTCCAGGCTGAACACTGCCCGTTCTGTCAGCCTGTCCTCATAGGAGAGGTGCTCCAGCTCTCTGATCATCTTCGTGGCCCTAACCAGAAGGAATTGGTGATAGCATTTAGTAATGCTAATCCTTATTAGAAGGCAAAATAAGAGTATGAAACCTGTATGGTTAAGTCTGTTTTTATGCAACCTCTGTAGTCAATCTAGTCTCCTGATGAAAGATCTGCTGGAGATGTTGGTGTTATCCCTTTCCCCACTCTGATGATACAGAGCAATCACTGGCAAATGTCTTCTTACCCTACCTGAAGTACAGGTAGTTTTCCTGTGGGTTACTTTCCTTGTGGATTTAATGCTTGGACTTATTTTTTAGTATGCTTAATCACATTTATTTTATCTGAAGTGCAAACAGTATGTAGAGAGATAACGTACATGATTCCAACCTGAAATTAGGAATAACCGTTTTTTAATTAATACTACCTTATAACTTTTCAGATGCTCATAGACCCTAATGACTAGAAATCTTGGTTAGTCGTCATCTGGAGAGTAATAAGTACTATTTTACTGAAGAAAGTCTGAAAATAAAGGGAAATAATGTGAAGGTAGGGGAAGAGAGAACTTTTTAAAAAAAATCCAATTCTTCGTGTGTTCAGAAACAAAGTTACATTTTGCAGCTTGGCTGGAAATCCTGTGCTGTTTTGATGATAGTTTAGGAATTATGTTTTCAGCAGATTCTTTAAGACAGTTATTAACAAAACATATTTAATCAATGCACTAAAAATTCATGGCTGTATGTGAGTATTTTTTTGGGAGCTTTTTGTTTTCATGTTCATATACATATATGTGTATGTATAAATATATATATGTAAAATATATAAAATTATATATCTCAAGCAGTAATTCTTGTAACAAGACAAGACCCACTAAGTCCTTTGACTTTGTGCAGAGGCTGGGTAAATAATACTTTAACTCTAATGTGGAGTTAGAACTGCGTGCAAGGATAAGGTGGTGAATTAAGAGACACTGCACCGAGTGTGTGCACTGTAACATGAAACTGTCAGAGAAACTGTCCAAAGTGTTGTGTGACTGTGTTTATTAAGATTTTATTTTTTTTAGATCTAACAAAAGCCGATGTCATTCTATTTAAACTAGAGTTATAAAGGGGAATATCAAGGTTTCAGAGCTATACATTCAAACAACTGAGTGTCAAAGATAACAATTACTTCTAGAATAAAAATTCAATGGGAGGGTAGTATCTCCTCTTTCCCTCTGCTTCTTGCAATTTATTGCACCCTTCTAGATTGACCACTAATTAATACCTAAATCCAGGCATTTTAGGACTCCATTACTTTTCCAGATTAACTATTTCTTTTTTTTTTTTTTACCTTTGCAGTACAACAGTGTTCTTTCTAATTTCATTTGTATATATTGATATAGTTTTAGGGGTTTTTAAATATTATGGAATGACATCATCTTTCCCACAGCAATGATTCTCTGAAATTATGAAGTGTGCCATATTTATATATAATTATTTTTATCAAACCAGACCATTAGGCTCTAGGGAAAACAAAGAGCTCTTGAAATTCATCTTTAAGTCCCAGAAGGTCTGGGACTTATCCTTGAAGCTGTTCAATTCAAAATAATTCATTTATGTCAAATAAAAGACCCCGTAAAGAATAATATTTATTCCTTTAAGTCTCTACAGAAAGACTGTGTAAGCACTCCTTGAATGTTTAATCATTGAATAAACCTTCTAAAGGGAGGAGAGGGAAGGAGCATGGCACAAAGGTTGTGTGTTCGGTTAATGAATCGTTCATACACATCTGGCCAGCTGCATGCTGCCAGCTGCATGCATGTCCTCAAACCAGGACACTATGGAAACCTGTTACTGGAGTATAATAATTTGGGGAGGAAACCCAAAAAATACCAAAAAGGCAACACAGCTATGCAGTCAAGTGAGCAAAGGATGCATTTTCTTGTTCTGTTAAGAGTCCAGTGTCATCGAGATCATTCTGGTTTGGCATAAATTGTTGGAGGCATCTCCTCATGAGGCTCAGCTGAAGTCAGGGTAGACATTCTGGAGGGGCTGCATAACGCCCCCCTCATCCCAGCCTGCAGCCTACTCCTCTTGGGGACCCCAGGGACCGAGCTGGTGGCAGAGCTGCTGCTTCTTACCTTGAATCATGATGTACTTCAGTAAGTGTGTGTGTGTCTTCCTTCTCTGTGCTAGATGTCATTCTTTTTAGGAGTCTGGATAAATATTTCAGTCTGTAGGAGTTCAGGAGAGCTAGGTATCGCCTAGCAACAAGCATCCCACTCTCTGCCTCCTGCTTCTCTTTACTGTTATTACAACACTAGTGAAAATCAGAAGTTGAAACATTAAGTTAATTTTCAGCAATATTTTGAGCAACTTAAGATATTTTTGTTATGATGCTACATCAAAGCAACAAAGATGTTGGCAGGGGGCTGGCATCTTTAAGCAAGTAACTTCACTTGCCTTGTTTGATCAGAAATTGCAATCAAAGACTAGCAAAAATTTTAGTTGAGGACAGAATAAACCTATGATTGCACTTCAGTGAGTAACAGAATGTGTAGCAAGTGCTCCTTTGGTGTGAGATCTGTAAAATATTTAGCAGTTACACTTAACCCAAACTGAATGCTTTTTAAGCTGCATTACCTGGTTCATGTCACAGCTTGTGATGGCTGGTGGTGGGACACTGGCTTATGTTGGAATTTAAATTTTTTCAACATGTTTACAGACGACTTTGTGGCAAAATATTTTGGCCAGTTTAAATCCCCCCTGCTCTCTTGAGACCCCACCTGGAGGGCTGTGTCCAGTCTTAAGAGTCCTCAGCACAGGAGGGACATGGAGCTGTTGGAACAGGTCCAGCGGAGGGCCACAAAGATGATCAGGGGGCTGGAGCACCTCTCCTACAAGAGGACAGGCTGAGAGAGCTGGGGCTGTTCAGCCTGGAGAAGAGAAAGCCTCCAGCAAGACCTTGTAGTAGCTTTTCAATATCTGAAGGGAGCCTACAGGAGAGCAGGAGAGGGACTCTGTCGGGGAGTGAAGGAATAGGATGAGAGGTAGTGGTTTTAAATTGAAAGAGGTGAGATTTAGATTAGGTACTAGAAATAAATTCTTTCCTATGGGGGTGGTGAGACACTGGAACAGGTTGCCCAGGGAAGTTGTGGATGCCCCGTCCCTGGAGGTGTTCAAGGCCAGGCTGGATGGGGCTTTGAGCATCCTGCTCTAGTGGGAGGTGTCTCTGCCCATGGCAGGGGGGTTGGAACTCAATGGTTTTGAAAGTCCCTTCCAACTCTAACCATTCTATGATTCTGAATTGCGGTGGTACAGAGCTCAGTTGAAAAAGATTCTTGGGGCTAGATTCAAGGCAAGAAACATAGGCACACAAAGCACAATTTAGGTAGATTTTTGGCTATGCTGATTCAGTGGAAAGCTGCAGTGAATTTCAGCCTCTCCTGTGCCTTATCAAATCTAAATGTTGCAAGTCTGCAGCTTGTGGTTAATATGTATTTTATCTGTCCCTTCTGCAGAATGTCTGCTTTACAGAGCTTACAAGTTTCCCTGCAAGAATCAGAAGCACAGGAAAAAAGGTCAAGTATGTGACCACTGTTAATATAAAGACAGCTATCCTCAACACTGGGTTGAGGATAACCTGTGTCCTGTCATTTCTGAATGCTGCTGAAACTGTGCTTTGAGTAATCCTGCCTTACTTGATGTTCAGGTTGGCTTCTGTGAGTTTGGGAGAAGTTGCACACCTTTAGGGAAGTTTGGTGTGACTTGGGGCCTTTAAATGGTATTGCAGACATGTAAGTACAGATGTAAGGGCTTTCAAGAAGAAAACTGCATACTTCAAAAAAAGAAAACAGTGGAAGAAGGTGATTCAGAAATGCAGTTATGCCCAAATATGGAGTTTGCTTTGTAGAGGAAAAATGTTAATAAATCCTGATGCAGCAAATGCCTTATCTTTGCAAAGGAGTTGGTCTTTTCCAAATATATGTTCCCATATCTATCCAAAATAGAAAAGGGGGAAAACAGCACAAGGCATAAATCCTAACTGTATTAATGGGAATTTACTTAAAAGTTAGCAGCGTGTAAAAGAGCTGAGCAACTGATACCAATGTGGAATGTGTGAATCAATGAATATGTTCAAGAACTGTTCCATTTGTAGGGACAAGGGCACCTCCACACACACCGTGGCTTCTGCCTAGAAATACACTCGGCGTGATTGTACTGAAATCACAGATTCCATCTGTGATTCCATCTTCCCTATGCCAGTGGGTAGGGATGCCAACCAGAGCGTTTATTCTGACCTAGAAGTGTTTCTGAAATGGACTAGATGTTGTAAATTCAGTTGGAATTTCTCTTGCCATAAGAGAAGGACTCTAACATTCGGTGGCATTCCAAAGCTTTATGAACATCTAGAGTCTGAAAATACCATTTTAAGATGATGGTTAGCTTTCTCCTGGAAGTGGACATAATTCTGTGTTTGCTAGTTTCTTCGTTCTGATAGAAACTGGTGGTTTGTTAGGTGTTTTGCTTTGTCGTTACGTAAAGAGTCCTTTTGATATAAAGGTTTCGAATCAAGACTATTGTGCAGTTGTCTCACTGGGTTTTTTTCTTTTTTTCTTCTGCTATAAAACCCACTTGATAAAAATGAAAGATGCTTCTGTTTGGACTCCTTTGTCTATTTTTGTAGTTCTGATACTAGAAATGGAGATTTCACAGTAAACTGCTGGAAATCAAAGTCCAGAGCAGGTTTCACAGCTGTGACATGTCATAGAATAGATGTACTAGATCAGTAAGGATGGATGGTCTTACTTTTTGTATGCATTTCTAAGTCGTTTCATCTGAGGCTGTAGCTTTTCAGCTCTTCTGAAAATCAGGCATCAGATTGATGGAGTTACTAATTAAATGCCATTTTCAGACGAACGGTTTGCTTTTCATCTTCTCCCCAAACTCAGTCTGAAATAATCACAATGAAGAGGTGCATGGCCTGTATTGGTGGCGTTTGTGGCAAGTGTGCATTGGCAACCAAAAACGATGCTTTTGGTGACCCTTGCTGACAAGTCAGTGCAAGGGGATAGCCCCTGTCCTACCCCTAAACTCCATGTAATTGTGGTGGAGCAGCCTTACAGGATGGTGGCACCGCTAGAGCTTGTGGTGTGCCTGGCTTGTGCTTGGTGAAGAGGAGGACAAGCAGAAATCCTTCCATGGAGAAGGCACCCCAGTGATGCAAAAACATGGGATGATTCAGTGCTTGATAAATTGTGCAGACCTGAAGGGAATTAATGAGACCCAATTATATATTGTTGCTAATAAAGTAGCTTTTTCATGAGGAGTGCTGGTGTATGTGACTTAATGCCAAGCCAACTGGGGCTATGGCCAGTTGGGTAGTTGCATCTTAGCAGCTTTGAAACACATACCCACGTTTGCTCTATCACCATAGCCACAGTAACGTAATAGGACCTTGTAACTTGAAGCTAAGCTGGTTGTAGGAGTGTGTTTAGGGAGGAGTGATGATGAGAAAACCTGCAGAGCTGGAAACAATTACAGGTCAAACTCTGGCTTCCTCTAACAGACACCCCGTCAAGCTCTTGAATGCGTTAAGTTTAATTTTATAGAACTTAATGACGAAGTACTTTCCTGCTCAGGTTAGATAACCACGTCATGTAAGTCCAGGATGTGGAAAACCTGGTCCACTTTTCCCATTGTTTGGACATTAGCACAGAGAAGGAGCTGCTAGGAACTCAAAGGTGATTCTTCAAGTATTCAGTTGGAAAAACAAAAAACCAAAAAACCCACAACAGAGTCTGCTTCGTGAAATGGAAATTTTCAAACAATCCAAATAATGCCAATATCAAACAACCAGAAGGAAAGAGAGTCTAAAGGATGCATGGGAGATGTAGTCTACAATAGGATGCTGTATGCATGTAGTATTTCATTATATTTAGTTAGGTCAGTGCTTGATATAATTCTGCAGCTTTTTCTGATTCATGTGAACATTTGGAGCTTAATTTTTCTTAGAAATAAAATGAAGGTTAATAAAAAAAAAGTAAGTTCATGGTGTTTAGCCAGTATAATAGTAGCACAGTGTATGGATATTTACTAATTTTGCACACTTAAGGGAGCTTCTTGTCTTGCTTTCAGTGTAGAAGTTGTGTAGTGTTTGGAAACCCATTAGCCACGTTGTTGTATATGCAACAGTAGAGAAATCCTGAGTTGTGGGTTGAAAGCGGGCAGGTGATGCTCCACTGCTGTTTGAAGGATGACCTTGTTTTGAATGATATAAAAATAACGGCAGATTGTTTATAATAACTCTGACAGCAGGTTTAGATTTTTGACTTCACACCATTTCCATTATTAAGAGAGACATATGTAAGTAGCATTTGCTCCCAGATATATGTGCGAATTCTGGCAAGAGGGATGAGACATACTGTTTCCTGCTTGAATTTTGGACATCTGAAATTTTTTTCCCCGCAAGACTTAAAAAAAGTTAATTCCGGGATTTGTATATTTTCTTAAACCTGAAGGAGCCTCCCAAAAGTATAATATGGTGTTTAAATGTCTATATAAATTTTTGTTTTTTAGATTCACATGGAAACATAACTAAAATAATCAGTATCCATAGGAAAACTTTCAAGAGATACATAGAATTTTGTAACAGTCTTGCACGGTTATTTCCCATGGCTGGAGTATTGACTGAGTTCACTAATACATGCATTTTGGCTTTTAATGTGTTACTGTCCAGATCTCACATAGTATTGCTGTAAAACACATTTTGAAATACCAGTAAAGAATAGTTGCACTTGAAACTGCTGCAAAGTTTACCAGTACGAATGCAGGGTACTGATATATAATGGGCCCTGAAGACTAATTAAAGCAGCTGGGATTTAGTATGCTGATGTAGCAGCTCAGGAATTAAAGACACTGAGACCACTGACAAAAATCATTAGTTACAAGGAACCATAAGGCTTTCTCTAATATAGTTTGTTGGATTCATCCAGTTTTGTTTAAAATGCTTATAAACTTACTACTCCTCTGACCTCTCTTTTACTGTGGAGCAGACATCCATGGGTAGTTCTTTTTTTATTTACATATACAGTAATGCTTAAGAAATTAATAGAGTCTAAGAAAATACATCAATTAAATTATTTCTTTTTTTTTTTTTTCAGGATTGAAGTGGATCTAGGGACAAATGGATGACTGAATATTCATATGAAGAGGAAAGCCATAAAAGTTGGTTGACATTTTTACAGCCATATGCATTATACATATTACTGCTATTATCAAAAATTTATATTGTGTTACAAAACATAATAGATGAAATAACTGGTGTGAGCTTCATATGCTGTATTGTCTTTCAGGCAATAACAGCTTAACACAGCTGTAGCTTCATGCAATGGTTTCTGAAACTTGAAAGTTCAAAGGAAAAAACCTAGTAGTACATTTAGGAAATAGGTAATTCCTTTGAAGCCAGGTGTTTGAATGGGCCAGTGCTTAGTGGTGTTCATTATTCCTACCAGCAAGGATGAAGGGAAAATGAGAGAGGCGTTGTCTACCATTGCAGCTACTGGCTGCAAAGCTTAATACGTTTGATGAGTGGCACTCAGACACCACGTTGACAAATGCTGTTTAAGAGGTCAAATAGGATACAGTATCTTCAGAACTATCTTGTTGCTCTGTTTTTTTATGGTAGAGAGATGGCTGCCTTACAGCATGCATTTTCTGCACCATTTAAAAAGGAGGAAGCTGGTAGTAGACCTCTGTGCTTTTCTGACTTCATTGTTGTGCTTTAGAAGGTGATAAAATTCAGAAGGCCTTGACATCTGTCAGTCTGACTTGGTGGTAACTGTGAACTACAGGCTTTGGCTGGCGTGCTGTGTTAACCAGTTCCTGGCAAAGGTCTTTAAACAAAGCTGACTGTGCCTGTAGGTTTGCCCTGGAGCAGATCAATACTAGTGGTACATACAGTGTGCAGTCCAGCAGAATTCAGTGCAGGGTCCAGTGGGACACCATGCAGCAGCTCAGAACAAGGCATTCTGGAAACTCTGCTGCTCGAGAAGGGATATTTTATGGTGGAGAATGTCTTACCTGGGGAGCTTTCTTCAATCTTGGAATTCCAGTCAGGGGTAGGAGTGATTTTTAACACACACACACACACACAAAAACCAAAAAAACCCAACCAAAAATCAGCAAAACCACTCCAGGTTTCCCAAAAGCACTGTCAGTTGAATACTAGAAATTTAAATGTATAGTTCTATAGTTCTGATCACATGAGCAAAGTAGTTTACTAGGGTGAAGATTCTTATTTATCTCAGTGAAAATCAGCAGCTGATTTAGATACAGGCAAGTTCATTTTAATTCTGTCTTGGATTAGCCTTCTTTAGTGTTTACAGATTCTAGCTACCTTTGGATTTGCAACCAGTGTAAGACTTGAGGGATGCATCTGGGTCCTTGAATCCAGTCTCCTGAAATCAGACAGAGAAATGGTATTTAGTTCTAAAGCATCCATAGACTATCAGCTTTAGATGCAGCAGATTGCAGAAAACGTCTCCAGCCTTCAGGAGCCAAATTTAAGCCCTAGTAGTAGCAGCAAGTAGTAGTAGTATTAGATCTACAGGAATGTACACAATCGCTCTTTGGGATCAGGGAGCCCTTACTCCCAGATATGAATGAGCAGTTGTTGCCCACTGAAACTAGTGCACAAAGTTTTAAGGAATTTCTCTCTGGTTTGATTGCTGACATGTTGGTGGCTGTTGTCTGTACCGATGTCTGATAGCTCGTGATGCGCTTGTGTCATGGGGGAACACTTCCCTGCTCAGACTTCCTGGCCATCAACAGCAGAGTGAAAAACCAGTACCATCCAGACCCTGCTTGCATCTTCCAGAACTGCAGTGATAAAATCCAGTATGTACAAACTGAAGGAGGCTCTTTACTGGTAGAAAAATGTGAGAGGGTGCAAAGAGCAACATAATTTTCTGCAAGCTGTCTCTGGGTATCGTTACATTACAGTGGATTCCTCATACTATCCAGAAAACTACACAGAGTGGTACTACTGTAGAGCGGTAATGTTTTGCGCCGATTTGATGAGTAACTGGGCCAGACTAGAGGACCAGATTAGGTATTTGGCTTAGGATGTGACACCAGGGCAGAAAACATTAAGGATCTGTCAGATCCTTGAGATGGGCTGTCGTAACCAGAGTCTGCACAGAGGAGGGAGGATTTCCAGATCAGGCAAATGCAGAAGACTCTTGGGCTCATGTGGCCTCTTCTCAAGCTTTTGGGGAAAGACTGTAGTCGCGTGAGAGATGCAGCACTGCTAGCTCTGTATCTCAGTTCCTATCTCTGCTTTTGCCTTCCTGTTTGAAGGCAGAGTGATGGCAGAAGGAAGGAAGCACAGGAGAACAGGGTGACCTCTTTCTTGACAAGCCGTAGTTCCATTCTCTCCTGCCCTTCTGATGACATCTCTCAGTAATCATAGGGAAGCTGCACAAAATACGTGCAGATAAGGAAGAGCATACTGAGTTATTTCATTACCAGGTTTCTGTTTGGCAGCCTTTTCAGGCATAGGGCTCTGAATCCAGCTGTTAATCTTTTATATTAGGAAAGTACCGTGATTAAATCATATCACTGAATGAGGGGAAAAAAAAATGTTATGTGGAGGAATTCAAAGTTCGAGGGTAAAAATTCCTTTTCTGGGAAGACTGATTCCAGAAAACTTAAGCAATAGAGGTGGAGAGGGCTCCTATGTGGTCACTGTTAAGATGGTTTGATAAAGTTCTGGCTCTGAAGGGAAAGTAATTGGATTTCACACAGCGCCCTGCCTCAGCCTGTTGCTTTATTGCTGCTTTGCTAACCAAGTTCTGAAAGCTTTCCATTGCTAACATGAGTCTGTTGGTGTATAAATAGGGGCGTAAATAACTTGAGTTGCATCATCTGGATGTTATATATTGGTATATTTTAGGTCTTTGTTGCTCTGCCTTGGGCCATATCATAATATATGTAAATGTAGTTTTATGTAAATAACTGATATCTGATGCAACTAATGGAGGAAATATGAAGGTAAAATTTTCTGTCTCATAAAATGAGGTCAGATGAGTCTTTCCCAGAAAAATAAGGAATACACAAAATAAACCTGTTGGTGTACATGTATATTGAATGCATGCAACTTAACGATGCTTCAACATTTTCCATAGTAATGGCAACTAAACCCAGAGGTACAGTTCTCTTGAATCTGACACTTAAAGTTTACGTTTTTCAATCTGCACTGATTTGAAGTGGATGTATGGAGATGAGAGACCAGTAAGTAAGAAAAAGGGTAGCTGACAGGGAGGATCTATAGCTCAAAATGTCGTGGACAAAATAAAGATCAGGACAAGCGGGCAGGACTGAAAGGAGGTCAGAGTAAAATTAAAGGGGAGAAGAGATTGCTTAAATTGAAAAGGCAGGTCTGCACTGTACTTAAC
>VZRU01008287.1:0-12764 GCA_013398155.1 Pedionomus torquatus
AGCTGTTAGTGATGGGGACAGAAACCTCTTTAACGATGTAGTTCAGTTAGTTTCACAGCTTTAAACAAATATTCGGTGATGTGAATGGCTCAAGATTCTCACCAGATGCAAAGATTCTGATATTTGTACTTTCTTGAAGGAACTACTGCTGTTACAAGCTAATGTTGGACCTTTGGCAAACCTTTGGATTCAGGCAATTAGGCACTGACTTCCACCAGGGCGCTAACTTCTTGGATATATATTTCATAGAAGGTTTAAGTTATTAGGTGTATCTTGAAGTACACTGTGATTCCACAGGAGTCTGGGTTATAGAATCATAGAATCATCCAGGCTGGAAGGGACCTCCAAAGACCATCTAGTCTGACACCTCTGCAGTCTCAGGGGAACCCCCAACTAGACCAGATTGCCCAGGGCCTCATCCAGCCTCACCTTGAATATTTCCAGGGAAGGGGCCTCAACCACCTCCCTGGGCAACCTCTTACAGTGTTCCACCACCCTCATAGTAAAGGATTTGTTTCCAGTATCCACTCTAAATCTACTTTTCTCCAACTTAAAGCCATTTCCCCTAATCCTGTTACTGCAGGCCTTTTTAAACAGACTCCCCAGCCTTCCTGTAGCTCCCTTCAGGTGCTGCNCCAGGTGCAGAGCCCTGCACTTGCTCTCGTTGAACATGAGGTTCACCATCTCATGAGGTTCACCATCTCATGAGGTTCATCTGGGCCCACCTCTCCAGCCTATCCAGGTCTCTCTGGATGATGTCCCATCCCTGTGGTGTATCGACACCACCACACAGCTTGGGTTCATGAATATCTCAGGGAAACGAGATGAACAGAGTCTTGCTGTTGTGAAGCCATTCAGGGAAATAAAATGGCCGATATTGAATGTCGATAAATCTGATGTAATTCAGAGTAGATAAATGTAGAGTGGTGCACATAATTTCATATATAAAATGATGAGCTGACCCTTCACATTGCGAAGTGAAATACTGCCACAGAAGTGTCCGTTCCATAGCGATCAGAACACAGATGAAACATTAAGAAGTATTAGGAAGGAAACAGAGGACAAACCAGAACATAATTATGAAACTGTATAAATCAGTAGTTATCCCAAATCTTGAATTCTGTGGGGTTCTTTCTTGTCATTCCTCTGAAAAGATACAAAGAGAATTGGCAAAGCCTCAAAGAGAGGCAGGGAGAATAATCAAAGGTATGGAATAGCTGCTGCACAAGGGTCAATGAAATCAGCTACAGCTCAGTCTGGAGAAGGAACAGCTAAAAGAAAACGGTAAAAATCTGTAGAATAATGAGCAGCATGGGCAGAGGGGATAAGAATAGATTTGCTGATTTCCTCAGCTGCAAGAATGAAGGAGCAACAACTGAATCTAGTAACATTCGGGTTTAGAACAAGTAAAAGAATGTGCCTTTTTGTATAACAATAGGAGCCCCGTGGAGTTCCTCACCAACGGGTGTTGTGGGGGAAACTAGAGGTGTTTGTGGAAAATAAATTCTTTGAGAAATTGCCTACAGTTTAGGAAGTCTTTGAGCTTGGAATTGTTGAAGTGGGTGTCATCCCTGTTCTTGGTCTTCCCTTCTGTTACTGCTGGAGGTAAAATGGGGTGCTGAGCTAAGCAGCCCCTTGTTCTAATCCAGTACTGTCTTAAGATTGGGAAACTTGCAGCACAGTTTCAGACAAGTGTCTAGTTTGTATGTGCGTTGTTTGCATCATGTAATTTATAATCTAATGGAGCTCACTTGTTGGACACCATCTGCACAAACCTCTATCCCCAAGACCAATCTCAGTATTAAAACTTGGGTCTTCATCATCAACAAGGATTGGTTTTGTGGGGATCAACTTGCCAGTAGTATTTGTACTCTTATATTTTGCGTTTTTCCTCCCCTTATGTACTTCTCTAACTTCTACACCCTCCCCTGAAACTTTCTGGCTACACTGGGGCGTGATGTCCACCTATTTCACCTGGTCATCCTTTCAAGAGATGTTCTTCGCTTCTAGTTAGTAGTTGTTATCAGTTAGTCAAACTGAATATAACTTCAGGTTTGAGACAGCTGTCCTCCTCTATGGCTAATAAAAAATTGACAAAGCCAGTCAGTTTTCATCGTGATGGAGCCCTGGAAAGCTCTAAGTGCAGCAGTTGCCTTCATGTAATGATAGCGCTTGATCCATTGGTCCTTATTTTCAATGTCTCTCGCACGTGTAGAGAGGTTAGAAGTTAGGTGTGCATTTATCTATGTGCTCTTAAGGCTAGTTGGGGTCAGTGAACATAAGTCACGGAATGCTGTGGGGTTGGAAGGGACCTCTGGAGATCATCTAGTCCAACCTCCCTGCCAAAGCAGGTCCACCCAGAGCAGCTTGCATAGGAACGTGTCCAGGTGGGTTTGGAATGTCTCCAGAGATGGAGACTCCCCCACCTCTCCGGGCAGCCTCTTCCAGGACTCTGCCACCCTCAGAGTGAGGAAATTCCTCCTCATGTTTAGATGGAACTTCCCATGTAACAAGTTTGAGAGCCTCCACAAAAAGACTAGAGGATGAAGCATCAGTATAGTTCTTTTATTTCCAATAATAAGATCTGTGTGGGGATTCAGTCGTGTTGTGTTTTAGATGCATTAAGTTCACCTGCAGGTAGCCTGCCATAACTTCTCCGAGTCCCAGTTTAGAACAGACCTTGAACACTTCCCAGGCATCGCTGTCTGGGTAGGCTGCCTGCTCGCTATGAATATTTGAAATATTTTTTTTTCTTAGTGTAATGTGACCCATTTTACATGATGTGTCAGTCCTGTCTGAGATGAAACAGGTAGAGGCTGAAGACTTTCCTTTTTGTGCAAACTTTTATCAAGAGGAAAGTACTTGGGTAGCAGTTGTCTGTATGGGCCAGAGTCGCTAAAACGAAGCGCTACCAGTTCAACACTTGCTGTGGTTTGAATGAGACAAATGTAGAGCTTGTCTCATGAACTCTTGCTTGAAATACTTTTTATTATTTTCAACAAATTTCACTTTATCTTACCTTACTTTTCAGCAAAATGTCTGGAACTGATGATTTTTCGGTAAGTAACAGTTTTTCTTTCCTGAAGATCAGCCAGTTGTTACTTCCTTCTAAAAGCTGACAGGCTTTTTGCAAGAAGAAGGGGAGCTCACAGTTGAGAGGCGATTTCCTCCGTGTTGCAGTTGTGGTGCTTTCCTTGTGGGTGGATGGAGCAATCTGTGGACTAAACTTACAAAGCTTCTCTTCTGCTGTGATATTAGCAAAGGAGTCACGTTTTAAGGCTGTCAGAATACCTATAATAGAAATCTATGAAAATCTTACCGTTTTTGCGCTGAAATCCCTTATTGCTGTGTGTGGTGGGTCGCCTTTTATCTTTGATTTTTCTAACTGCAGCATGACAGAATGCCTCTTCTACCTTAATGACAGAAGCTGCACAAAAATGAATGTAATTGTCCCTGTGCAGCAGCAAAGGGATCCTTTCTCCTTCCTTTTTGGCAACTGAAACGTATACGTGTAGTGGGTGAATGTCTGCAACTGCTGAGTCCAGTAGGCATTTTACATTCTCACCGATGCTTTATCTTTTAGTTGGCAGATGCTTTACCAGATCAGTCACCTGCTAAAACCTCCAAAGTGAGCAGTACAAAACCTGGTCAACAGCCCGGGCAGCCGCCGCAGGGTTGGCCAACTTCTAACCCTTGGAACAACCCAAGCGCTCCCCCTACGGCACCAACCGGACTGCCACCAAATACGTCTGCTTCCAGCGTGCCATTTGGACCTCCACCAACAGGAATGTATCCTTCAATGCCCCCTGGACCGCCTGCTCCATTTCCTCCTCCTCCTACTGGACCCTCTTGCCCTCCTCCTGGTGGTCCATATCCACCCCCAACTGTGCCAGGTCCTGTCCCACCAGGGCAATATCCTCCACCAAATATGCCCTTTCCAGAGCTTCCAAGACCTTATGGTGGTCCAACAGAGCCAGCTGCGCCTCCTGCTCCTGTTGGGCCATGGGGATCCATGCCCTCTGGAGCATGGGGACCAACAATGGGAGGGCAGTATCCTGCACCCAGCATGCCATATCCACCCCCAGGGCCATATTCCGCTCCTACCCAGACTCCAGGGGCTGCACCAACAGTACCATGGGGTACGGTTCCACCTGGAACATGGGGACCTTCACCGCCAGGCCCATTTCCTCCACCCACAGGATCATATCCAGCTCCAGGACTATATCCTACGCCCCCTAATCCTTTTCAAGTGCCATCTGGTCCTGCTGGTGCTCCATCAATGCCTGGTGGTCCCCATGTGAGTATTTGATTTTTTAGTCTCGATTTATTCTAAAATGTTAGACTTGTAAGTGTGGAAAATCAGTAGCATAAGACCTAATAGTGCAGGTAAGGAATTTCAACACATCTGTTTTGTTTCTGTAGTCAGTGGAATAATAACCAGCTGCTTATTAAATGCTTAAATATGCAAGGACGGTGAAATTATGTCAAGTTGGAATGTAAGCATCCCATTATATTGGGATTACAGTGGAATGTGTATGTATATATTATTGTAATGGGATTCCACTGCTTGGAAAACCTTCCCTAAAGGGCAAAAAAGGGGGGAAAGCCTTGTAATAATTTCTGAAATAGAAAATAGTCTAGTCTCTGTAGTCTAGAGAGGTTACTTCTAGGGCAGGTAGGGAGGGACTAACAAATTAATAAGGATGATTTAGGTTTTAATTAAGAATTTTTGTGACTGTGAATTAATTGCTTTGTGAAAAGCCTGTATTGACCATGAATTTTTGTCTCTTGCAGCCTTACCGTTGAACACGTTCTGGGCAACAAAATACTGTAGCTTTCCACCTTCATCCACTACTTACAAGAGATTTTTACAGTTTTTGTTTCGGTAATGTTTGGGGCTATGAAGAATACTCGCCTCTTGTCTGTGCATTTGAGGTATGAAGGAGCAGTTTGCATAAATACACCTTGCTCGTATGCTGGCGTAATTGTTCGGTTTCATAAAACGACTTGCGAAGAGCAGAAATAAAACTAACATCTATGGTTCTTACTTTGGCAAGTATTCCTTGGAAAAATGGGAGTTGCCAAGTAAGGATTATAAAGAATCGGGCCCAAGGACTTGGAAAAAAATAAATAAAATAATAATAATGTTAGTTCTTAAATTTCCATGAATGCTTTAAGTCCTGTTGCCAGACATGTGCTGGTCACTGAATGGATGGATAGTCATATTTTGTCTATTTTCAGGTTATTCTAAAATGTCAATAAAAAGTGTTTCAAGATATTTGTCAAGAAACCTAATTTTTTTGAACATGCTACAGTCATTCAAACTAAAAAGAACAGAGCATGTGAACTTGAAGGGTTTTTTTCTCAGCATTTTGTATATACTCAACACAATTGCTCGGTCTGGGACTATGGAAGAGAGGAAACGCGTCTGAAATACTCGGTCTGACTTGTCAGCGCGCTGCTTGTGCTCGCAAACGGGCGTTTAACGTGCGGATGGAATAACCTGGATGTGCAGTTGACTTTTGGATCGACACGTGGGAGTTTTATGCATGCCAATGAGGACCTCATTTTGCCGGTTCTCGTTCTGTGGTGGTTGGAAGTTTGGCTTGGTCTATGTAAAAGAGAAACAGATTCCCACTTAGGTAAGGTACTTCCCTGTTTCTAACCTGGGTTCTAGTTGTTTAAAATTTGACTTTGCCGCTGGGCTGTGTGAACTCAGCAGACTTTTTTCAGAGGCCCTGGAAACTGAAGTTGAGCTTAAAAGATAAAAAAAAAAAACCAAACCCCACCCAAAAACCAACCCCAACCTGACAATTCCCTTCCCAGCAATTTTGGGCATGGCGTTTTATCAGCTACAAAGATCCTTTGTATCACCTTTATTGCCACAGCTGAGAAGGAGGAGGTCTCATCAGGGCTCCTCTGAATGTTATGGTGGGGAGAAGTCCTCTGTTCTCAGCTAGGTCCCTGCATCCCTCACTGAGTAAGTGTAATTTGGATTAATTGAATGTCTAGAAGCCTGTGCACTGCTCTGTAGCTGCCCCCCCCCACCTCCCAAGGGGCGCTGCAGGAAGTTTTCATACTGCCATATCCACATGAAGAGCATGTTGAGGGGTTTGCTGTGATGCTGGTTTTAGGGTTACCAGGACAAAGCCATGTGTTGGTGAGGAGTTGTGGCACTCCTTGTGCTCATTCATAGCCCAGGCTGTGGCCATGGATGGTTCGTTTCATCCCCAGCTAGAGCTATCCCAACTAAACTCTGTAGGTAGAATCGGGAACAAATTTTTGCTTAACTTGGTAGCTCATTAGGGAGTCTTTGTATCATGGAATTGTGAAAGCGATTTAATTCTCTTCTGGTACCTTATCGTGGCGTCCTGCATGCCTGTGATGGACTTCTTCAAAATAAGTGGGGTGACCTGGTGGCGATGCTCGTTAGTAGTCTTGCAAGACTTTGCCATAAAGGCTAATATTTCTTGGCAGGAGGAAGCGGGCAGCTTAAGCTGTGGCTGTTTGAACCTAATGTCATTAAAACTCACAGCAAAGGGTTGTGTGTTTTTTGTTTTAGGAAGACAGTACTGGAGCTGAACAAGAACACGTAACGCTTCAGCTTAAAACCCAGCGTCTTTAACCCTAGAAAGAAGAACCAAAAGCACACATTTTATTAAACTTAAGCCCTGGTTGCCCCTTCCAACAACAGACTCTGCTTAGATTTTGGCAAGACTGAGTAAAAAATAAACGTAGGAGAACATTGACTACACCTGCTCAAGTGCTTTTTTTTTTGGTACCTGCAGCCTTAGATTACAAATTGATGTAATGGGGAAAAAAAAAAACAAAAACAAAAAACAGATAAAACAAAACACCAAACAACCCTCCATTTATTCCAAATGAATGGATCGTGCAGTAGCAGCCCCCCTCTCCGCCCCCCAGTTTGAAATTGCACTGGTCTTTGCGAGGAAAGAGGTAGGAAAGGATCCAGCAAACGTAGGTAGTAACGATTTTTTTGGCAAGGGGATTTGTAAAAGTAACTAGACTTCTAGGGTTCTTCCTGAAATAGGCGGGATTTATTACTGGAACATTTAGGCTAAAAATTCAGTATATATGGGATGTTTTTCAATGTATATTCGTATTTCTTGAGGTCATGAAAACTTGTTTCATAACCCCTTTGTTTTTGTGAGCAAAGTTCTTTGCATAGCAGTGAAAAGGGTATCTTCCTGTTAAACTAGTGTGTAAAAAAAACAAAAAAACAAAAAAACAAAAAAACAAAACTCAAGTTGTCACTATATACCGTGTAGTAACTTTATCACATGTTATGTCAAGTGTGAGCAACTTCTGGCCTGAAGCTTTTTGCAATGGAATTTGTACATTTCTATGCATCGTTTGAGTTTAAATCGCTGAGAAGTTCGTTTTGACTTGTGCTTTGAGATCGACATACCGCATTTGTTTACAATATGAAATATAAGCAATCACATCTTTAAAGTATAGATTATCACCTGCTGCTGTATTTTCTTTAGAGGAAACAAAATATTGCTGTATGATAGTGAGAAGCTATAAATACAGGATTTGATATTTTTTTGAAAATGCTGTCACTTTTGTATAAGACTAGACATTAAACGTATTTTCAAGACTGTCGTGTTTATTGTTTCTCAATTACTGCTTTTTGTCGTGCTTGTGTAGACTTTCTTGCCTTGAATGAATAGTGAAAATAGGACGTCCTTGAATTGCAAAGCCTGAATATAAAAATCGGAATGATTTGACTTCTGTGAGTGTTTTTCCTCTTCCTTCTGTGGTTTTTGCAGCCTGTGCATCAGGCACGTTGAGCGTGGATGCGGCCACTGCTGGATTGCAGCTCGTCAGCCTCGGGTATTGCCTGTGTGGGAACTGCCTTGTTAATGAAGAGAAAATACAGAAAAGATCTGATCTTGCTCGTTCTAGAGGAGGAACAGGAGTTCTTTTTCACCTGTGTGGATTTTTTTTTTTTCCTGGCTCTTGAACGATTCCTGTGCTAGATTGAGACACGGGGATGGGGTAAGTGAGCCGCAACCCAATGTTTTCATGTGCTTATCAGGAGTTGGATGGGGTGAGGTGTATATAACAGCCTTTGAGAAAAAGTGGTGTGAAATACAAAGGTTGGGCATCGCTCACTGCTACGTTTCCATCCTTCCTTCTTTACTCTGCCCTCGCCAATGTCACTACCTCCGTTGGCACCTTTGCCCTTTCAGGAAGGTAAAAATGACAGCAAAAAGTGGAAACAAAACATAGTTATCCATTTTAAGGCTTAAAAATCAAGCTCTTAGACCGTGCACCAAATCTAATCCTTGCATCTGTTAATAGAACAACACAACGTGTGGCCAAGGCTTTGTCTTGATAACGTTCTGCTGTGGGATTGTCTTCTCCTTTGGATTCCTCAAACACGTTCTCTCTTGCCACTCTTTTGCGTTGGCAGAGATGAAGACATGGATATGCTGATCCAATCATGTTAATTGCTGTCTCCCCTGCAGGCCCCCAAAACAACTTCAGTTGAGTTTTTGGGGAGCACCTGGCAAGTGATAGTTACCTGCGTAACTCTTGGGGGAGGAGTTAGTTTGGAAAAAGTATTCCGAGGGTCTGGTGAGATCGGTGATGTAGGAGATGTTTCTGTTGGGCTGTGGTTGTGAAGGCAGATGCCTGAACTCTCTCCAGGCTAGTTGAGACCCATTTCTGTAACCGGGCACTTGATTTACTCGCCAGCCAGGGTTAAAACTGCTCCCAGCCTGTCTGGAGGGTGGGATGTTGGTGGGAAGGTTGTCTTTAGCCTTGGGGTAACGAGAGCCTTTAGTCATATGTATGAAGTTTGGTTCCTACTTATATTTTTCAGGAATAGGCTTTGCTATTTCTGAAGCTAAAACTCCAATTACTGGAATGCAATTCTAATTGCTTCCAAGGGCCGTTATTCACCCGGTGTGTCATCTGGCAAATCAAGAAATGCAAGTTTCAGCTGCAGCATAAGTTTCTGAGGAGTAACACGCCGTGAGATTAACTGTCACTGCGTTGCACAACGATATCTGCTTCCTCCTGGGACATCAGGAGTGGACTCGGGTCGGGCCAGGCTCTGTGGGTGGATGTAGGAATTTGTGACGTGGGGAGCAGCGAGCTCTGCCCTCGCCGGGCTCCACCCAGGAGTCCCCGGTGCCAGGGTGTAGGTGTCATTTCCATACTTTGTTACGGTTCTCCCAAGTACACTTTTGAGGTAGCTGCACTGGGGGAGCATCAACTCTTACATTCTCCTCTGCCCTCACAGTTCAGTGGGATTTGAGTTCATTTTGGTCACTCCTGCCTGCAGTATCTCCCATACGTGTGGGAAATCGGTGGTGACCAACGCTATGGAAAGCAGGTATCTTTGTTTCAGAGGTCTGCTGGTCATTTTCCAGAATCACAGAGTGACATGGGGTGGGCAGGGACCTCTGGAGATCATCTAGTCCAACCCCCCTGCCAAAGCAGATCCACCCACAGCAGGTTGCACAGAAACTTGTCCAGGTGGGTTTGGAATGTCTCCAGAGATGGAGACTCCCNAGGGGAGCCTGGAACGGGAGAGTGGACCCATTTGATGATGATGATGATGGAATAATGGGGACTTTGTTCCAGGGCAGCCAATCTTAAGTCCTAGTAGAAGTTACGAGTTACACCTAGATAAATAAAAAGGGGTAGTCAACACGATAGCACAAGCGCTTCAGTTCTGCAGCATTGCTCTCCAAAGGGTACCCTCCCTGTTAAAGGAGAGATGGAGAGATAAAAAGCGGCACCCGTGTTTCTTCCCGGCTTTCTCCTGAGGCCGGGCAGGGAAGGGCCGCGCTGCAAAGTCTGTTGACAGTGACACACCTCTGGGTTTAATTCCAGGCCCTGGTTCTGTTGCCTGCACAAGATCTTAACCTGCTCTTGTGGATTCATATTCTTGTGGTGGATGGAGATCAGGGGAGGGACTTCTTGTAGCACTTAACCCTTAAACTCTTTCATCGAGCTGTCCTGTCAGCCACTCGACTCGTGTCACTTGGGGGTAGTGATGGAAGTGTAGTGATAGGATGAGGGGTGATGGTTTTAAATTGAAAGGGGGGAGATTTAGATCAGATACTAGAAAGAAATTCTTTCCTGTGAGGGTGGGGAGACACTGGAAGAGGTTGCCCAGAGAAGCTGTGGCTGCCCCATCCCTGGAGGGGTTCAAGGCCAGGCTGGATGGGGCTTGGAGCAACCTGGTGTGGTGGGAGGTGTCGCTGCCCAGGGCAGGGGGGTTGGAACTGGATGATCTTGAAGGTCCCTTCCAACTCTAACCATTCTACAACCTCTTCATCTCTTCCCTCTGCCACCACCCCAGTTGTCTTTAAACCAGTTATTTCTCTGGTGGAATTCCATGCACATCCCACAGGCTCCTCTGCTGAGTTGGGCAGAGGTTTTGATGAGGAGATACTTGGGTTGTGCTGTTGATCAGTGGGAGGAAGCTCATCCAGGAGAGGAGCTGGAGGATGTGTCCACTGCATATGATTAATTTCATGCTCTGCAGAGGATCTCCTTTCTCTGAGCTCGAGAGGGATCCTGGGGAGGATGAGCTATTTAAATCATTAAAGGCCGTGTTTTGGGGGAGGTTGGGTAGAAGTCGGGTGCCCTTCTGTACCTTAGCCTGCTATTAGCTATTTCCAGGTGATGCTTAGGCATCCTCCGTGTGAAATGGAGGGAATTCCTTCAAGTTTAAAGAGGAAAAATTCCCACTGCTGGTGGTGGAGGCCAGATTGCAAAGCAAACACCAGCTTGTGTTGCTGCAAGACAGGCTGACGGCGTGAATTCAAGCAGGGGAGTGTTTGAGGTAAAATGGAACCAATTTTCCGTTCAGTAATTTTACTCTTCAGTTGAGCCTCTTCTAACCAACTGAACTCTCTGGAATTAACGGGGTTATTTCTCAGTGTCTTGCTTCCAGAGCGATAAGACCTGATTGTTTATGCCAAGGGATGGTACGAAGAGAGGCTCCTGCTTAGATTCTGCTATAACAACCGAGGGCAGGTGACTTCTCGCTTCAGGTTACGCTGATGAGAGCGGAGAGAGGGTTCAGCTCTTGGTTGCCCCCGTGTTCATAGAATCACAGAACGGTTCAGGTTAGAAGGGACCTCAAGGACCATCGAGTTCCACCCCTCTGCCCTGGGCAGGGACACCTCCCACCGGACCAGGTTACTCAAAGCCCCATCCAGCTTGGTTGGTCTTGAACCCCTCCATGGGTGGGACAACCACAGCTTCTCTGGGCAGCCTGTTCATTAAAGTAGTTTATTTTTTTTTTTTTAATTTAATTAATTTTCATTAAAGTAGTTCAGTTTCTTTTTAAGCTCCTAAGTCTCTTCTTATCTCTTGTCCTTCTCTGCCTGGAGGGAGGTGCGGTCCCTCTCTGAAGAGAAGTAGAAGAGACCCTTGGTCATTCAATTAGAGCCCAAACCACGACAGAGTCAGAGCACCAGCAACAAGGAGAAGCTTTTTCACCACAAGGACGGTCAAGCAAGCGTTGGAGCAGGTTGCCCCATCTTTCCATCCTTGGAAGTTTTGAAGACCAGCTGGGCTGAAGCCCTGAGCAGTTTGGGTGAGCTTGGAGTTGGCCCTGCTCCGAGCAGCGAGTAGGAACCTCCCCATGTCCCTTCCCACCAGAATCACCTCGTGACTTGTATGAAGTTTGCGCTGCTCCGTGTCTGATTTAAAGGCAAACACGGAATTTCTCCGTTCTTGAAACAAATTCAGAAGGTGACAAATGCTCGTTAACGCAGGGTTGTTCTGGGGTAGATCTGTGGCTTCTGGTGGGCACCCAGTACATGTTACCAAGGGGTGAGGGGTCAGGACACTCAGTTTTACCAAGCTGTTAATGGATAATGAAAAGTAAATCTGTGTTGTGGTGCCTTTTCACAAGAATGTGCTTCATTTGCATGATGTGAAAAGCGTTATATAGTTTGCTTTTAAATCCTGTACTTTCTCATGTGCCGGTGTTCTCCGTTCTAGGGAACACCCTCCAGCACACAGAAGGTGGTACAATGTCCTATTTTAGGTTTGCTTAGAATTAGGAAGAGTTAATTCTTTAATATCCTGATGTTTGGGCATTGGGCTGTTTAACACTGAAATTCATTGGTGCTCCCCACGGAGAAAACATCAGAGTTTATTATCTTGGAAGCTTATTAAGACAGGCGCTCCCTAAATCTTAGCGGCTTCCTCATCTGCATTTCAGCCTTGATGCTGTCCCTGTTTTCCTGCTTGGAAATCATAGAATCATAGAGTGGTTGGAGTTGGAAGGGACCATTAAGTTCCAACCCCCCTGCCGTGGAAAGCTGAGTGTGAGTAGGGCTGTGTCACCTGGAATGTGGGGGTGACGCACGAATGGGTCTGAGCTGCTGTTGGCATCCTCCTTGCCTTGGTGCTCTCGGAATCACAGAGTGACGTGGGGTTGGAAGGGACCTCTGGAGATCATCTAGTCCAACCCCCCTGCCAAAGCAGATCTACCCACAGCAGGTTGCACTAGAGCGTGCCCAGGTGGGTTTGGAATGTTTCCAGAGACGGAGACTCCCCCACCTCTCTGGCAGCCTCTGCCAGGGCTCTGCCACCCTCAAAGTTCCTCCTCATGTTCAGATGGAACTTATGTTCAAGTTTGTGCCTGTTACTTCTGGTCCTCTCACTGGGCACCACTGAAAAACAACTGGCCCCATCCTCCTGACACCTACCCTTGAAGTATTTATGGCTGTTGATCAGATCCCTCCTCAGTCTTCTCTTCTCCA
>VZRU01008289.1:0-17562 GCA_013398155.1 Pedionomus torquatus
GGCACTTTCCCACTTTCCGTGCGCCCCGGAGGAGACAAAGGCCGGGGGTGACGGGGACCCTCGGTGCTGCCGCTGCCGGGATGCCCCCGCCCGGTGTGCGGTGCTTCGGGTGGGTGGCGGGAGCCGAGCACCGAGCCTGGACAGCGGCGATGCCGGTACCGTCAGCCGGCCCTGTTGTCACCCGTGCTCTGCCGGCCGGTTCGCCCTCGGGTGTGCGGTGTGGGCTCGGGGGCTTCCCCCCAACACACCCCGCTGCTATTTCAGGGGGTTACTGCGAGCTCCTTCCAGAGGTGGCTCTCCCCATCCCTGAAAGCAAAGTCGCTTCGGACACAGAGGCGTCGTCCCTCTCGCAGGGAGCTGCTGAGCCCCCACCCCGTGTACCCCAAGGTACGTCCCGGTGCTGGGGCAGAGCTGCCACAGAAAGTGGCCGAGGGGTGAAGGAAGCTTTTCCCAGCGAAGCATTGTGTTTGCAGAGCCGTGCGCTGCCAACGCACCGAGCCCCTGGGTACCCGCGGGTTATTCTCTGCTCTTCCTCTGTTGATAAAAGTGAGATCTCGTTTCTGAATTAAATCAATTTGGCATCCGTTAATGGCTTATTACAGCTAGTAATTCATCATGTAGGATTTAAGTGACATTTATCCAATTCACACCTGAAGTCTTCCGTCAACCAGAAGGTTTAATGGAAATGGGTTTGTATTCCCATCCCCTCTCCCTTGCAGAAGGAGGCATTAATCCTATGATTTTGGTTCAAAGTGAGAACAACACGCAGGGAAAAACATTGAAAGCGCAGCCTAACTGTTCCACCAGTCGGGACACATCCACTTCTCTCCCCTCCCGCGCCCAGTGAAGATCGGGCCAAATCTGCCCCCATTTCTTCCCTGTCACACTGGCGGGTGCTTTCCAGCTGGGTGAGCAATGACCTTTGCTATTGATTGTGTCTCATTTGTCACTAGGCATTGTGCATTAAACTGGAGAGTCTTCTCTGCCGTGCTGACAGCAAGCGACTCTATCTCGGATGCTAATCTCAGGCTCATTGCTATTTTAATCTCATTATTGGGTAGAGTGGACTCCGTTTGATAGCAGGTTGCCTATGATGGCTGTGTCAGCCACTCCGTGAAGTCCCAGGGGGAAGCAGAGCAGAGGGTACTGCATATTCATTCATGTGCCCCCCCTTCCCCTTCAATACAGTGACTTGCTGGGCTGCTCTGTCCCTGGAGGACGCTGGTGCCGTGCCCTCCAGGCTCGTGCACTGGCACTGAGAGCACTGAAGGTCTCTGTGCAGGTCAGGGTAAGCACAGGAGAAAGGGTGGTTGAAGGCGAGAGGCATATAGTGACTTGAAGGATTTGCAAGGTGTCCAGCGTTTATCAGAGCCAGGGTGGCTGGAACTTTGCAGTGACCTAGTGACAGGTACAAAACTGCCAGCTTACTCACAACTCCAGGCTGCAGGAGAGGGTATTTCCTGGGTTGTGCTGCGTGAACAAGCCACTAAGTGGTTAGGAAGGCAAAGCGCAGTTTGTTTCAGCCTGACCAGTGAGAGCCAATGGGTCAGCAAACCCAGAGTTTCAGCCCTTCAGCTCATGTTGAGTGAGTCACATTTTGAGTGGCCACTGGATACGAGGTGCCCTTGGGGACATGCTTTGTGGTGTCACGGGGCAGTTACAGCTCCCACGCAACACCCACCCAGCAAACCTGGATCTCTGTGTCCTGTCTCTTGTGCCCTAGTGCAATTAGTGAATTTGGCCCTTTCTACAGCGGAGTGCTGTTTGGTGACGGCAGAAAGCGAGAGCAAATGATGCAAGCAAAAGGAAAACAGATGTTTCAAAGGGTACTGGTGGGATTCAAGTAGCCCAGCTTAAATCTCTGCAGAGCAGAAATGTCTCACACCAAACAGTCACGAGGGACAAGGAAACTGGAGTCAGATAAATATGAAAGGCAAGGTAGGGAGGAAAGGTGATGATAGACACAGGAAACCTAAGAAAGAAGTGGGGCAGCTCCAAAGAGGGACCCAAAAGGAGTGGAGATCTGTGAGCAGGGGACCTTGCTGCTCTGTCACCCCAAGGATGTCTGGTCCAGCAGCAAAAAATACATTCTTTACAAAATAAACATGCAAAAGAAAAAAGAAGGGTACATATAAGATTACCTATCTGCTTTCAGGGACCCTAGAAAGCTAGGAGACATCCTTTTGAAATGGGAAGGTCTCTTGCCAGATTGTATATGCAGCTTCCCAGCACTTGCCTCCAGAAACAGAAAAACAGATGGAAAGAGACCCAGCAGGGAAGTGAAATCTCATTTATCTGCACAATGCCATCCTCCTGGCTCCAGCCAGTTCTCTGCATGTCAGCTACCATAGAGGCTTCCCTGTCCATTCTGCTCCAGGCCTTCTCAAACCCATCCATCACCCTATGGCTTCTTATTTACAGGGAGCCTGGCACACAAAGCTGGGTTTATTGTCTATCGTCCCTGCCACACATGCACATACACCCATGTAGATGCACATACACTTTGTCTATTGCTGCAGCTTGGTGTTGTCTGGAGTCCAGAAAATCTTTACATACTCCTGCCAAAGTCTGAGCTTATCAGAGCCAAAGAAAAATCTGGCCCAGAGTACGTGCTTGAGTCTAGCTTGGTTCAGCCCTTGAGCATACAAGCTGCAACATTTGAAGTCTGGGGTAATAAAGGATCTTGATATTCTCTATTTCTCCATTTAAGAGAAGAAAATAGGTGAAAAGTTAATGCTAGGACTGTCAGGCATCACGTTTTAAGTCAGATATATGAATGAACGTAGATGAGCTGATCATCCTTCTTTGTCAAATACAAACTAAATGCAGCAGAGGCAGTTTCAGAGACTACATCACAGCAAAAGTGACATAACTGTATTTGTAGGGGGAAAACATGCCTGAGTTTCTGTGTGTGCCACTCAGTCTGTGGCTGCCTTGCAGGATTACAGGAAGAGAGCAGGGTAATAGCAATTGTACCAGTGAATTCAGATAAAAAGACACCCCCGTACCAGGAAAGTTAGCCAAGATGCAAAAAATTTCCCTTATGTGATTTGTGACCATCCACTGCTAACCCAAAATGGATCAGAAATAGTGGCTGAGAGACAGCACTCCAACCCACTCATCAGCCCTGAGCCTGCACCCTGGGTAGCTCTAAGGCCTTATCTCTGCATTACACATTTTCTTGTTAGTAGGCAAACTGGCTACCTCAAGGAGCAGGTGGCTGTAACCCTGGGGGTATATAAAGGGTGTGTAAGGAGGATGTAGATTGGTGTTGTGGAGAGCTACAGGGGCAGCTTAACTTGGCAAGCACTTCATCTATTTCCTCTATTAATCCATAAACCCTAAAAAGAGGATGAATTCTGGGTTGTTGTAACCCGTGTTTGGTTTAGAGCTATTTAGGATAGGCATCTTCTTGCAAGGCCAGACTTCTTTCTATCTGGCATATGTCTCAGGGCAGAGTTTCAGCTTTTGCAGAAAAGGTGCATCAGCAGTGTGAGAACATTGCTGTCACCTACATCAACAACCCTGGCACTAGCATGGACTTCTTTTGCGGACCGTGGTCCTGACAGGAGGGGGTGGGGGTTGCTTTGGTGCTCACACATCGAGGAACCTGAGCACTGAGAACTAGAGATGCTGTTGTGTTATCTAGCTGCCTTTTGGAAGCATGAATTTTACAGCTTTTGTAGGGTAAGAAAAATGAAGGAGGGAGGAAAAGGCTTCTAAAGTTAAAGATAAATCATGACATGAAAATAAGTGGTTAAGAGAAGGCTGGTACTTCTGTGCCTCTAGCACAGCAGTGTTGTGTTAACCCAAGGTAGCAAAATTTGCCCATGGTTTGACAAACAGCTCAGGCCTCCCCTGGCAACAGCCCAGTACAGGTATTTATCTGCATTATTAATGCAAGATTCCCAGTGACACAGGATGTTAGTCTGCCCTCTCAGCCAGTGCAGACATGAGGCAACCCATGTGCTCTAGCTGCACTTTCATCCCGTGTAATGCCAAGAAGACAGCTTGGCAACTTAAATGGTCCCCACACTTTGAAGCAGACTTTCTGTTTAACTGCCCCGCAGCATTTAGCTGCTTTCTAGCTCCCGCTGAAAACCAGAATCCGCAGCTAATGTGTCTGTCAGGTTCCCCATCAAAAGGCCCATGTCTGTTTGAGTGAGATTGGAGACACCTGCCTTGCATTCTCTTTGCACTTGTTCCCTCCCCTTGGCATTTTGCCTGCGGATGAAAAGGTAAGATGCTGTTTCTAGCTCTTTGAGTTGTTCTGAGTGATGCCTTGATCCAGCTGGTTTGCTCTGGTTCTTAAAGAGAAAATCCTAAGAAAAAACAAAGACTGTGGATGCACAGCTTAGGTTTTGCTTGGTTGCTTTTTGTTCCATTGGTTTTGAAGTAGGACTTCAAGTGCTTTTTTAATAGATTTAGCTGTTGGTCTGGTTTTCCTTTGTCCCAGGTAGCTGCTGCTGAAATACTCTTTCATAGGGTTATGTCTTCAAATGCACTATCTACCCAGCACCTCCTAAATCCATCCTGAAGCAGTTTGTTGTCCTTTTGGCCACTGGAAAGACCTCGTCTTCACACACTGCATTAAAGAGAAGGCTATTGTGCTGCCCTCCCAGTGACAACCTCACCTGGTGGGGTGAGGTGAAGTGACCTGTGCAGGGTCAAGCAGGGCAAGTGGGACAAGCTAGGGAAACTCAGTCTGCCTCCCTGCCCTGTGATCTTTAGACCAGCATTCCCTGCTCTGCTGGCAGCAGCAGATTTATTTCTCGGCTGTGTTGCAAGGCATCAACACAAATTTTCAAGGGTTTTTCCTACCTTGACCAGTGTCAGCCACCCTGATTGAAGCAGTACGTGTGTGTATGCACAAGTCTCTGCCCTGAGCTGCTCAGGGCTGTTGCTGGTCCTGCGAGGCCACCATCTGCCTCCGGTTCTGTTCATCTTGACATCTTCATCGCGAGGAAGCCAGCTGTGAGGAGGGGCCAGGGCCAGTGCCAGCCAGGCCCGAGGATGCCAACCTGGCAGCAGACAGCCCTAGCCAGGCAGCTGGTGCTGTGCCAGGCGGCTGAGGAGCGGTGGCCTGCAGGAGGCAGGCTCCGAGCCCCTCAGATGGCAGGTTGTGAATGGGAGGGTAGGGGGGCTAGTCATGAATCAAAGGGAAATGTCCTGCTGATTGATGGCCCTCATTTGCACATGAAACTGGGACCTCTCAGCCCTGCAGGCCCTGCACGTGTGCCTCAGCTGCTGTAACCAGAGCTGGAGAAGAGGAGATAACCAAGGAGGGAAAAAATGACTTCCAGCTCCGGACACACCATAACTGTTTTCATCTAAGTGTCCTGTGTCTGAATGTTGCTTGCCTTTACAGTACATAGAAGTTGGTTACTTATTTTTACTTCTTCTTGTTTTAAATCGCAGGTGAGGCAGAGCACCCAGGATTATGGCAATTTCTTCCACCTTCTCTCCTTTCCTTATCCTGTGCCTGCTGGTTCTTTCTGACATCAGTCCTGCAGTCTCCCTGGACCCTGGCAGGAAGCTCAAAAATGTCCCAGAGAACAACAACCACCTTCAAAACCAAGAGATGTGGCTGCAGCAGCCCAGAAGTGGGCACCACCACAAGCATGGCTTGGTCAAGAAGGAGAAGGTCCATGCCATGCCTCCTAGAGGGCGACCTGCTGGGGAAGAGGTCCTCAGAATGGCAAGTGGAGCTCCAGCTGCAGACGAGCTGGCAGCAGAGGGACAGCCAGCAGCCCTGAAACAGAATAAGGATGTTTTCCTTGGGTTTGAATTCCCACATCCTGAGAGGGAGAACCAGTCCCCTGGGTCTGAGAGAGGAAAGAAGCAGAACCGAGAGCATCGGCGACACAGCCGCAGGGACAGGCTGAAACACCACAGAGGTATTTGAACTCCAAGGGAAGCTGAGGCTGTTGGGTCAGTGGAAATGAGTGTCACTTGTCTGAGGGCAAGAAGATGCAGCTGTGGTTGAGCCCTATGGGTATGTGGAGGGTGTGGGATGTGTGCTTGCTCTGGGGAGAAATCTGCCAAACAAAAGAGGCACAAGAAAAAAGGGGAACTCCAGAATCAGAGGTTTTTACTGCTGGCTGCAATTTTAGGAAAATGACCTGGTTTGCCTAACAGGGGGAGCTCTGAAGGCTCCTAGGCCTTGAGGGGTTGTTTTAGGGTGGCCGCCTTTGTTTTGTCGCTTTTTTAGGCAATGGTTCAGTTTATGAACAAACATGTCCAAGCCATGCTCAATCTCTCCACTGACTTCGAAACATGACCAGAAATAATACAAAACCCAAAACCTCTACTTCACTTGAAGATCCGATTGTTTTCATCAGAGCTTGTTTTCCTCTATATTTATGCTGAACTACAAAAAAAAAAAAAATTGCATATGTGAAATTGCACTAATTACTTTTAAATGTTGCTTGGTTTTGAATGGGCCTGCTTTCCTTTGGAGGTCAAGTTTTGGGTACGTGTCTCTGTGGCATGGTAAACTCGGTGTGGTAAATCTTTAGTTCCACTAAAGCCAGGCAATTTTTTTTCCACTGTCAGACAAGCTGGGTGTCAGTATCCCTGCTTCCAGCTATCACTTCTCCCTGTCTCAGTAAGAAGAGCTCTATTGTTTTCTCAGGGGACTGTCTAATCAACTCCTGTTAAGGGATATAGAAGAGTGTGTAAGAAAGCTGGCTTGAAGCAATATTTGCAGACTGAAAAACAAGCCTTATTTCTTTTGTTTAACTTAAGGTCTATATAAAAATTAATACTTGGGAAAAGCAGGGATCAGGCTGTCAAAATATTTCAAATTAGGGAGGTCCTGACTTGAGCTACATTGAAATAACCCACTACTAATATCAAGTAAGAATATGTTCACCAGTATCTGCAGCAGCTTAGTCCATTGGGTTAAAAATGGTACAAACAAAAAGGCCAGAAGAAGAGATCCTTCGCTTCTTAAGCAAGAGATAGACATATCATCAAGAAGGTGTGATTTTGTATGACTTAAGTGTGTAAAAATAAAGAAGTATATACTCTGGACCTTATCTATCACTTTAATTTACTAGCACATGGCTCGGTTTTACACTGATCTAAACACCAGCTCAGGGTGGTAGAAGACTGGCCAGTGGCTGGATGAAATCTGAATTCCTTTGACTGAAATCTATCAGAGAGAGAGAGAGAGGGATAAGAGAAAACTAGTGATACTGTACCCATTGCCCTCTGCAGGGAAGACTCCTGATGCTGGGCCAAGCTCCCTGTACAAGAAACCCGAAATCTTTGAAGAACAGTTTCAAAACCTCCAGGCAGAGGAAGCTACAAGTCTGACTCCCACCATGCTTATCACTGCGCTGGAACTAGCCGTTTCCACAGAAGAGCCTCCTGTTCTTCCAGCCACATCACCACGGTCACAGGTAAAGAGACGGCTGAGAACTGCAGTCTATCTCTGATGTAGACAGAAATCTCCTGCAGGTAAGGTCCAGTTACCTTTCTTTTTTCTTTATTTCCTCGTTAGAGGTAAGTGTTAGCATAACACCAAAGCCCTCTCTCAAAAGCAGCTCCCTGTCTTGGAGATATCTAAACACATCTTCATAAACGTTTCCTTTAGTTGCTCGTCTTCCCTTCCCTACCTCTTCCTTAGCTAGCCAGGAGCAGAGGGGCAGAAGGAGCACTTGGCTGGAGAGGCAGTGTGTCCTTGCTTGCCTTTTGTCCTCATATAAAAACAGTGGAAACTTCCCTCTCTGCTTCAGCTGCAACAAGGGAAAGCTCTACCCTTCTGAAAATGAGATGCCAAGAATCCTCAGTGGATCAGACAGGGAGAAGGGAGGTGGGAATCTTAAAGACTTTTTAAGGTCTAAAAGCACCAGGAAAATTTGCAAAGACTTCAGTGCCGCTACAGAAGTGTAATCCTTTGTCTCTTTGGTTTCTTGTGGTTTGCAGGCCCGCCTGAGGCAAGATGGGGATGTGATGCCCACCCTAGATATGGCACTCTTTGACTGGACAGATTATGAGGATCTCAAACCAGAAATGTGGCCATCTGCTAAAAAGAAAGGTGCTAAACCTCCCTGTCCTCTTTTCCCAAAGTCATTCTGTAAGGCTTGTCCCATGGTTAGTGTTCACAGATGTGCTGAAGGACGTTAGATCATAGTGGTGGGGAAAGAGACAAATAAGGATAATGCTGATTGTGTTTTGTACTCAGTTTCAGAATGTTTCTCATTTTGGATGCATAGTTTGAGGGCAGAGGAAAAATGATAGATGGAGGGTTGAGAAATAGGGAGGAAATTAGACTATGAAGGTTTAGAGTTCAAGCTTTTGAAGTTAGAGGCTGTTTATACCCTGGAACAATATAGTCTCCAAAATAAAACCACTAGCGTGAAATTTTCTATCAGCATCTGTTTATTTTTCTATAGAAAAACGCCGCAGTAAGAGCCCCAACAGTGGAAATGAAACCGTGACGGCTGAAGGAGAGCCATGTGATCACCACCTTGACTGTCTCCCAGGTCAGGACCAGCTTGGTAGACTCATTTCTCCAAACATGAGATTGTTTGAAATCCAGCCCAGGTTCTAATATAAATATCCTTATATCTAATACTGGCAGAAAGGCAGAGGGAAGGGTGGAGGCTCTCTAGGCATGTTGTGGGAACAGATGATGTCTGTACCGTGGAACTGTCGTGGGTGTCGGCAGCCCTGCAAGGGAAGGGGGTAAATGAGCTGTGCTAACCCTTGTTCCTGTGTTGCAGGCTCTTGCTGTGACTTGCGTGAACACCTCTGCAAACCACACAATCGAGGCCTTAACAATAAATGTTATGATGACTGTATGTGCACTGAAGGTGAGCTCACTTCTTTGCTCTCCCCCTTCCAGTTGGCTTTGTAGTTGACTTGGGATAGTGGTTTGCACATGAAAACAGGAGCCAAACTCTGTTGCTCTTAGCCTTTCCTTGCCACTGACTCACAAAGTGACCACTGAATCATTTAGAATATCTTGTTTTCCCTCTTGAAAACAAACATTCTGATATGTACAAATCTAACAAAGGAAGCCACAATATATTAACACTTCAGTGGGGCTGTCGTGTATCACAGGTTATTAAAACAGATTAGTATCCTTCTTTTACATGATCTTATTCCTAATATGGCTTTCCTGAGTTAATTTCAACTGAATTTATAGCATTTTAGCAGGTATGGGCAGGACACAAACTTTTGTTTCTTAAAACTGTTTCTGAAGAATCCACAGCAGACCTTAAGAGACAGTTGTATTATGATGCTGAAAGGCACTCTTTTACTCTGAACATGTTCAGGATCAGGTCCAGGCCCTGGGACGTGTTGGCCAGAACAAAACTGTGGTTGCCAAGTTTTATGACCTGTGTTAGGTATTTAGTGACTTTGACCGGGTCATTCACCTACTTTTTACCCAGTTAAACAGACGGCTTTCCTGCAGTTGCAATGTTAAATGGTAGTCTTCACCTTGGGTGTGTCATGTAAAACTTGAAGGTCCTCTTCAGAGACAATATGCAAATAGATTAGCCTAGAAAATTGTTTCTTTAAGCCTAATAAGGACTGCCCCTGGCCCTGCTTTATACTTAAGCTAGTTATAAGTTGATGCCAAATATGCATCCTCTGTAGCATTAAAAAGATCCCCAGAGATGTAGGATCCAGATAAGACAGAAAAGACCCTTAGATAAGAGCAGAGCTCTGATCTTGACTGCTCTCTTTCTGGGAGGCCAGACTGCCCTGGGGGGATTGGTAATAAGGGACAGAAACCCAACTTCAAGGTAGCCAGTCTCAACACAGCCCAGAGACATGCACTCCAAAAGGCTGCTCAGTGACCTGTGGCATCAGCTGGGTCTCCCCTGTGCAAGAACTGCAGCCTCTCCCACTCTGGGGGTGCTGGGACTGTTGCTATCTGCAGCCTGCTCTGGAAGTAAAAAGACTTGCAGTTTCTAGGATGATCAGATCAGGTCCTACCAACCCAAATGACTAGATACTGGGCTATTGAAAATCAGGACTTTCGTGAGAATTATTTACACAAAAGCTGTACGCTGTTTGGCCCAATTAGCTATGCATTCTGCTGTAATGAAATCAGACAATAGGCACCAAAAGTTAAATCTGTCAGTGACTGAAACCAATAAGTTACACTGACCAGAGGCTCCCATCGCCTTCCAGTGCCATGGGAGAGTATGTACTGATGTTTTTTACAAATGAAATTCCCCCCCTTAGTACTTATCAATGCCATATCACACAGCTTCCCTGAGACCCTGCACTTTGAACATCCAAAGCAGAGAAACTGAAGCAGATCAGCAGGGAGATTTGCATCAGACCTCCCAGTAATAACATTTCAAAGTCTCTTCCCTCTCCTCTTGTAGCTTCAGGAAAATAAATAGCAAGGGGAGCTCCCTAGCCATTGCTGCTGCACATTAAGTCTATAGTAATTTCCCAACGGAGAGATCACTTAGATGGTAATGGGAAGTAATAGGAGAAAGCCAAGCAGGGCTTCCATAAAATCACTGGAAACAATCAGGGGAATCCATTGGTATTTCAAGAAGCCAGTGAATTCCAAACCAGAACAGTGAGCCAAGAAGAATAGCAGGGCCCAGAAAGCAATAAGCCCTGTCAATGTGAGGCATTTCTCTGCCACCTCATTTGACACAGCCCAGGCTTCCCAGTCCTGGGACTCCCCAGTGGAGCAGGCTCTGTCATGAACTGAGACCAAAAGCTACTTGTTTGATGTTACTGCTGTAGTGAGCCCTGGTCTCTCCTGCTCACTTTTGCGTGTCTTTTCCATAGGGCTCCGCTGTTATGCCAAATTCCACCGGAACCGAAGAGTGACCCGGAGGAAAGGACGCTGCGTGGAGCCTGAATCAGCCAATGGAGAGCAGGGATCATTCATTAATGTTTAGGAGGGTGGGACTCCTGCCTGGATGGTCAGCAGCTGGGATCAAACTGGTTATACCTAGCAATGGGAATTAGAGGAAAAAGTCAAGCAAATGACTGGAGCTGCAGGCTCTGAACATACCAGGTTCCACAAAACTGAGGCTCACTTTAATTATAAATAGAGTGGCCTCAGACTTTTCAATAGCAGGACTGCATCCAGTGTCATTGCTTCCTTTCTTGCTTCCAGAGAACCACCTGGTTTCTGCAACGACGTAGCAAGACATCCCAGCCTGCAGCTCCCACTCATTTAGTTATCTTGCCAAGTTTGTTATTTTTAATTATTACTTTTAGAAGCTTTCTGGGGAAGTGATAGTTTTCCTAGTGAGCCAAAAATAAAATTTTTGGTAACAGGAGATAGGGACAGGCTGTTCCATTGTAGTAAATCCTGTGACATGTTGCATGTGTGTTTCCATGATATGTAAATAAAGATATGATAGGTATTCTTTGTGTAACTCTTCTGCTTCTTTGACTGCACCTAAGGATGTGGCAGGAACCAGAAAGCCCTAAAAGAGATCTGGCCAGCAGGTAGCCCTGGTGACTTCAGGTAATCACGCAGACTAATTGTCCTACTTGGTAGAAAAAAATTTTTCGATCCAAGCTTCCTTGTAGCCTCATTCATATTGCATCTAACAGTCAGTTTCTGCCAGGTGTAGCCATCTAGATGTTTAAAATGTCTTTATATTACTCCTTAGTTACTGTCTTCTGTGATATATCAGAGCAACAAAGGCTACCTGTATTAAACAAGAGTAGTGTTAGTTGGTAAAGATGTCCTTTTCTAGTGCTAACACCTGCTAACCTGCTGGGAGACAGTCCTGAAGCAGTTTATATTCAAAAACCTGGAGACATACAGCACTTTTTGTAGGAACAGAAATATTAATCCTGGTGCTCTGGTCAGAATTCTCTTTTCGCTGCTTCCCTAAGCACCTCTGTGTTCTATTTTGGTAGCCAGAATTGTTGTAGTGTCACTCGGCATTGTGTAGTCATTCAAATGCTGTTAGTATAATACTTTGCACCTCTAATACGATGACTGGCCAGACACGGGTACAGAGATATGCTCTGAATACAGTATTAGTTCTGACCAACACACACCTGTGCTGTGAGGAGGTAGACTAAAGGAGGAATTTGTAGAGGAGCACTTAGGCAAAACCTACTGCTCAGCTGAATGTAGCTACTTAGACTTCTGCTTCCAGCATTACAGTCTCAGCATAAAAGGCAGGAGAATAGAAAGGTAATTTGGGTCCATCTCTATGCCACGGCAGCAAGGAGGCAATTTGTTAACTCCGAGAGAGAAGCTCAGCCCCTCCCTCAGCCCAGATGCAGAATAGTGGGTGGTGCTGCCAGTGGTATTGTCAGGGGAAGTATAAAGGGAAAAAGGCCTTAATTGATCACAGCCAATTGCAGAGCTCTCAAACCTCGGTCTGTGTGACACAGATGAGAACCACACGCGCAGCCATTATCAAAGCCAGGTTTTGATACCACGCTGCTTTCCAGTGTAAGAGCTGAGATCGGGGTGGAACTGAAAGAAAAGCAGGAAATTTTGCAGAGGTCTTTATCCTTGGCGATGCAGGTATTCGTAGCCTACTCTAGATACAGAATCCTTGTAGGATCCTGGGCAGTGTTTTGGGCAAGACTGTGTTGCAAATCATGTTAAATACAAGCAAGCTTAACAGCAAGTCTGAAATTTAAGCCAGTGCTTTTAGACTCCAAAAGGAGACTTGCTTCTTCAGCTCTTGCTTTTTCAGCTTTTGGTCTGCTATTAACTCTGAATATAAAGAACAGATGATTCTTAATTGGTGGGATTAGTTAAATGTTTAAGGTCACTGAAAATTGAGTTAATTGTTATAGATCAAGTCAGAAGATTATTGGACTGATTGCTTGCATTGGAGTTTCAGAAAAAGAGCCCACAAACAAGACTCGTTCTCCCATGCTTTCTGAATCGCACTGTGATGTTACAGAGGTGAAGAAGAAAGGGTGAGCAGCGGCACAGGCGGCACAGCCAGAGCAGCATGAAGAGTAAGACAACCTGATTCATATGTCTGCCAGATCAACTACTGACTTCGCAATTGCAGTGCAAAGGAAAGTTGTTGAGAAAATAACATGCCAAGGTGTGGAATACAAGGTGAGCCTGTGATATAAAACCCCAGGGCAACACTTGTACAACAAGTACAACCCACTTCTGAGGGTAGCAGAGCTTTTTAGTGCCGCTCTGTGCTGTCTCTGGAGCATGACAGCAGCTGCAGAGCGACAGTATGACTGGATTACATTCAGCAACTTTCCCCTCCCTTCCCAGCATCTCCCAGTCACAGCACGGTCAGTGACAGCTCTGCCTTTGGGGGCATTAGGTCTGAAGAAGAGAGAGGGAGACAAATGTCAAGCAAGCCTTGATTTACATGTTCTTCTCAACTGATTGTTTGAGAAACTCAGATTAAGAATTCACACAAGCTTCTTCTCTGCTGCCCCCAGAAGAAGCTTAAGCCAGAGCTTTTGCAAGATTTTTCTATTGTCTTGAAAGGACTTTGGATCAGGCCCAAACCAGCCATAGCAGGGCTCTGTGGAATAATTTTTATAGTTAATTGTAGGGCATGGATGCAAGAAAGGTGAGTGATAGAGTCTTACCCAAACTCCTGCTCTACAGTTACTGCCGTTTGCAGCCTCACAGTGAGTCCAAAGGGTATGTATCATTTTAAACCACATCTCCAGTGGTGAGAATCTTTAGATATCGAAAAGAGGACAGCGTGCTGATTTGACATAATCATCTCAGCAGCTGCCTGCTCTGCAAAGGCTGTTGAATCTCAGGGATATTGCTAGCATTTGCTAAAAAGATGACTGCAAGGGAAACAAGGAGTGCAAGCACAAATTAAAACACTTGGGAATCATTCTGGCTCAGGTCTGTAATAGTCTGCATTCATTTTAGCTTGGGGGTGTTTTATTGAAACTCTCCCAACCCATCCCCCCCCAGTAATTACCCTCTTGTCAATCCACAGTGTGTGAAAGTGCCTCAATTTCAAACCCATGCTATACTAAATTGTTTGAATCCATGCTGGTCACTCTCTGCTACATAAAGCCTGGAAAAAGCATTGCTTTCATATTTTTTTGTTTAACAAAACTGAGGGCTGTTGTTTTCTTGGAGTGTTCTGAGTGGTCATAGGTACTACATAAACCCATTTCTAGTATGTCCCTTAATTTTCTAAAGTGCTAGAGATGCACTAAGATTCAAGAATAGTCCCTCAATGATATCATCTGGAATAATTATTCCAGAAAAACAGATGAACAGCTCTTCCTTGCTGAGATTGGAAAGGACTTTCCAGTGCACTTGTCAAGATACTAGATTAGTATAACCCTCTCCACTCCCCAAATCACCTTGCCACAGAGTGCTTTACAGTGACATTACAGGAGAAGGCTCCCCAGCAGCATGACAAAGTGCCTTCAGTTTCCTCTCCAGCCCAAATAATGTTTCCACTTGCTGGTTTCCCATTGGGATTCAAAAGGGAGTTTGTAGAGCCAGGGCAACTTCTATCTGCCCTTCCTCACTGATAGTTCAGAAAGGCTCTATTGATAATATACGTATTTTTGCCAAGCTGATGCCATCATTGCTCTTGGCTCCACGGGCAGGGGCACAGCTCAGAGATGCAGGTGTCAGCTGCAGTCTTTAGCTACCTTAAGATGAGACCCCCAAGGGAGGGATGCAAAGAGCAGAACTATGAGGGCTGGGATTGTCTCCATCCCTATGAACCACACAAGGACAGCAGGAACAATTGCATTCACTCCTCGGTTCCCCACAGAATTGCTATCACATTATCCAGCAAGGGTACAGTGTCCTGAAAAGGCAAAGGAAAGCATTTCTGCCTTATTAGCCTCACTTTTATGTTGTTAGGAAGGAAGCCAGCTGTGTATTGGATTTTCACTCAGTCTGCACAAGACATACCACCTATACATTTGACACAGAGCAGCTAATTGCTGGATATCGGTTGCAGTGAGCTGAACTCACCTGGACCAGTCTTCCAGTCAGGAAAATCTTCGTATCCCGTTTCTAGTCTCCTGGGTCGTCTGCTTCTCTCTGCAGGTCTTCCTTAATGTGCTGCTTATCTTTCTCACCATGTTTATGTTGCTTTGAGTTATCAAGCCCAGGAAGGGAACAGAGACAGCAGGTTACACACAGAGGCAATTTACAAGGTACAAGCAAAGCAAAGCAGAGATAAAAAACAGAGAGGAAAAGCAGAGAGAAAATACTACCACCCCCCATCAGATAGGTGTGAGATGTGCAAATGCATAATGGCTATCGTAGCTCTCATTGTTTTCATATCCATGAGATCATTAAGACATTTCTAAGGCCCTTTAGTCCACGACATGTGAGTCCAGGATATAATAAATAGGGCTGAATTAATTGCATGATACATTGATGAACAAAATGAAGTAACGCACTTTTATTGTACAAGGGGAAACGAATGCTTTGCATTAAACAGCAGTCACATCAATCCAAATTACGGCTCATGCTGCACAAATGATAATGAGACTGTCTCACTCAGACTGTGTGAGAATGCTGAAAGGAGCAAAGACGCCCACATACTGCTGAATCTAAACAGTGCTCATACTTAAATGGGGACAGTTGAATTTGCCTCTATAACAACCAGTTCTCCTTTGACAGATACCTATCCTGGCCAAAAGGCATCCCTATTGCACTTTGCACCCAAACACTGAGCCAGAAATAGGGCTATTCAAAGTCTCTTTTTACTTCCCACCCCACCCCACCCCAGGTGGGTTTTTTTTTGTCATTTAGAATAAAAACCAGTCCTTGATGTCAGTGGGATCCACTAGCATTGATCCCATTTGATGCCACAACTTCTGTAAATAGCAGCAGGGCTTCTCTCCAAGACACAGAAAAGGAAATGAAGCCAGAACTGATGTGGCACATGGCAATAGATGAGTTTTATTTCCAACTTTCATCTGGTAAAGTGGCACATTCAGAAACTCCTGGGGGGAAACTTTCACAGCCTTTTTTTTTTACTGATGTTCTGAACTATACAGCCAGTCGGTTTTGTTCTGCTGCTTCCTCTGGTTAGCATTTTCTGTGTTGTCTCATTTTTTGGCATTTAATAATTTGCCTTGGGAGGTCTTCAAGCGTGCTCCATATTAGCAATCAATAGCAGTAAGAGTGCAGTGAAGGACAGGCTGGAGAGGGCTACATCTGTGGCTTGTTTGAGAATGTCTGAGTGTAGGTTCAACACTGCATGATGCTCTTGCAGTGCCTTGCACAGCACTGCTTGAGCTGGAAGTGAGACTGAAGGATGACTCATGCATTTCCACATTCAGCTTCTGCAATGAATTCTGACTCCTTGCTCATTCCTTGGAGGTCCCATCTTTTCTGTAAGAATAGACGATGACAAAGAAAGCAACTGACCCAGTAAAACATTGCAGCCTTACACTGCAGACCGGTAAAGCACGCGTTGGGCAAGAAGAAGGGGTTTGAGAGGTGTCATCCTGACTTCTTGGTTCTGCTAGTTCATTTGCCGTACTTGGGGAGAGGACTGCTATGATGAGCTGGACAGGAAATGGTAAATGTGTGCAGTTTGGTCGATCACTTATCAACTTCCCTAGCTCTAAAATGAGACAAGCTTTCTTTCAGAATGAAAGATGAAGAACTCATGATTTGGACCCGGCTCTTAGGCAGAGTTCAGTCATCTAGTTCTAGAGAAAAACCTAGGAACTAAGGAGCTAAGGATCTGCCAGCCATTCTAGCTACATGGCTAGAGACTACTGTGCCAACCCCAAAGGCTGACCAGAACTTGACTCGGGGATTGTGTGATGCAACTGAGCACAGGCAGCACCTTGCACAGTGCTTTTCTATTGGTGTTTATCAAGAGTCTCTTTATCACTTCTCACCTTTTTGTCACAGTACCGATATGTACAAAACATCTTTCTCTTCCTCCAAAAAGCTGCTAAGTCCTATACAAGCTTCAGCCTTCCAGGACTGCCTGCAGCCAGAGCATGCTGTCAAACCTTCCCTCGGCCGTGTTAGGTGTGTAAGCAGCAGGAAGAACTGTTCGGTGTTTGAAGTCAACAACTCACCCAGGTGTACTTTTAACCCAGTGGTGGCTTTTTGTTTTGGAAACCAGTGCTGTGCAATCCACATTAGGTAAGTGGAGCCTATTTCCTTGTCTGGAATAGGGTCATCTGGCAAGAAAACAATAATTGCCACCCAGCTGCAGAGGCACACTCTAGGAACACCTGATGTAGCAAGGTGGGGGTGGGTTGCTTTTCCTAATTTACAAGTGATAAGACAAGAAGAAATGTCCTCAAGCTGTGCTAGGAGAGGTTCAGATTGGATATTAGGAACAAAATTCTTCACCGAAAGTGTTGCCAACCATTGGAACTGGTTGACAGAGGAGTGGTGGGATTGCCATCCCTAGAGGTATTTAAAGGTGGGCAGAGATGGTGCTGAGGTTCAGTGGTGGCCCTGGCACTATTAGGTTAATGGTTGGTCTCGGCGATCTGAAGGGTCTTTCCAACCCAGGCGCTCCGATATCCCACGACCATCTCCTGCGGCAGAGGTTCTGCGGGGGCCCGGCCTCCACCTCCCTCCCGCCCCGACGGGCGCCGTCCCGGCTCCTCCCGCCCCGCTCCCCACCCCGCGCCCGGCCCAGC
>VZRU01008289.1:29924-60037 GCA_013398155.1 Pedionomus torquatus
TTCGGGGCAGCCTCTCTTTTTTTTTTTTTTTTTTTTTTTTTTTAAATCGTTAGGTGCTGATGTGGAAAGGGTTGGTTGGTGTTTTTTGGTAACGAGCTGATCAGCCACAGCCTGATGGGTTGAGGTACATCCCTAAGTGGCAGCCTCCCTGGGGTTTTTTTTGTGGTTTTTTTTGTGTGTTTTTTGTGGTTTTTTTTAAATCCTCAGGTGCTGATGTGGCAAAGGGTTGGTTGGTGTTTTTTGGTAACGAGCTGATCAGCCACAGCCTGACGGGTTGAGATGCGTTCCTCAGGCTGACCAGCCTCAGTGGATGGGGTCCTGCCTGCCCAGCCTCGCACCCTGTGACCATGCCGGTGACCGTGCTCTCTTGGGAAAGGCGTGGGACCCAGGGCTGTTGACAAGAGCCGGGACGTGGCAGGTTTGGGGCTCCTCATGGACAATTCCCCTCTCCTAAGGCGAGAGGTGCCTCTTGCAGGTATCCCCTCATCTCCCCTGGGTGAGGTGTCCCTGCTGGGCCCCACCTCATCAGGGCTGCCCTCAGGCCACTGCTTTAATTAGCCGGGGGCGAGAGCAGCTTTGCAGTGGCCATCTGCAGCCCCGGTGGCAGGCGGCGTTGCTAATCGCGGGGGGGATAAGCTGCTTACAGTGACCCAGCTGGAACACGCTCACAGGCGGGTTTGGGGCATTAAGGGGGGGACAAAGCTGCGGGTGCATCCCTGCCAAGGAGGTGCAGGCACAAAGAGGCAAGTGTCCCGTCCCTGAGGTTCTGGCGAGGCCCAGCGGCATGTCCAGCAGTGGCGGCTGTCAGAGTAAGTGCCTAATGAGCAGAGGTGCGTCTGCACCCGTTGAGGGCACTAGGAGCCATCGGGGACGCTGAGCCTGGGGTCTGCCCCTCAGCCATGGCAGCTGAGAGGGGGCCTGAAACGGCTCCCCCGGGCTGGGGCTGTGGGTGATGGCCCTCCTGCTCCCACCACCGCATCGCGGGACACCGGCTGGTTCTTGGATGGATGGCAGCCTGTGAAGGGAGCTACTTAATGGCTGTTGCTTAGCTCCTGGAGCAGTAACTGGTTTGTTCTAAGGCATGGGAAGGATGATCTTGGACCAACCCCTGGTCCCAACTTGCAACCTGAAATGGATCAGCCTTGGTGTGCAGGGGTGGGAAAATCAGCGTTGTTTGTAGGGTGCTTATGTGTTTATTCTGGGCCTGTCATTGTCATTGTAATGCTAAAATGGCACTCACTTGAAAGAGCTTGATTTATTTTTTATCAACTGTGTTTTTTCCTGTTGCTTAAAACAACAGAAGTATGTTGATCAGCATAATTTTTGTTGGCTTAATTGTGTTTGTTTCAGATTTTAATGCATTAGTGTGTTGCTGCAAAATGTACGTAGTAAGCATGTGTTAAATGTCTTGGTTGGAAACATCAAAGCTAATATAAAATTTGTTGGTCATGGATTTTTGTTGCCTTTTGAGCAAGATTAACTACTGCTTAAAAGTGGTTACGTTGAAGTCATGAACGGCAATTCTGGGAAGACAGACAAACATGGTTTTTAAAGGATGCTATTTCTTCCTAGTCCCAATGAGACTGACATTAGACATAAACTAAGTGAAGAACGGCATCTAAAATAATATGGCAGTATGTTGAGAACTTGGTATCTGGCAGGAAGAACTGAAATGAAGAACTAAAAAGATCAAATGAGCTATGAAGAAAAGAGTTTATGTCTAGGTTCTTGAGCATCGAAGTAGTCCAGTGCTGGGTTCCAGGTGTTCATGGAGCAAAACAGCACTGATAAACATGATGGTTTATGCCCTTTTGTAATTCAGATCCTTTATAACACCCTTTTGTGATGCATTACTGGTTGGCTGGATATTCCTGGGATGCAAGGAGTGCTTCTACGGAACACCAGTCTGCCGTATTTTGTGGTTTTACTTCATGCAATGATAGGCACCCTAAAGAAGGCAGCCGTGCTTTTTTCACTCTGTAGTTGCCAAATTCTACTGTCTGGAAAAAATAATGAGATCGTTCCATTCATGGTACACTTGGTGATGTATGAAAAGCAGTGATGGCAGTTCCCAAGGGTAATTACAACACCACATGACTATCTCCTGTTGCTTTAGTAATTGAGTTTAGTCCCCAGTTTGTGCTGATTATTGAAAGAATCTGCATGTGAGGACAAGCGGGCTGTTTGCAAACAGGGATGACTCAGGGTCACATGCTTTCTTAGAAGAGATAAACATAGTTTGGTAACAGTGCAATTTGACAGGAGGCTTTCTGGTATTTGAGTATGTTTGAAAAAGACAACGGGCATTGATTTCACAAGCTACGCTATTTCTTTCTTTTCAGATTGATTAGGGTTTTTAAAGAAGAAAAGTGGGGTGTGTGTGTGTCTTCACAATATCATTTTCATTTTTTAAAAGGGAGATGGAAAAGAACGGTGGTTAGAATGACAGTGTGATTGACAACTTGCTTTTAAAACCTGAGGAATGAAAGCGCAGTCCCCTCAAATTGCACTTACCTGTTCGCAGCAATTTACAAATCTGTGCTCAGCATGAGTGTTAAATGTGTAACCAACTGATTTAGCAGTTAGACTGCAAAGTAGGTCTCCAATCTGTGCTGTAACTCTTCCAGGTTAGAGGATGATATGGATTCTCTGGATGTATAAAACATGGTTTCATCCTTTAGTGTGGACAGGAAGAGATTTGGCTGTGTAGCTTTGAACCTTTGCAGGGCTGTAGCATAATATGTGAGCAAATTTTCACTTGTTAAGCCATTAAACAGTCCCTTAAATTGAGGCACTACCTTTCCTATCAGCCCTGGAGAAAATGCAGGCATGGAGGAGATCTAGGCTGGATTTCCAATCAGTGAAGAGGGCAAGATGTGATGAGAAATATACATGCTCCTTTGTTTATATTTCTTCTTATTTTTCTTCAGAGCAAAGAAACATTCAGAAGAACATGAATATTGATCTGTATTTGGGCACTACAAGTCAAGTAGTTGTTTCTCATCACTAGCTTGAGGCCGTGGCGTTCAGTGTAACTCCCAGCCAGACAGCAGAACAAGGCCAGCTGCGTACAACACCTCTGCCATCTGGGAAGAGAGATCCCAGTCTGAGAAGGGCAGGAGAGATTAAGTCTTTCTCAGCTATTCCAGGACACCACCAGTCAGTTTTCCAGTTCCTGCTCCCTGCAGCAGAATAAGCTGTGCCCTCGGCTGCAGCAGCACAGCTCAAAGTGTGTGGCTCACAGGATTTCCTCTCTTGCTTTGTCAGCGCTCCCTGCTTCGAATCTCCCTCAGAGACACTCACACCTTGAGACTTACAGGTTAGAAGGGAGGACTGAGAGTATTGACTTTCCTCAACACAACCATCAGAAAAGCAAAGGCAGCTGGTAGCTGCTCCATCCACACTGCTCGTCATCACAGTTTAGAAAACAGGAACAAGAATAGTGACTTTTCTGTTGAAAAAGAACAGCATCAGCCTCCTGCTGCTTCTTGTATGGATCCTGTGAACCCTTCACTGGTCAATACACGTTTGTTATCTCGTACTGTAGATTCCCCTCTTAGGAACCAATCAATAGTCTGTCCTTCTTCAAGGAGCTCAAGTGAAAACATAAATGCTTGTTCTAGTTCAGCCCTGACTTTGGAGGATCTTGATCTGTCTAGTTTGGAGTCCCTTCAGTCTGTCTTGCAGTCCTCACAGATTTCTGCTGGTTTGTACTGTTCCATCCAGAAGCTTAAGCAAGAAACTGTTTTGATGGGGATAAGGGGCTCCCTCCCTCTGGAGCCCAAGTTTTCTCCAGTCAGTGACAGTTTCTGCTTTGCTCCTGATGATTCGTCTCCTAGTATCCTGAACACAGGAGAACAGCTAGCTGGAGTGAAGACCAGTGCTGCTCAGGCACGATTGAAATGGGGTGTCCCATTTGCTAAAGACTGGAGCCTTGGTGCAGTGACAAGGGACTTCAGTCATGCAGAACCTCTCTCTATCTCTCACAGATATGGGTACATTGACTCAAACACATGGGGAACCAAAATTTCAAGTGACATCCAGCCAAAACCCCTCTCTTCTGGGGTGGGCTCTGGCAGGCTAGCGGGTACAGAAGCATATTCCTTCAACAGTTGCTCCTCTTATTTCAGATGCCAGTCCCAGGCAAAGCCAACTCTGGAAACTGGTAGTCTTTATGTTCACCCAAAAAGTCATTCTCCTGGAAAGGTTCATAAAGGCAAAGAGACATCTGATGGGACATTCCCATGTGCTGTATCTAAGAAGAAAGACCTTCCAGCCAGTCGGTATCCAGAGGGTTTGCAGGTGTCACTAGAGACAGTTTTGGGGGGTGCTCAGATGAATGTTGGTGTAGCCATGTGTGGGACCCCACGGGAAGTGTGCGTGAGAGTCACTTCTCCTCTTGGAGAGACAGATTTTAGACCACTCCATCAGCTTAGTATTAAATCTGTAGAAGTCAACAAATCTGAAGCTCATGTTAAGTCCAGCAAAGAGCCAGAAGAGGTACGTGCCTCTAGATCACAAGCAGTCAGAAAAGTTGCACTAGTGGGCAGCAGCCGGTTCAGCCCTTTCAGTATTCAGGTTGAAGAAGGCTTCTGTGAACATTCTGACATCGATTGTATGAATGTGAACAGAGAAGTAAGGAGCAGCAAACACTCCCACCAAAGCAGCTGGAAGAACTGGGAAGCTGATGCCAATCTTGACCAGTCTGAAGAACCTTCTGTGGAGAGGAATGCCAAAGAGCCACGGTGCTGTGAAGAAGAAAGCCAGACACAGGTAACTGTGTCCAGAGAGGTAAGGGTGTTCTCACTGCATAGCATCCCTGTTCACAGATATTACTTGTGCTTTTTTTGCATTTCTTGCTAGAGATGCAGAGTTGAGGTAAAACTTGCTTGTCCTGTAGTTTTTTCTAGCACTGAATGGCCAGATTCTCCTCTCTTTTGGCCCTGCTCCATCCCGACATATGTGTCTTTCAGTTTGCATGCTTCATCCTAAAGACCAGCTGGTTAATGTGGTTGCTCTTGGGAATGTAAACACCTATTTATGTTCTCTGTATCTACTTGCAGACAGAAAGCTTTAAACTGGTTTTTAGTCTGTACATAGTTGCAGGGTCCTGAGTTTTCACTTTTGTTGTGCTTTTCCATATCTGAAGTACGTAAGAGTATTCAGTGACCAATGGTGGGGGCAGTGTCGAAGGCATCTGACATCATACGCTATCCTGGGGCAGCACAGTTCTGGTCTCCATCCAAAATGAATTACCATGCTGGGCACAGACAAATCCTTCAACAGAGTAGTGTGAATAATCATGTCAGTTACTGTCTTTTGTCCGTTTACAGGTCTCGGAGAACAGCTTCTGGTCATTGAAGGTGAATGAGCAAAGGTAAAATGTCTCTGTGTTTATGTGTCAGTGTGCTGGTAGCTAACAGGGGAGGAAAACTTACCTTACTTAGGTAATTAAGGTAAAGACTTAACCTATGTTATCCTGCCATGGTTAGCTCTATATCCATTTCTTTTCAAAGGGTTGCCATCTAGAATGGAGCATGCTCTAAAAAAGAATTCTGTATCTTTTAAATTTCAGCTTCTAAATTCAACCTTTGTTGTTGCTAGCAGTGAAAAAGCATCGATACCATAGCTGCTACTTTTCAGTGCAGCAAATTCCAGCATGCTCACTGCATAGTTAGCAAAGATCAAGAACTGGCCTTACCCATGACATGGAATTCAAATTTGTGATCTGTGGTCAAGATGTGTGTGATTGCTACCAATTTAGTAACAGTGAATCCTTAATTGGGTGTGAGACTGCAGGTTTTTCTACACTTTAGGATGATTTGAAATACCTTTTTTCAGCTTGATGACTGAATTCTAATTGCCACCTCCTGGCTGTATTTAACTTTCCTTTTTGCTAACTGGAGCTCACTTTTTCTTTTTCTCTTTAAGTTGCCAGCATTTGTGTGACAGAGAAATGCTAACTAGGTGTTTCCAAGCATGGAGGGCGCACATCCTTTGGAAAAGTGCTGCAGCCAGGCAGCTTTACAGACACCTGCTGCTTCGGAAGGGCCTCGGTGCTCTGAAGTGGGCTGTGCACCAGAGGAAGATGCAGCTGAAGGTAGCCCAGCAGAGCCATGACTTGGCTCTACTTGCTGGCAGCTTCCGCAGGGTGAGGAGGGGCCATGAGTTTTCTATTGTGCACTCAGAAAAGGTAGAAATCCTATTTGGACAGGGTACTCTGTGCAAAATTTGGTAATCATAGAATCATCCAGGCTGGAAGGGACCTCCAGAGGTCATCTAGTCTGACCTCCCCGCAGTCGCAGGGACACCCTCAACTAGACCAGGTTGCCCAGAGCCTCATCCAGCCTCACCTTGAATATGTCCAGGGAAGGGGCCTCAACCACCTCCCTGGGCAACCTGTTCCAATGTTCCACCACCCTAGGAGTAAAGAAATTTTTCCTAATATCCAGTCTAAATCTGCTCTTCTCCAACTTAAATCCATTGCCCCTCATCCTATCACTGCAGGCCTTTGTAAACAGAATCTCCCCAGCCTTCCTGTAGCCCCCCTTTAGGTACTGAAAGGCTGCGATCAGGTCTCCCCAGAGCCTCCTCTTCTCCAGGCTGAACAATCCCAGCTCCCTCAGCCTGTCTTTGTAGCAGAGGTACTCCAGCCCCCTGATCATCTTCAGTCTGAAACTTGATACTGGTACTGTGCCTGCAATTTGTTCTAATTCTGTGGTTTCTCCTTCAGTGGAAGGAAGCTGTGGCAAAACAGAGCAAGAACCAAGCTCCACTGCCTGAGCCATATTCTTATATCCAAAGTTCATCAGTGGGATTTTTTGGAGTAGGAAGATTAGCAACTATGACAACCTCAGCTGAGCGCCAGCTTACAGTAGAATACTCAAAGGAAGCTGAGCAGGCTTGTAGGTAAGCTGAGAGCATTCTCTTTCTGTTACCTTGGACAAGTGGAGGTTTAGAAACACGGGGAGAAATTTTTCTCAAATGATGGGAAAGTTGTTTCCAAGTCCTTGAATGTATTGCTTCACATAAGCACTGCAAGAATTAATAACTTAGTTTTAAGAACTAAACAATCCTATTTCAGATTTTCTGTGCACTAGTCTTTTGAGTCTGGTTTGAGCGTCTGACAGAAACACTTCTGTACTATTTCCTGAGCTCAGCTATCACCTGCATATGTGATAGAGGTGTAAATGAGATTGGAGAGAGGCAATGCTACAGTCTCTAGCAGGACAGAAGAGGTGTCAAAAGAAACACTTCTGTTGTGCCTTCTCGTTCTGAAGGCAGAACCAAAAGTCCATAAAAAACAGAGAGCTACCTAGGAAAAAGGCCTCTTTGGACAGAAGAATGTTAAGTATGCTTGTGACTCTTCCAGGGTGGAGGGAGGTCTGTGGACACAGCTTCATCGTAAGCAGAGAGGAGATGACTTCTACTTGAGAGCTGAAGCAATCAGAGATATGCGACGGCTAGCAGGTAAGCAAACAGTCCATAGCCTTGGAACAGCTTGGAGGTAATCACCGTTTCACCATATTTCTTGCTTTATGTCTAGCTGTTGCTTTGACCTGAATCTTTCAGAAACTGACCCTGCAAATATCTGGGCCAGTATCTGTGATTGGGGCGGGGGGGTGGCCCACTCATCACGTCATACCCCTTTTTCCTCATATTAATTCAGCTGCACCAGATACTGTTGCTCTAGCAATGTGAACTGTGTTACCTTAAGTGCCCTTTCTCAGACAGCTAAAGTCCAGTCAGGGGTTTTTTTGCTGTTCGAAGTTCTTCTAAGGCATTGTTCTTCCTGTCAATCTTTTCCTGCCCTGCAACACAGCAGCTTTCAGACTGTGGTGCCTGCAGAAAGAGCTACTGAGCAAAGAGGAAGCCAGGCTTTTGGAAGCACAGGCTCTGCTGGAAAAGAAGAAGCTACGAAACACTTTTTATTTGTGGCGTTCACGATGCTTGGAAATGGAGCAAATTTTAGCACTGAGAACTCGTATCCAAGGAAACTTGGTCTCCTGGTAAGTGGATGAAGTCTATTTTTCACATGAAAAGTTCACTGTGAAAGTCCAAGAAATGATAGAGCCAATCAAGACAGTGATGTGTTGTTTCATCTTAAAGCCATCTATTATTTTGTTTCAGGAGTTAATAAAGATAAAAGTAGGGGTAGAAAAGTGAAAATATACTACTGTGGCCAGAGATGTTACAATTTGGCTGCTGTGCACTGCCAAAGCTTTTTGATCCTTACCTTTGATGTCCTGAAAGACCACACCCGAGAGCACCTATAGTGCTGCAGTCCTTTAAGCTTTTTAATGAAATAAACAAATGGAAGTTCAGAACATGACAACTTCTGGCTGTCTTTCATAAACTAAACCCAGTCTCAGGAGGAGACTTGTACACTCTTCACATGGTTTTCCTTGTGGTTTTTCTCCTTGATATTCTTAGGTACTTCGGAGCGTGGAAGGAGATGGTTGAGCAGAAGGCACTTTACAGGTGCAGCCTGGCCCAACTCAGAGTAATATCACTGAGGAAATACTTCCAGTGGTGGCTTCAGATGCTGCAGGTCAGAGAAGGCGATAAGCAGGCAATGGTGAACTTCTTCCTCTTACAATGGAGGCAGCATTATGGTAAGCAGCTTAGGGTCTTTGCAGAACCTAAGATTTGGAAGTATTTAGACTCCTTCCTCCTCTTCCTATATGGTGAAAACCCAATAACAGAGAGATTCTGATGATACCTGCTGTTACCAAACTAGAGTGGGCAGAGGACTAGTTGTTCTGGACATGTCAGTGTAGCTGACAGGAAGATTTGTTGCTCTGCTTCATAAACCTAGCAGAAAGTCTGAAACCTTGCTGGCAAGAAACATTTTGAGGACTGGGCTGTTTTTTAGGAATGCCTTCTGACACACTTTATCTCTTGTCACTCTCTGTAACTGTTTAAGGACCAGTTATAAGCTCTGTAGCTGACGCGTCTGTAACAAGAAGTCATGAAGATCACGCATTGTGGACTGTAGAGCGACAGTTTCCAGACAAAATGGGCTACACTCTTGATGACGTCTGCCAAAATGTGAAGCTCCAGAGAGTATACCTGCTGTGGAAAGCAAGGCTGTGTGAGCATCACAGAGCTGAGTGAGTGAAGAGCCAGTTCCTGGAGCCCTGCCCTCATTAGTAGTGTCCACTTGACTTTCTGGTCCTTCTGGAAGAACTCCTTTTACCATCTGTCATCCATCATGTCTATACTAGTATCCATTCCCCTCTGCTATCCTTTTTCAATTGCTTTGATGAAAGTGATTGAATCACTCAATATCTTCTGTCTCAGTTCTTTCTCTCAGACTTTGGAGCAGCGTAGACTCAGAAAAGCTCTGAAATTGTGGCACCAAAAGTGTCTCATGCTGAAGACAATTGAAAGTCCTAAATATTTGCACAACACTGTCTGTGAAGAACATCTTGCCATGCTGTTTTCTGAGGATCTCTCAACATCTTCTGGCTTTGACAGCAGTGCTCCAGCTACACAGGCCTCTCAAAGCTCATTGGAAAAGGTGAGGATGTCGTGATACATCCAGGCTGCTCTGAGGTATTAAATTGCTGGGATTTTGTGGGGGGAAATTTTGGCTTCAACATGATATTGTCATCACTATACTGTGGTTAGTATTTAGGACTGAAGAGCAGTGACCCTGTAAGGTCCTGTAGTTTAAGTAATCAGAAATTATGAAGTCACTTCTCTGTGCCCTTCCTGGTTCATCATTTAGTGATATGGGAAGGTGCTGAGCTAGTGAGGTTCTCTTGTGCACTTGCTTGTGTTTGCGACTGCAAGGTGGAAGAGGTGAAGTACAAAGAGCCTCATCACTGAGAAAGTGCACCTGCCTGTTTTCCCTTTTCTCAGTATAGAAATAACTGTATAACTGTTCAGTATAGAAATAACTTTCCCATCATGTACATGTTTGCAGTCCAAAGCTGTACTTGCTAACCTGCAGTTCCTTTGGATGCATACTGGATTTACCTGAAGCCTTGGCAAAAAGAAGAGTGAATGGTACGGTCATAAATGTTAACTAAGTGATTTCATTGTGAGGACACTTACCTTACAGCATGTTTGTCCCTCCATACCTGCAGGAATACAGTTTTAGTGATAGCAGCCAACAGAGCTTCTCGGTTCTGACTGCTGAGGATGTCACACACGTGCCGTGTTACAGTTCCTTCCTGCAACTACACCAATGCGCAGAGCTGCCAGCTGAGCCCGGGGGGGACCTCTACTTGCAGGCCTCCTTTCCTCCAAGGAGTATTGGGTCTGGGTGAGTTGGAGACTGGTTCCTTGGGATGCTGGTAGTAGTTGCCCTTTGTTTGGTTTGGCTGAATTCTTTCGTTCTGGCTAGCCCCTGATGTCATCTCACAGCATCCATCCGGATACTTAATCCTCTTCTTTCTTACCCTTTTCCCCTGGCACTTTTGTCTTGCAGAAGAAACTGGTTTGTGGGAGGTCACATCCAGTCATTGGCACAGCAGTGTCCAGGCAATAATGTCCAGTCTCTCACAGGTTACTCTACATGGGACGAGGTAAGGCTGGAAAGTGGTGCGATGCATGTAGGTGTACGAGTGTTTTCTGCATCGCCCAATTTAGCGAAGAGCATTTGAGTTTCAGCATCAGCCTATGGAAGGTCTCACTGCTGTCCTTTCTTTGTTATTCTCTCTTGTCTCTCAAACAGAAGGTTTGGGAGATTAAAGCATTTCTCAGGGTAACTCTTGCCTACCATTTACCAGCTGAGATGGAAATTGGCCATGTGTCAAGGATATAAAAAGGATGTGTTAGACCATCACGTCTGGGTGTTCATGCGGCCTGTGTGGGTTAGCAGCAGGGAGTTGGGCAGCCATAGAAGTCACAGCAGCATGGAGAAAGGGCTGAGCTGCATGATGTGACTGTGTTACAGCAGCACTTCAAGGCCCTTTTTTGCTTTTCTGGATTACAGGACTGCAGCTCTGACAAGGAGGTGAAGAGTTGCTGGCACCAAGCAGAGAGATGCTGCCTGCAAAGGTACTTCATTGTCTGGTCGGCTCAGACTCAGCAACTTGTAAAGGCTCAGCGGTACTGCAGGCTCATTCAACTGTCCCGGTAGGTATTATCCTTTCCAGAAGTTACCTAAAGCTGTTGTTGAGAGCTCTATATATTGGCTTTGTAAAAAAATAGTAATTCTTCTTTTAGATATCTTCTTCTGTTTTCAGTGGGAGTTATTGCAGCCCACTATTTGGTTGTTTTTTTTTTTTGTTTTTTTTTTCCTGTTTTGAAATTATTATATCTGGACACAATCATTTCTGGTTTGATGGCAAATGTCACAAATTAGAGCAAGCCCAGCACTACTGATACTGGTAGCCCTGGTAACATCCTCTCCACTGAAGTGGCCTCGCTGTCTATTCACTCAGAAGTTGAAGATCACAGCAGGCTTGGCACAACCAGGACAGAATACCTTACTCCCAACAACTTATCCTGTCCATCATTTTCCCTGAGCCTTAATGGGGAAAGGGAAATGTTACATGTTAACAGATACACTGTATTTCCTAAACTCCCTCCTGTATATTTCTTGTTAAAGTTTAGGTTACAAGGGTGTGAGTCTGTGAGTTGTTCCTACAGTTGGTGCGATGACCTTTGTTTTTCTCAGAGCCTTTCTCAGCTGGCACAACTGGGTCACGGAAAATAAGACCCGAAAAGCAGCAGCAGCCCTAAAACATCGAGTTCACTGCTGCCAGATGGCTTTTAGCCTGTGGAAGAAGAGGTTGACCCAGAAAGTGGAAGCTGACCGAAGATTCAGGTGTCACATTCGCCAGATGACTGCTGATGCTCTGCGGCGTTGGCATTCCTGCTGGCAAAGTGAGTTACCCCATCCTACAGCAGCACTTGCGTCTGTAGGAGAGAGATGCTATGGGAATGGTTGGGATGGATGAAGTCCTGCTACTTGTGGTTACAAGCATGTCCTGCTGTTTTGTAGTGCTTTATGCTAAAGGAGATGCTCCTTTGGCAGCTGATTGGAAAAGGGGTGGATCTGGCTTTACCTGCACTACCAAAGGAGTGCTCAAGCAGTGTGTTTTAGCAGCTGAGCCATTAAATGGAATTCAGATGCAGCTTTCTGAGCTTCAACAGACCCAATGGTCAGACTGTACAGGGGTTAGGGTGTATCTTTTGTCGTTGTTTATCAGTCCCTTAAGAGATTCCGCATGCTTGAAGTGCTAATACTGTGCCAGGGAAGAAATACTCCCAATTTTTGATGGAAAACCACCTTGCAGATGAGGGTGGAAGTGATCTGCGATCCCTTGCTTGGGGAAGGGCAGTAGGGAAAAAAACCACAAAGGAGGTCTGAATGCCTTGTAGACAAAGAACTACAAGGCGAGTTGACAAGTCTCTTCAGCTGCTAAAGAGACGATGAAAAAACTTAGAAAGTCTGGTCCCTTTTGGTATTTGCAGCAGATGTGTTATTTGCTCTTGTCTGGACTCTTATGATGGAAAAAAGAAGATCATTATGCTAAGCAAGCTCTTGTGTTCTCTCAGGGAAGCGTGCTTTGAGAAAGCTGCAGCAGCAGTGGACTCAGCACAGCTGCCAGGAGAAGAAGAGGTTGATCCTGCAGACATGGTATTGCCAAACAAGGAAGCAGAAATATGCAGCTTTATTCTGGGAACGTCTTCTTCTGCACAGGTTTGTTTCTTGCCCTCAAAGCATTTCTGAGAGAAGAATTGAGTGAGGAGCAAGTTATGTAGCAGAGTATCCAGTGTATCAGACCGGAGCTTGGGTCTGAATGTACAGCTGACTTGTGTGTAAATGGAGGTTTGGAGTGCTTCCCTGCGACAGTGTATTGAGGGGTCTGTTACCCACAGCCTCACACTCCCCATCTCATTCTTCTCATTCAAAACTTCTCTTCTTTCCAGAACTTCTGTTCAGTCTTAGTTATGCAGTGTGGTGTTTGTAAACTAAACACGGGAGATGCAAACAAGTTTGTGTGTAGTTTAAAAAAAAGTAAAAGCTTTGTTTCTACTGGAATTATTTGCTGAAAAGAATACTGGGCAGAGGTCTTACAGAGATCTGATGTTTAAAAACCTGACTCTTCTAGGCAACAGCATATTGATTTTACTTTAAACTAATGTGCAAAATTGAGTTCAATATTGTCCTGCAGAAAAGCAACATTCAGTAGAGCCTGTGAAGGGAGAACCACAATATTAAATTAATCTCGGTGTTAGTTGCAACGTGGGTGAAGCTGTAGTATGTTCTGGAGTCTTATATTGTGGGGCAGATCCTGAAAACACAGAACTTAATCTGTACAGCAAGGCATCTGCTGCCAGTCATCAACTGCTTTTCTCTCCTGGCTGTTGTTCAGTAGCTTTCTCATTGAAAGCTGTTTTGTTTGTGGGTTTTGTTGTGTGAGGCTACTGTCTGCCTGAAAGGCAGCAAAGTGTCCAGCTGCAGTGAACCAGGAATTGTTCACGTGGTTCTTGGAGATAATTCAGGACCATAAGAACGATTAAGATTATTTATGCCAAGGCTTCATTTAAGGCAGCTTTAGCCCTAGCAGATTTCCTTTTGAATTGCAGGTTCTGGCTGAGTGGAGACAAAGATCTGCAGAGGAAAGAGCAACTAAAACCCCAGTAAAACCCGAGTGGCTGTGATACTTAGGCTCTGCATTCACCCCACCCAGTTGCATTTTCTTCTGCAAATCAATCCGTGTGGTGGCACCCTAGTGGGCAGTGTGTTTGAGGGAAATCCCTAATGTTACTCCTTCCTGTAGAGTATGTCTCCACCATTAATCTTCCTTCTAAGTTCTCCTTTGATGAGAGAGCTCTTCTAATTTCTCACCTGGATATGGCACAGGCTGAGCCCTGTCTCTTCTGAGGGGGGCATTTTTCATGCTAGGATAACCTGCAATAGATTCTCTTGATCTTCAGAGAAGCCTGCCAGGCAGAGGATATTTACACCTCTGCTCTATGGTGCAGTGGGCTGATTTGCATAATGAAAGTCCAAGTGGAACAAGGAACCAAAAGGATAAGCCAGGAGTTAAAAGCAGATTGGCTTCTGGGGTTGCAGAGGAAGGCTGGCCTCCTCTGCGTCAGCCTGCAAGATAGAGAGAGATTATTCTGGGTGCAGATTTACAGGACTGCTAATAGTAACTCCCGTAGACATTGATGATTTTTTTTTTTGGAATAAAATTGTCTCCATAAAGATTCTCATTGCGCATCCCATGTACACAGGCGCTTGGTTTGTGACAGCCAAGAAAAAATGAAAATGTGAATCTTGACAACAAGCTGCTGTCTTAAAAGCAGCCTGGTTCTGCTGCAAGCAGATTTAAGGAGTCTGCTGGGTTCCATGCTGAAGGAGATTTTAGCAGTTTTATTCTCATCCCATAAGGAAAAAGCTCCTTGAGCATCATCCTGAAGGTCAGCTGCTGGCACAGAGAATGGCTGAAGAGTGACTAATTTAATTCCTTCCTTTTTCCTTTGAAGGATCCACTATGTGTAGGGGCAGGGCAGCCTAGGAAAAACATGTGTTTTGTGGGCAAAGGAAAAACATAGTATAATATTGCATTGACTTTGTGGAGGCCTTTGGAGAGGAGGAAGTGCTTTAAATGGCCAGAAAGAAGCAGACATACCCCTGGGCTTTGGGGATTTGAGAGGTGACAGTGCTGGGAATCTGAAGTAGACTAAGGGCAAGTTTTTAGCCTAAAGAAAGTATAGTGAGGAGTCTGAACTTCGACCTCTCAGGGACAGGGTACGGGAAGAATAAGTAACACAGAGAAAGATCTGTAAATGCTGATTGCAGAAGGAATAATAAGAACAGTGGGGTTTTTTTCTTGATGAATGCTCTTTCACCTGCTTTGACCACTTCGGTGTGATGCTGCAGGGTGGGATGAGAAGGTGGAATTTGTTCTATAGACTGTTCAGTCCTGACATGGAAATGTGACTTTAGGCATCCAGCACTTTGCTGTGCTTGTATTGTTTTTCAGGTGCCTCATCACCTGGGCCCAGGTCACTGCTTGTAGACTGAGGCAGCACAAAGACCTCTCTCATTTTGAAAGGCTCAGAGAGCACCGTCTCCTAGTTGTGAGTTTTACTGAGTGGAGGGTGAAATGCTTGAAAGCTAAACAGCGAGTGCTGGGAGAGAGAAACCACAAGTGGCAGGAACACTCTCAGGGCAAAGCCTGTCACCGCTGGCGACTGGCCTCAAGAGGACAGCAAGCCCTGCGCCTGGGATCTGTGGCTACCGTAAAACAGGTAAGAAGAGATTAAGGTCCTTTATAAGACAGTTAAGATTAACTGCCCGTTCTCTTGTGAAGACCTCGGTGAGTCCCTAGGCACTGAGACAAGGCTTGTATGTCTTTATGCAAGGCTTGTATAGAGACATGGGTTTGACTCATGCTGACGGCTTAGTCCCTGCCTTGAAATTCTTTACAGACTGTGCACGCAACTTCATCACCATAATTTGGCACTGATTGTAGCAACCATCTGGAGCACAGCAACAAGGAATGGGGACATTTTGACCAGATAGAGAAGAGCACTCTTTCTTCTGTGCTCAAAGATGAGATGGGATAATCACTGTCCCTGCAGAGCAGAGCGAGCTGTCAGAGTTGCAGCTTTCTTCAAAGGCTCACAGCTAGCAAACCACAAAGAGGTCGATTGATTTGGAAGGGCTGAGTCAGTCCTGCTGGGATCTCATCTGTGCACTTTTCAGCCTGGGGTCTAGCACATTGAACGACCTGCAGGGACATGGACATAAATGTATCTCTAAGGCTAGTTTGTGTGTGCTGTCCATGTGCATGGTGTTTAGTCTTGGCTGCAGCTGTGTTATTTCTGTTTGCAGGCCTGCAACTACTGGACAAAAGCAGCTGCATTTTCTCATTGCTCACGGCAACGCAGTACCCTCATAGGTGCTAGGAAGAGCAGGAAGATGTCTCTGTCTCGGTCCATAAGTAAGAAAATGCCCAGTCCTCTCTCCTTTTCATGGGGCCACATGGGGAGTGTGAATGAAGAGGGAAGGGGAACAGTGTTTGCCAGCTAGATGACTGTTGAACTCTGGCTGTGGGTTGCTTCTGTGTTCAGGAGCCAAAGGACTAAGGGCTTCTGGCAGCTCTGATATCTCCCTCTCTAGCTCTGAGGTTTGCTTCTGTGTCATTCTTTTCTTTCTTAGAAAGCAGAAGAGGCAGAGAAAAGGATTCAGCACCAGCTGTCCCTCTTGAGCTTTTTCCCAGTGCCATTCACCACTGGCTGATGATCTACAGAAACCAAAGCAGGTCTGAAAGGCTGCTGCTCCCTTACCCGGTGGAGAGACCTGGTGTGGTAGGACCCTCTTCAGCACATGCAAGGATCCAAGAGAACAAAATAGTGGTGGACTTTGAAGAGAGGGATGAGAAGTGGCTTGGGTAAGTGGAGTGGAGGGCTCTGGGTTTCCTCTTGTTGCTGCTATCAGGGAAGGATTCTGTTGTAGGGCCGTTGGGCTGATAAAGCTTATTTTCCCCCTCTTTCCTGTAGGAGGAAGTATCTAAGGTGGTGGCATCACACAGTGACACTTCGCCAGTGCCAGCGTGACAGGAGACTGCGCTGTCTGGCGAGGGTATGGCATCAGTGGAGAGAAGCCAGCAGGGTGGTGATACTGGCTCAGGTGTTGGTGAGTATCTGTTGCTGCCACCAGGATGTTAGTGACGGCTGTTACTGGGCAAGCCTGCTCTGCTTCCAGTCTCATATACTGGGAGATGAGACCCGGGGATTCAACAAGTACCAGTGTGCACCAGAAATCCTGGTTTGCTGTGGTGGCTACTTTTTCCATCTTTTTCTTTGCAATGTCAGCATGGCAGACTGGCACATCCATATATTTAATTGTGCTTTACCCATCTTACAGATGGGAAACTGGGACAGGATAATTTGTATAGGTTGCCTGCAGCCTGTGTAAAAAGTTCACAGCAAGTATTACAATCTGTGTCCTCATCTGTGTTCCTGATGCGTGCCCCTGGTGTCCACAGCCTACCAAGGGCTGTCGTTCGGCCTCCCTTTCTGCTCAGGCACTAGCTACCTGTGCAACAGACCATCATTCCATCTGGCTTCCCGGGCACTACCTGTCTGAGGTTGCTCTGACCATGGGATGAGATGACACACGTACAGCACGTGCATCCATAGTCACTGAGGAGCTGTGCCAGAGCACCAATGGGGCACTGTCCTTTCCCCAGGGTACCGTGACTTAATTAGCTACAGTACTTGGCAGGGGACAGTAGTTCAACAAGAGTTTTGTTTGTAGTCAGCTTTGTTTGTTACCAAAGTCATTCAAGAGGGATCCAGGAAAGCAATTTGGAAGCAAGGTGGGACTAGAGGGAAGTGAGGTAGTTGGGCTGCCAGAGTCCCACCAATCTGTGCGCTGCCTCTTTCCCTGGCAGGACCAGCAGCGACTGATAGAAAAGACCTGGAGGGTGTGGAGACAAAGACACTTACAGAGCCGTGTGGTGCAGAAGTTTTTGGGGGAGGAAGCCAAGAGCTTACTAGCTCAGGTAAGCATTTATGACCGCTTTAATTCTGCAGACCTCAGTCGACCAAAACGCACCCTGAAGGCACAACTGGTGTTCCCTGGATCTCTCTCCCTGCACAAAGCATTTGCTTAAGGAGAACTTGGATATATCAAGGCACGGGACTTGCCCATAACAAAGGGAAAAAGCTTCCAGTTCATCTTTAGGTGTTTTTCAAAGCTTTATGTCAGCAGTCAATTTCCCTGACACGTGCTCCCATCCTCTTTGTTATCAGAGATGTTAATCCATTAATCCCCAGCCTCTCAAGAGCTGGGGGCTTCTCAAGGAAGAAACAGGCTCTACACTGTTGCAGAAGGACTGTGCTCTCTTGCTCCCTGGGACCCTGCTATAAATTTCAGGGAGGAGGCAAAGTCTTAGAGCTGAAATAGCCAGTTGGCTCCTCTGCCTGCCTCCCAAAGATCCGTGCAGGGTTAGATCTCCTTTAATGAGATCAGCACAAGTACTGAAATTATAGAGAGCATTAGTTTTCCTTTTCACCCTTTAATTTGTACTCTGCCCTTTGCTTATAGGCTACAGAAACATAGGGGAGATGGGGCAGGACTCCGAGTGAATGGTGAGGCAGCTGGCATAGCCATTGCTGGAGGAAAAGCTTTGTTTAGGGGTATGTGAGGGTGGCTGCAACCCCTCAAGGGTAACCTGAGTATTTGATTTGTCCACTTTACTATTTAAGGCCTTTGGAAGGTGGTGGCAGCTAACAGCATTCCGGCTCAAGGACAAAGGACACTGCTGAATGGTGGGGGTCTGCCTGCAGCTGCTGCTCGTTTCGGGACACATGGAGGATACAGCTGGCTGTCACAACAAAGAGCTGGTCCTGCGCAATCAAGAAAGCGAATGCTCTGCTCATGTGATAAAAGCGGTGCTGCTGGTGTGATAACCAAGGGACAACCGGGAAGAGATGGTACCTAGTGAAAGATCCTCTTTAAAGGACTGATTTCCTACCCCCCCTAGAGGCACAAACTGAGAAGTTATTCCCTTTTCTTGTGAGGTTGCATTCCCTTCTCCTCTGGACCCTGATTTTGCTGGAATTCTGATTAAAAGTCAAACCCCCACCATATAGGATCTCCCTTTACTCAGTGTTTCTTTCTGGACAGGAGTTTAGCATCACACAGAAGAGTAAGCAAACACATCGGTCTTAGAGATGAGCAGGAGCCTGCCTGTGAAATGCTACATCCTGTTGATTCCAAAGTCTAGACTGCCCTTGGTAGGTGCAAACACGGGTCTTTATTTTTAGATTTTGGCTCTTCCCCTGGGGGGGATTCCCACATGGCTCCCACCTCCTCCCCCTGTCTAGGTCCATCAGCTCTTCATTAAGCCTTTCGGTGGGTGGCCAACCTCTTGACTGCTTCCTGCTGGTTCCTTTCTGTGCTGAATGGGATAGGGATGAAGAAACCTGCTGGGAACAGCTGAGCACCAAAAGCTTTGCTGAGGCAAGACAGGCGTGTCTGACCCCCAACCTTCCCATTACTTGCTTCTGTGATTGATGCCCTGTAATTACCCTGGATATATGAGCCCAGACTCAGACAGCTGTAATGAGAGGGTCTGAAGAATCTGGAAAAGGCTTTTCTTCCTTGCTTGTTTGAAAGAGATGCTCACAGCATGGCGGGGATCTCAAAATCCCACTGGGAACTGCCCCAAGGTCTTGTTTTCCTAGCCTGTGGTAGCTTTGCAGGATTGTTAAGTACACAAAGCAACCTTCGTAGCTCCCCCAAGCCCTTATTTCAATGCTGTGGGCCCTAAGGCTGTTAAGAGTCATTAGGTCAGGAAAGACAGGCTATCTTCCCCTACAGGCACTGGAAAAGGACCACCTCAACTCCTGAGACCTTGCAGAACTAAGCTAACAGTTGTAGCTGGTTGCATTTGGTAAATTCTAAGATTTGAGCTTTCTTTGCTGTACTGTGGAGCTTTGTCTATACTTTACTTAGGGCACGTGTTGAAAGTGAAGGCAGAACTGACTCATAAACGATAGGGTTTCTTACAATTTTCCCTTGTCCCAGGTGATTGGGAGAAATTAGTCTTTGCTCCCTACAAGAGTAAAGCTTAGCACAGGAGACATTTGTACTTGTGTATTTTATTGTACTTAATCTAAGAAATAGTGTGATTCCTACCAAAAAGAAATCAGGAAATATAATAAAAGGAGAAAAGTTAGGGAGAAAATTTGAATATTCTTCTGGAGTGAGTCCAAAAGAGCCTGATACGATCAGTTATGAAGAAACACATCTTAGGAGTGCAATATAAGAGCAACTTGAACTTCTTTTCAGGGTTGGTAGCTGCTGAAATAGTCTCCTTGCATAGGCACTGCTGACAGGAGTGTTTCTGCCCCCAAGGCAGCATTTCTGGCTTAAAATTGCCAGAGTCCCACAGAGTTTTGTCATATTGAAGCGCAAGAGTTCTCCTGTTATTGTAATCAAAATAGACATGATTAGCACCTCTTTATCCTGCAGAGTTGATCTTCAAGCTCAGTCTAGAGCCTCAGCTCAGAGGTTCAGGCCGGTCTGGCTCTTATTCAGTGAGAATTCGTCAGGGAGCCTTTCTGCTGGGGATGGAAGAGCACGTATTGTGGGTAGGTCAGAGCGCTGTCTTGGTCACTGAGTGTAGGAGTGTATGGCCCACCATCAGCACAAGAACTGCTGCTTCTCTCTCCGTGGATGGAAGGAAGAAGTAAAGGCTTAGAAGAGGAGTCATCACTGCTGAGGCGGGAAGTTCAACAGCTCAAAAGTATCATCCACAACCTGCCAGAGGCAGTTTTCAAGTGGGAAATCATTGTCCACCAGGTTGACCAAGTAGTAGTTGTCATGGATGTACTGGATGATCATGCGCGAGGGTGACTCCTCTTCATAGAGCTTGGCCCATTGCTCAATCCACAGTGCAAAAGCCTCATCCTGCCAAGAAAAAAAAAAGTTGACAGCAATGTAATGCACGTCTTACAGAGCTCTGTTTTCATATTGCCTTATTTAGGACGGCCAGACCTGTGGCTGGTTGGCCTGGAGCTTATTTCCTCTCAGTAAATATTGCAAGAGCTGAGCTGGGAGCCTCTTGCTTTCCAGTCAGTGGGAAGTGCCCTGAACACAACCGTTCAGGGCTGAAAGGAGACAAGGTTGCAGTAAAATGGCTCAATACTGCCCCTGTGCGTGTAAGAGCGGAGGGAGAGCTCCTGCCCAGAGCTCTGGGGGCCAGTACAGTCACAGCGGTAGCTCCCAAGCCTCCAGTTACTGGGCACTTGGTGTCTGTGAAGAACTCTTGCAGAAGCAAAGTTCTCCTTGCACTGTGGTGCAGGAAGAGCAGTATCTGGACATCTGCAAGCTAATATCACAACAGTACTCAGCTGGAAGAAGTGGCAGAGACTGTAACCAAACCTGACACTCTGAACTTCCAGGGCGTCACAGCAACGTGTCCAGTGGGAAGGAGGACTCACCTTCCAGGAGAGGAAGCTTACGGGATCCACCACCGTGGGCTGGATGATCTCTCTGCCTGGGAAGATGCCCCACGTGACTGCATTGGGTTGCAGATCTGGAGCATTGGTGATGTTCTGGCCCTGTCAAAGGAAGGAAAAACTTTTCTGAAACAACTGCTGGAGGAAGGACTGAGTGAGTTGGAACAAGTGCATTTACCCTTTCCTTGTTAAAGAGACCAGACAGCTGCACATCACAGCTTTCCCTTCCCTTCATCAGCCCCACTTTGTTCATGGTGATACCCGATTCTGAACATGTGCCTCTCTCCCAAGGTGGTGAAAGGAAAATGTCTGATAAACAACAGCCTACCTTGACATTGACAATGTGGTAGTTCACTCGCAACTCATACTTCTTCAGCACTTTGAGCAGTGCCGTGACAATCTCACTGGAGGTGAAGAACTCTAAGTATGCCTGCAGGGGCGGGGAAGGGGAAAGAGAAAAAGAGCCTTTACTCATGGTAGTGATGAGACACTTACAGGGAACCAAGAGAACAGCTCTACGGTCTGTGCTGCTTATGACTTGTGTGTCTGTTCCTGGCAACATGTACTACAGAGGAGGCTTGAGCAAAGGGCAGAGCAAATTAATAAGCAAACTGGGGAGAGCGCAGGTAACAGGCCAGAAGCAGCCAGTTCAGGGAAGTTACAACCTACCTGTTTTGTACCTGGCTAAGCAGACAGGCTGGAATAAGTTCCAGACAGCATTGCCTGGGAAGCAGAGTGTGCCAGAGAAGAGTGCTTGGAAGAGGCCTGAGCTGGACTTGTGTTCTCTGTGGTACCCTATGAACAGCCGTGCCCAGCCAAAGCAGCCCAGTCTGCTGCGAGCAGAAGTCGGGGGTCTCAGCTGGGCTCTCCCAAGCACCCCACCATTGCCTGTCCTCATCTTTTGTTCACAATTCTCTCTGTGTGCTTATTTTGTACTTGTCCTAATTCTGTAACTTGCTCCATCTACTGCTGCTCTGTGCTTGGCTGCTCCCAACAACTGCTTCCCCTCCCCCCATTTCCTGGCTATTGTGTGAGATGATGGATTTCCCCTCACCTCAGGGGATTTTTTTTCCCTTTGAAAACATAACTGCATTTGCCATCTGCTAGTCTCATGGCTTTAATGGTTTGGATCCTTTTTGAACAAGACTGCTTTGTTTCCTAAGATGAGCCACTGGCTTGGCTTTTACCTTGATGGGAGATTCCTATCGCAGCCATTAGTGGCAAGGCTCTAGGGCCTGGAAAGCTTGGCAGCAGGAGGCAGGCATAGGAGATAAGACTGCTCCCAGACCAGAGAAGGAACCTGGCAGCTCTCTAGACAGCACAGCAGTAGTGCTGTGGCATGGGGGCAATGGGTGGAGAACACTGCCTTAGAGGAAGACACAGAGGGAAATGTTTAAATGCCCAGTTATTACCATGAGAAGCCAGGTGGTAGAGATAGTCCCTCATTGATTTCCAAACTGGGTGTTTCCTGCATCGCAGTATGGGATCAGGTGCAGTGGGCAGGTATGTGTTTGTATCTAGAACTTCACAGTCCTGCTTTAGGAAGAAGTTACTAATAATTACTTGCTGGGAGTAAAAACAAGATGTTTCGAGGTAGGGGAAAACAGCTATGAAGTAAGCTGTCGAGATGACAGTCTGTCTCTTAAGACACCAAAGGAGCTTTGGCTCATCTCAGCAAAAGGGCATTAAGAAAAGGAGCAGGCAGAAAGATTATCTGGGTGAAAGCCTAGGACCTCCCTACCTAACAGGGACCAAATTGGGTCATAACTCTTTGCTGCCTAGAGGAGAGTTGCACGGTACCTTTTGGAAGACATAACCCCCACTGGGTCCCCAGCCTACAATGGGGTCTGTGGATGGTTTCCCATTGATGTTTGGCTGGGAGTTGATGGTCAGGATTCCTCGTCTGTTAACCTTCTCCAGCTGCTCCTTCAGAAGGTTGGTTTCGGTAGCAAGAGGGTCATCATTCCACGGCATACACGTAACCTACCATGAGGAGAAAGGATGGCTCACAATGGATGTAACATCCCTTTTGTTACCATATGGATGTTTAAGGATCTCAGAAGTGCCCTAATGGTCTCAAGCATACCTGCCTCAGGACACAATTGCCAAGGGACAGGATTTTGTCAAGTCTAAGAATGACTGCTGTTATTCTGGTACTGGTTCTGGTCCTATCATACTGTTCCAGCTTTTCTTTTTTGTCAGACCCTAATTCAGGCTGTTGGATTCCCTTCCAAGTCTTTTTGGATAGGGAAGTGCGAATTCTTATTTAGAAGAATGGTGTAGTATAGCAGGAGCAAGAAGAAATACGTACTATGGTCTGTGACACACCATCCCTTCCTCATCCATCACTCACCTTGTACCCATTCTTGTTGGGTTCTCCAGTGATGTAACACGTGAACACCTCAAAGACGCTTTCCTCACCAGTCAGCTCTTCTCCCCACATCTTCAGGAGCTCCTCTCGGGGAGACTTGCTCTTCAGGTAGAAAAGGTAATAGTCTTTCAGTTCCCCAAAGGCTGGAGAGGAGGAGTTACCCCTGTAAGGGGAGCAGACACAAGATTAACAGGCCACTGAGGAAGAAGAGGTTATTTGGTGATGCAGGAAGGCAGACACACAGGAAGAGAAGCATCCAATGAAATCTACATAGAGACCAAAAGCCTCAACGTCTTGGTGCTGTTCTCCTCGCTTCACTCAAATCCAAGTAACCAGGAACCACTTTGTTAAGAAGCCACCTGTTTTGTCAAGCCCAAAGCATGCCCAGGACACCCACCAATGACAGAGATCAAGTGTGGAACAGGCTTTCCTACCACACCTCTACTTCAGTGCCATTGCAGGCTGACAGCTTACCATCGGCCGTTAGGAAAATCGTCCCATTCTTGAGTTCGATAGATGTAACTCTTTGGCCTAGAGGCCCAGAAGATTGGCCGAACATCTTCCACTCTTCTCTTGGGGTGAGCGCTGACTGCCCAGGGCAGAGGCCGCCTGCATGGGGAGAGATGATGTTAACACCGTTCCTCTGCTGACTTTCCACTAGAAGCTGGAAGAGCTTCTCCTGGAGAACTTTCCCTCTGTGGAGAGCAAGCAACAGGAGCTAAGGAGACTTTTGGTTGTCAAGAAGTAGGGCAGAAAACTCTTTTTCCTTTCAGTTCCCTCACAGGATGCTGAGTAGGACTGTCAGCTGAAATTGGTTTGAGGTAAAGGAAAAGCACTGTGCAAAGCTATTTTTAACAAGAAAAAAGTTATCTGTTTTCCTTTGCTTCCTCTGCCTCTGCTGAAGCCTGTGCCCTCAGAGAGAAATCCACATTCCCTTTATCAGCTGCACAGAACCTTAGAAATTCACAGCAGGAGCTTACACAGCACCTAGCCTGTAAGAGGGGTTGTGACAGACCTCAAAAAACACATTTCCCCCAAGTAGCAGCTCTAAAAGTTTATGGTTTTAAAGTTCCAGAACAGGCTACTTTAAAGCCACTTGACTAAAATTCGTTACTCCTTTAGCTGTCCCCTCTATTTCTCCCAGCATTTGTCAGAGACCTGCAGGAAGGGTGAACCTCCAACTGCAGAAAGATGCTAAAAAAATAGTAATAAAAAAAAAAAGCAAGCAGCAGCGGAGAGATGCCAACCCCTCCATTGCTTGAGCCTTCAGTAGGTGGGATGGATGGATGTGAAAGAGGAACTAACAGAAGCCAGCATATTCTGCTCACCTTGGGTCCTCCTTCCATATGCCCAGGCGCTTAAGGACTTCTGTAGTAGCCACTTCCCGATTGAGGGTATAAAAATGGAGCCCATGCACCATGCCACTATCCAACAGCTCCCGGCACATGGACACTGCCAGCTCCACCCCATAGTTCCGGATAGCTGCATCATTGTCCTTGATGGGTTCAATCACATCTTTGATTTCTTGAGGCACTTCCAGCTTGGAGAGCTTCACCAGCTGGCGCAGGGAGTGGTAGCCCTGGATGAGGATGCAGTGGATTTTTTCCAACATCCCAATAACACAGGTATTTTATCTCAATTTTGTGGCAAGAGATTTAGAATTGGGGGTCCTGGTTTCTACTCCTTGTCCCCATCGCTAGGATGGTAATGTGGTACTGGTCATGTCCCTTTAGGTGATTTCTTCCCATTTCTTTACTTGTCTGAGCCCAGCACGCTGAGAGCGATGACTAACATCTTAGGCACTGGTAGACCATTGTCCTTTATATCTCTTTCTGCCATGTGGGCACAGAAAGCCTTGTAAACTTTATATTACCTAAGAATTTAAATTCTTATGCCTAAGATTTTCATTTGGCAAACCACCTACAGATTTATCACATTTAGTATTCTCACTTCCCAGAAATTTTGTGGAGGATATTTACAGACCTCTCTCAGGCCCTGGCCCACAAACATGTCCTGGATCCTTATTCCCCTCCCCAAACCAGAATTACCAGATTTCACCTGTATGGGGAAGATGCCAGGAATAATGGGGCAGGTGATGCCAATGGCCTGACAGTCCTTCATGAACTTGAGAAAGGTTTCTGATCGGAAGAAAAGCTGCGTAATGATGAAGTCTGCCCCAGCAAAGACTTTTTCCTTCAGGTGCCTCAGGTCTGCCTCGTAGCTCTCTGCTTCGGGATGACCCTTGGGGTAGCCTTTGGGAGATAAAGGAAAATGAAAAGTAAAAGCCAGTGGTCAGGACAACACGTTAGAAATTAGAAAGGATCTAATCTGGTTGTGCTGTCACTTACAGCCCAGGTCCAGAGAAGCACTAATGAGCTAATTTCCCTATCGCAGACTCTACCCCACACTCTGCAATAAAAACCACTTACCTGCCACACAGATGTCAAAGTAATCATCAAATTCATTACGAATATGCTTAACCAGGTCAACGGCATAGTTGAAGCCATCTTTTTCTTCCTCCCACTCCTCACCAGCAGGATCTGAAAAAAGAACAAATCCACGGCTCTCTCCAACTGTTTGCTGGACTCAGATCTGCTACTGCTGTAAAAAACCTCTTGCTATCAAAAGGCAGGCAAGATCAAACCTCCAAGTCTGCAGTTTTACCCATGGCCTGCTTTTGTCTACCCTCAAGCTGCAAGGACTGCTAACAAAGGGATCAGGTGAAACGCAGTCTCAGTGTTTAATTCCTACTGCAGAAGGAGCCTCTAAATCTCGTTTCTCCATTTTTACCCTGGAATTGAACACAACAGCAACACAACCTCAGAACAAAAGGATTCACCTCCACGCAATGCCATGATGTTCTTCAACCCAAGCCGCTTGGCTTTCTGCAGATGCCCTGTGATGTCATCCTTGGTCTGGTTGCAGCATGTCATGTGCAGGATGGTCTCCAGGCCACAGTAGCTGACTGCAGTGTTGGCAATAATCATGGAAGAGGTTTCTTTGTCAGATCCTGGGTCCCCTGCAGGGTGCCATGTCACATCAATGAAGAGTGGACCACCTGCTCCCATACGATCAAACCTGTGGATTTTAGAGCTGCATTAGCCAACCAGGCCACCAGCTCTCCTCTCTATGCCTGGAATATCTCACTCACTGCTGGAATGCCAGCAACAAGCAGAGAGAGCTTGGATGACAGCAGCAGGAGAGACCAAGAAAAGTGTTGAACTTGCAAGTGGCCAATGTAAACAAGGAAAGTCATCCTTTAGGGCTGTATGAGGAGAAGCTTAATATCTCTTTGAAGAAGAGGCAACTTAAGCATTCTCTGCAGAATAAGCTTCCTCCCAGCATGCTCTATTAGACTGCTATGTCTTCTGACACACAGCAATTCCAAGTCCCAACCCTTTTGAGATAGGAGACTATGCTGCAACCTCCTGTTCCCAGCTTTAACTGTATTTATTTATTTTGTATTTCACAAATATGAAAAGATGGACCACCTCTCTTTTGTTTTCCCAAGTGCGCCTAACAGAAGAAACAAAAGCTCTCCTAACATGTCTCTCTCCTGCTCTGGGTTGGAACAGGCCATTCTGTTTAAAGTAAATCTGGCTCTGGCATACAACAGTTACAAAGAGAGTTACGAAGCTCCCTTTCTCTCCTCCAGGTGGGTACATGGTGGCTCCCAGGGCTCTCCATGGGGCTTCAGGATAACCTTTAGCTCTGGGGACACCTATCTCAGGGGCTAAAACTGTAGTCCTCAGTAACAGAGGCACAAACCATAGTGGCTCACTGATTCTGAAAACAAGTGGGAGTTTCTGTTCCAGAGACTTGGGCACTCTGTCCATTAGTTAATATACTCTGCTTTTAATAGGTACTTTTCTGCTCTGTTGTCCCCCAGCACTCTGCTTCAGTCCCAGAGCATGACATCTTCAGAGCATGGGAGAGGGGAAAGAGTGTGGCCCTCTCTGTAACCCCACCGTGACACCTAACTCTTTAGGGCCTCCAAGGAAGACAAGTTACCTGGTGTCCATTACCCTCCTCAGCAGGAAAGCACAGCCCCATTACCTGCTTCGTCACCTGGAAGGGGAGACAGAGCATGGGGCAGAACCTACCTCATTAGCTATTTCCCAGCCCTCCACCAAAGGCGCTTCACCTTTCCCCTCTCCCACCCTGCAGCCCTTACCTGGAGATGAGATTGACAGCAGCATTGGCTGTGCGTGGAGGGAAGAACTCCAAGGAGAACCACTTGTCTCCAGAGTCCTGCCGTCGGCGCATCTTCTCCCGCAGTCGCTCATGACGGTCAGCATCCAGGACAGGGGTGGAGCACCGTGAGCTGTCCTTGGAGCTCTCACTCCCGCTACTGCTGCCGCCATCAGACTTGGAGCTGGAACTGGCACTGCAGGTATGCTGGGTCTCATTGACCATGGTGAGCGCTCTGGAGAGGGGAACAGAAGGAGCACAGTGGGTACAAAACAGGGGGCAGATCTCAGCAAGCAGCAGTTACAGCTGAGGTGGGCAGATGATGATGAAAAAGCAGCCTATGCCAAGACCCAATATTAATCATTACCAAGCAGCCCCTTTTGCCAGCCCTCGCTGTAAGCTGTAGCGGGGGATCTGGTGAAAACACAGTAAAAACTGTGTGTTTAGGTAGGGCTGAGAGAAATGACACAGCAGATGGCTTCAGGCCCCTTTGATGTAGCTCGCCTGTGCGTTCTGGGTCAAACTTGGCTCCTGGAAGAGTCAGGTCAACATCACTTTTGCCCTGACTACAACTGAGCAAGCTGTGATACCCATGTGCATCAGGCAAGACCCTCTTTGATCTTCTGGCCTTGGGCTGGACATGCCAGCAGACTTTTTTTTTTAAATTTCTTTTCCCCTACAGCAGCTGCTTCTTGGACTGTATTCATCTTGAAAGTTTCCATTCTGTTTGTGCCCAAAAGGCAGTGCATTATAGTGTAGGTAGGAGAGCAAGTCCTAATGAGCCAAGTACACAAGAATGCAGAAAACCCTGAAGGATCCCCTCTGATCAGGCCATCTCCACAAATACCGTCCTTCATTTTGTCTTGGCTGGCATCAGACAGTTGCATTTCTAACCATTAGCTTTATCCTCCAAGACACACCATCCCCAGAAAGCTGTTCCCTTTGCCAATACCACTGCACGCACTCAGCTCTTTCCTTTACCAGAGCTGCTGTTCATGTTCCTTTCCTCACCAATTGTAGCTGCTTGGAAATGAGGTCAGCAGAGACCATCCTCTTCTCCTTGCCTCCTAACGTGATCCACTCTGCTTGTTTGACTTCACAGAAACAAAACAGCACTGGAACGCAGGGATACAAGTGGGTCCAGGATGCCCAGCTCCACTTAGCTCCCAAAAGCATTTCATCCTATGCCTTTAAAACTAGGTAGTGATTACAGATAATTAGAGAAGAGCGGTCATAAAATTTGCATCTGCATTATTTGCTTAGGTACCTGCCAAAACTTAACGTGGTCCCTGGGAAGCAGCACGTTGTCTGAGCATGACATAACACCGGAGCCCGTTTTGGAGGAAAGGTTTGCACGAGCTCATGCGCACTTTGTCCTTATCGTAAACTCTGTGGGTTTAGGTCATCCAAGAAGACTTTGAACTCATCTACTGTTTACATCGAGTTGCCAATCAAGCAAAAGCCTTTGGGAGAAAGTCTACTTTTACCACCTGGGGAGCTCTCCAGTTGGCAGGTGATCTGAGAAAGGAGTGCAGGCTGCCTGCTGCCAAGAGGAACCGGGAATCTTAAATCTTTTGTGTATCGACACATCAGGCCATGGTGAAAATCAGCAGCACAACACTGTTGACAAGTGGATCAAAAGCAACAGGGTAATAGGCCCAGTAATAGCCCTGACCAAGCTCTCTCAAGGCTTTGCCTGGCATCCACGTGGCACTAATCTGGGAGAATTATCCCAAAGCATATGTTGGTGATCAAGCTAGCAGCCCAAAATCACGTGCAGTCAAGTCCCAATCTCTCACTTCTACAAGCAGCCCACAGCACCTTAGGGAAATCAAAGGAACTCCATTTTCCCACTTGAGATTTAACACCCACTAAAAGGGAAGGGTTCATGTATGAATGTTTCTGTAGGATGAGACTCCCTGTTGGGGAAAGGTCTTTTTCTTATTTGCAATCTTGGACCACAAAGACAGCAGAAAGGCCCCGCTTAAAATTCTATCTACAAGCAGCATTTGGAGCAGTTTCCTTACCATCAGACGCATCACGGATCTGCTGGCTGAAGTTTGCCGTTATTGCAAAGAGAAAAGAGATTTTCTAAACACCACAACCAGTTGCAAAATGAGACAATCTTAAACACGTCAGCTCTGTTGTGTCAGCACTCCTGCACCTCTGTCTCTACCAGGCTGCAGAGCTCAGGGCTGTGGCCCAGCGCACCCATGCTGGTTGGCATGGACATGCCTGTTGTGTTTACGTGATGCCGGTGGTGCCCATTTCCTTTGCTGCAAGGGGGTTTTACCGCTTCCAGGCCAGAGCTGGCACTCCACATGCGTTATGGAGGTCTGTAACTTCTAAAGCTCAGTTTTAAACACACACACATACCCCAGCTAAACTCCATGTGCACAGACCCACGCTTCATATGGGGGACACAGCCCTGGAAGGGATTTGCCAGGGCCTGGCTGTCCTGGGCTATAGCATCAGGGTTGGCAGCGGGGGCAGACGGGGGGCCCAAGGCTGGATTTAGCTCCTGGCCAGCGGGTGAGGCTGGTGGGGAAGGGCCGGAGAGGGGGGAGATCCGCACCCCCGCGGGCTGCCGGGGGGTGAG
>VZRU01008289.1:60785-80101 GCA_013398155.1 Pedionomus torquatus
GGGCCCGGCGCCTCAGGGCCCGGTACCTCAAGCCCCTGCTGGGCCCGGCGCCTCAGGGCCCGGTACCTCAAGCCCCTGCTGGGCCCGGCGCCTCAGGGCCCGGTACCTCAGCCCTCGCTGGGCCCCCTACCTTAGCTGGCACCTCAGGGCCTGCTTAGCTGGCCTCAGGGCAGCCAACACTCGGCTGGGCCCCTCAGTCCCTTCCCACTCTTTTGCCTCCTGTTGGGCCTAGTTAGTATTTCCAGTGCCTCGGCCTCTGCTGTCCCAGTGCCCTAAGGAGTCTTTCCTTTGTCTGGGCCTGGTATCCCAGCCCTGTGGCCTGTGCCTTGGCGTGTGCTGCAGAGCCTTCCAGAGTGGCTATGGCGGGGGCTCTCCAGCTGCCCAGCACAGGAGGATGCTGCCTGTGCAAGTTTCTTGCCCTGTACTTCCCTGTAAACTGTTGCTGTAAAGGAAGCTGGGGTGTGGGTTTAATACTGTGGGAACCTCCCATATAGAATTAATGTAGTGTATTCTTGCTGACGGGCCAGCTTTAAAGTAAGACCCTGTACAGTTACCCCAAAGTAAGTGGTGTTCTGGGAATCCATACTCTGACCGTAAGCAGTAGTGGTGTAGGCCTTCCCTGATTTTGGCTTTGCTACAAATTTTCCTGAGCACCTGTACATGCATTCATCCCCCTGATGGTTTTCCTTTCCTGTTTATTTGTTTTGCAGACAATCTTAGGAGAGACTCATGAAGAAGAGGATGAAATCCTTCCACGCAAAGACTATGAGGTGAGATGTTAGTTGATAGCAGCTTTTGGAGTTAACATGAAAAGAAATGTGTCATTAGTTAGGTTGCATTGGAATGAGCAGAAATACCAAGAGCTGCTATTATTACAAAGAACTGCTCATCATTGTTACATGTTTCTGGGTTAAAGCCCTGCAAGTAGAGCTTGAGTGTCTACTGCTCAAGTCAGACTCTTGTTGAGAAAATTCATTTTTAGAGTCTGCTGCATTGTTCTACTTTTTCAACATGAGATTTACAGACTCTAGTGGTCTTGTTTCCTCATGACTATCAAAAGCATCTGTACTACTTGGTTGCTGTGGCCTGACTGCTGTCTCTGATGTCGTGCTGGCTCAACAGCAGATCTTCCCATCTATCGGAGTCTGCTTCTTACAGGAGAATTTTGCTTTTTGCGTGACTGTATGGTTGCTCTTAACTATTTAGAGCAGTTGCTGTCAGCATGGGTGTCATTAGCTTAGCCTGTAAGTGCTTGGCTTGAGAAGGTGAAGGTGTAGATAGAAGCTAGTGGTACTTTGTGAGTAGAACTGAGCAACTCTATATTGCTTTTAACTCTGTGCTGTAATAAGCTTAAGAATTGATGCGTTGATCTCTAGAACAATTCCTATGGGGTGTTCCTGTTATAGTGAGAGGTTAAATATAAAGGTCTAATGTTATTCCCTGCACTGTCAAACTGGAGTCACTTAAAGAAATAAAGTCTAAATTTGCACGATGTGACTTCTTTAAATTAAAGTTGTATTAATCAGTTGTATTCCTGTTTGGTTCCTTACCTGTCTTAGCTTGGGCAGTGAAATTGGTCTGTTTTTTCACGTCCTGATTCTTAGGGTTTGGCTCTGCTGGAAATACTTAAGGTTTTTGCAGGATTTTTTTCTCCTACTGTTGTTTGCAAAACCTACTGGGGGGGTAGCAGTGACTTTCGTAATCTTTAACAGGGTCTTCTGTCTATAGTTTTTTTGAACAACCTGTTGCAGCTGCTTCACTTAAACTGACCTTTTGGCATTGTTTCAGAGCCTGGATTATGATCGTTGTATCAATGACCCGTACTTGGAAGTTTTGGAGAGCATGGATAACAAGGTAGGACCTTGTTCTTTCTTTTTCATTAGCTTGAGAGCTAAAACTGTGGAAATTGCCCAGAGAAGTTTTCCCAGGGGAGCTGTGGATGCCTCATCATTGGAAGTGTTCAGGGCCAGATTGGATGGGGCTTTAGCAGCTGGATCTATTGAAATGTCTCTATGCCCATGGCAAGGGTTTGGACTAGATGATCTTTAAAGATCGTTTCCAACCCAAACTGTTCTATGATTCTAAATACTTTCCACTGTGGGAAGTTTTCTGTGTTTTTTTTTTTTTTCATAAAGAAATTCTTTGTGCTCTCTTGGTTTCTCTGTGAAAAGAATAAAAATACCTATGGAGATTATGGCTCTCGACATCTGTTCTGATTCTCGGGTTTAAAGAGAGATGTTCAGCACTTTCAGTTCCCTATTTTCAGTTTGCTGTTGTCACTCTCTTCTGTGGAGTTATTACTCTAGCTGGAGCTGTGGAGTGCCAAACTGCCTTTCTCTGATCCCCATTTCTATGTTGCTTTGACTTGGCCTTTTTTTTTTTTTTTTTTTTTCATATCCTCTTCCTAAACAGAAAGCCCAGAGACATGAAGCAGTGAAGTGGGTGCTGGTTTTTGCTATTGGAGTCTGCACAGGACTGGTAAGGGCCATGCTGTTCAGGGAATGAGGAGAATTCATGAGGCTAAGCAGGAATAATTTAGAAGTCAGTGGCCAAGGAGTGGCAAGCTTAGCAGCTGAAGTTGTCTTTTGGGAATTACAGTGTGGTTATTGCTCTATTATTTTCCAGGAAGTTTTGGGGTTTTTTTGTTTGTTTGTTGTGTTTGTTTGTTTGTTTTTTTTTTTTTCCTTTCAGATCTTGCTGTGCTTTTCTTTGTAAAGTATTCTAGCAAATGCTTTAATTCTGCATACGGGAACACTTGTCCAAAGTGAGCACTTAATAAAAAAGAGTGCTGCTTTACAGTTGGACTGTGTTTTATGTTTGGCATCACTAGCTTCACTGCATGTGCTTTCTAGAGTGTTTGAAAGTTAGTTTTGCTGACTGTGGGCCTCAATTAAACGCTAGCTTTCTTCTGTACCCTGAAATATGTGGTGGGTGTAAAAAGTGCTGCCAGATTAGTACTCTGAAATGCATCGCTTGGGGAATAATTCTGGGATGGATCTGTCCCAGTAAGAATGAGTGAGACAGCAAATCTGAGCTTCTGAAGTTATTTTGAACAATGCTTCTTTTGCCTCTGTCCTCCCATGTGAGCACACTTCTGGTAGAACTTTGGTCATCTTTTTTACTTCTGTATAGTAATTTCTGATGGCAGATCTGTCTCTTTTTCATAGGTGGGCCTGTTTGTGGATTTCTTCGTGCGACTCTTTACCCAGCTCAAGTTCCGGGTGGTTCAAAGCTGTATCTTTTACTTACTGTATGGGTTCCTGTTAGACTCAAGTGACATTTTGCTTTCTGTTGCCATGTTTTGCTCAGCACAGCTGACTCTCAGACTTCTGCCATCAGTCATGTTGTTGATGATTAATCAAATTTTCGACTTGTCTATGCAATTTAGCCCTTGAAACCAAGGAACAGTTCCAGCATCATGTATGTAAGCAGAAGCTAATCCCTGAAAGAATGAGTGGTTCCCCTTCTTTGTTATTCAGTCTTGAGCTCTGAATAGGAAGCCTGGCTTCCTGATGGGTTGTGTTAGATGCACTAGCTGGATTAGGAAGTGCAGGCTCAGGTCGTGATGCCAGTGGGAAGCCCTAGACAGTACCAAATGATTGCGTATTGGGGCAGGGAACATTGTTGTTTTCCTTGACAGTCCCTGCAGCGGTGGAAGAATGCACTGAGAAAGGCTGTCTTGCCTTGTCCTTGCTGGAGCTGCTGGGTTTCAACCTGACCTTTGTTTTTCTTGCAAGTCTTCTGGTCCTGATCCAAGTAAGACCTAGGTCCAATGCTTCTCCTTACACAGCCTCCCTTTGCTCTCACACAGGTCCTGGGTAAGAAGTTTCTTTCTTGCTGGACGCACTTTCTGCCCCAAGACATTAAACTAGCTTCACAGTACTAATTAGTTTAGGTAATCGGGGTCTCTGAGTCGCTTGCTGCACTCTCTGGTGAGGAAGTATCTTTGGTCAGCTATGAAATTGATGCAGCACAGCCTCAGTGTTTCTTTTCTGCAGCCTGTAGCAGCTGGATCAGGAATTCCTGAAATTAAGTGCTACCTCAATGGTGTGAAGGTTCCAGGTGTTGTGCGTCTCCGGACAGTGGTGTGCAAAGCTATGGGAGTGCTCTTCAGTGTGGCAGGAGGTAAGAAGGGCTGTGGTATGTGGATCTTGTTGGGGTAAGGAATCACTGAGGGAGGAAAAAACACTATTCCTGCTCTAGACAGGGAACTAAAGGCTTCTCTTGTCTTTCTAGTAAAATGATTTTGATGAGCTGGAGCAGAGTGATGAGCCCTGAATGCATATATACATTAGCAAATAGACAGAAGGATCAGGGCTACTGGGGGGAACAGGGGCTTTCCTGGGTAGGTTTGTCAGAAGCAGCTCTTTGTGGCTCCAAGAGGGTGACCTGAGAATTCTCCAGAACATGCTGTCTGGAGCAGTCTGAAGGGGGCTATGTTCTAGGCATTGGGGCAGAATAACCTGAAAAGTTCAGAGTCCTTGTAACAGCTGTTTTTGAATGGTTCCACCACTTGAAGTGCCAAGTTTGTGCAAATCTTCACAAACATTTGCAGGGTTGAGGGGCCAGAGATCAGCACCTTCCTTTACCTTGAAGGGAGAGGGCAGAGCTGCAGGCTTGGCATGGGAGCAGTGAGCTGAGCTCTTCTGGCATCGTCAGCAAGGAAGAGAGCTGGGGGGGGAATGTGCTGTCTCATCAGTTCTGTTTTTGCAGGTCTTTTTGTCGGGAAGGAGGGTCCAATGATTCACAGTGGTGCTGTTGTGGGTGCAGGTTTGCCACAGGTTAGTGCTGGCCTGGGTCACTGGCCTGGTCACACCACTGCTTTATAAGAGTACTGTGAGGAGTACATTTTCATCTCTTACATTTCTAAATCTTTACTTTGTCTGTAGTTCCAGAGCATCTCTTTGAGGAAGATCCAGTTTAACTTTCCCTATTTCCGCAGTGACAGGTACTGTAGTGATGTGGAAAAGGGGGGAAGAGGATGAGTGAACAGGCTTCCTTGGGAGAAGGGTGTTGAGCAGGGATGAATCAGTTGATCAGTTTTTGGGTTTCTCTCTAGTGTCCTGCGGTTTCATTCTGCAGCAAGACGACACTGGGACTTGATTCTTCCATGCTGCTCTACTCTGGTCTCCATGTTCATTGATGTTGCTTTGTACTACTTAATAAATCTCTATCTATTTAAATTCTTTAATCTGAATGGTTAAAGGGTTTCATTCTTGAGAACAAGCTCAATTAATCACCCCTTATGACCAAGATGTAATACAGAGAAGGCTAGTCCACCTGAATGTGAACAAAAGCTTGTTCACCTTACGTTACCTCTCTGTAATTTCTTCAAGTGATGCTGAAACCCCACAGTTTGGGATGATTTCTCAGATACTGGGCAGTTATGTAGCATCAGAGTTATGGGAATATATCCCATGGGAATGATCTCTTTACAGAACCTAAGCACCTCCAGAGCTCTGCTTTGCTAAACTGAGATTATTTTCCTATTTGTTTCAGGGATAAGAGGGATTTTGTATCTGCTGGAGCTGCTGCAGGGGTTGCGGCTGCCTTTGGAGCCCCAATTGGGGGCACTCTTTTCAGCTTGGAGGAAGGTTCCTCCTTCTGGAACCAGGGACTTACATGGAAAGTGGTGAGTAATGACTGGCTCTTTCTTTCTCTTCGTGGACCTTTGAGAGGGCTTGTGCGTGAGGGCATCCAGATTATCCTGTGTCTCCTGAGCTGTCCTGGCAGGAGAGAGATTGACTGCTCCAAGTGCTACAGATGAAGAGCAGAGATGAGTGTGGTACTATCTGGAGCTGTGGGGCGACTCTGCAGGCAGCAGAATCAGTGCACCTGGGAGAAGACTTTTGTGCCTGAGCTCTTTGCAGTCTGGTCCTTTGGGAGCAGACAGAGTAGGGAGGTGCTGGATTTCTTTCTGCTTTTTCTCTGTCTTGCTCTGTATTACAGCAGTGCCACATGCTATCAGGTTGCTGATTTCTCTACCGCTAAGGCCCACTTTCACAGAGTGGATAGTATTTTAAAAATGTATTGGATTTCATTTTTTTTTATTTTTGCATTTCTTAGGCCAAATGTCCTGTTCATGGGATTCAGTTTGTCTACTCTTTCTCGGTAGGATTAAGAGGAGCCAGGAGACTTGCTAAGATAGCAACTCCCCTGGAGCCAGTGAAGACCTCAATTCCATCTCTAAACAAACTGTGTTAGTGTCTTGGAATTCATTTGCAACTGCAAATGGGCATCTTTGACCCCCCAAAAAAAGCTTTTGCCGCAAGAATTACTAGGTGAAATTCATAGTTTTATGTGCCAGAAGCCAAATCAGATGATTAAACTTGTCTGTTCTAGCCCTGCTTGCTTTTTCACCATGGGATAGGTCCTAAACCTCAGTGGGACCATTTTCTTAAAGCTTGAGAAGGCTCTGAGATTCCTTTCCCCAGGCCTAAGTGTCAAGGAAATGCTGACTGCCAGTCTTAATTTGGGGAGTGCTTATTTCTTCCTTTTTTTTTTTTTACCTCCTCAGCTTTTCTGTTCCATGGCTGCCACCTTCACTCTGAATTTTTTCCGCTCTGGGATTCAGTTTGGAAGTTGGGGATCTTTCCAGCTCCCTGGGCTGCTGAACTTTGGGGAGTTTAAGGTAAGATTTAGTGCCGTTATTTCCCCCCAAGCCCAGTCTCTTTTCAGTTCAGTATTTCTTACTGTTTTTTGGGGGGTTTTTTGGTTTGTTGTTTGTTTTTTTGTTTTTTTGTTTTGTTTTTTTTTTGTGAAGAGCAGTTGATATTTAGCTGCAATACATTCATAGCCTAAGACAGAATCGTTCCCTTTTGGTTGTAGCTGCTGAAAGTCTCCTGCTGTGGAGACAGAAGCTTTGGTAGGCAATTACAGCAACTGATGCCTTATTTAAATGCTCTTCTGCACACAGTGCTCTGAGTCTGATAAGAAATGCCACCTCTGGACGGCTGTGGACTTGGGCTTCTTCATTCTGATGGGGATTGTAGGAGGCCTTCTCGGAGCCACCTTCAACTGCCTGAACAAGAGACTTGCAAAGTACCGCTTGCGGAATGTGCATCCCAAACCAAAGCTGGTCAGGTATTTGTGCTCTTGAGTTTGGGAGGGAATTTTCTCATCTGTTCAGTGTCCCAAAGCAAAAGCATCAATGTAGACGACCCAGTGAGAGGTCTCCATAGAACTTAAAAGTGGGTACCAGAAGCCAGATGTTACAGTCCCTCTGCGTTTTGGTATTACTCTGGTGGTACAGAGAGCTGCAATCCCCTTACAAGGGCTATGAAGGGAGCCCTTTATAATAAAGGCTATAGCTGAACAAACCAGAGCTTTGTTTCCATGCAGTGTGGTTTTTTTATATCTTGCAAAATGAAAGTGGAAGGAATAGCTGATCCCACTCTTTTTTTTTCTTCTCTTTTTTTTTTTTTTTAAAATCATCTTGGTTAATTAAATTCACAACTGAGCTAGTGTCTGTGCTATATAGAGAGGGAATTGCCATCTAATTCTGGAAAATAGCTGTTTGGTTGCTCTAGGCAATTCCTAAATAAGAAGCTGAGGTTATAAAAAAAAGAAAACTGTATTTCAGCAGTTAGAAAAGAGGTATGAGAGACTATGCATCAACCTGTCCAGTCCTGTCTAGACTTTTCCCCTGTGAGGATCTACAGAATGTTGTTTCCATGTGAACAGCCTCATCACTGAACTCTTCCCTGTGGCTTTTTATATGTGACGCTTATGTGTTCTGTGGGCAAAAATAGCTCCTTTTTGGGTCAGGCAATTAAAAAAGGGAGTTAATGCAATCCCTGGCAGCCAAGTCATAACTCAGCTTGGCTTGCAGGGTCCCTCGCTTATGATGTTAAAGCTGTGGTGACTGCTTGTTGCAACTTTATCAAAGTCCTGTGCAGAGCTGGGACCATGTTACAGGGCTGAAGGTGGCATCAGTGTATGGTTTCTGTTGTGTGCTTGCAGAGTCTTGGAGAGCCTGCTGGTGTCATTGACTACCACGGTCGTGGTCTTTGTAGCCTCCATGGTCCTGGGGGAATGCCGGCAGATGTCTTCCACCAGTCATAGTGGCAATGACACTCTGAGCCTGCAGGTGAGGGATCTTATGTGTATGTTTTATGTCCCCGTGATATTGTTCACCCTCCAGAAAAGCATAAGCACATAATGAGCTTTTGACAGCAGGCAGTGCAGAGCAGAATTTCAGTGAAAGCCTATGTACAGTTGCAGGAGTTTAGGATAATAATGTAAGCCGCCCTTTGTGCTTTCGTACTTTGGCAAAGCAGCTCAAGCTGTGAATCAGGGAGCCCATTGATGTTGCAGGCCACATCTCTGCTATTGATGTTTGGTCTGAACTTCCAAGAATGTGGGCTGATAGCCCTGCACAAGAGGGTTGCTCCCATTCTGTACAAAGGCTAATGTAGGAGTGAGTGTATTTTAACTGTTCCTGTCTTCTGTGTCCCGCATTAGGGTATGTCAGAGGATGTGAATTCAAGCATCAAAACCTTTTTCTGCCCAAATGAAACCTACAATGACATGGCTACACTCTTCTTCAATCCTCAGGAGTCAGCTATCCTGCAGCTCTTCCACCAGGATGGTGAGTAGCTGTGAGACAGTGCCCCATCCCATGCTTCGGCATCAGAGCTTCATCTTGCTCGAAACAACCTCGTTTCAGGCCTTGTTTCAAACACAAGGCTAAGAGTGTCTCCAGACCTTCATGGCTCTGCGAAACTTCTAGTACAACAGGTGAAAACCTCCTCCACAGGAAGAAAAACCTTTTCCTCTCTTTTTCACTTACTCATTGTCTTCATGTGTGTTTAGAGTAGGACACTAAGTAGCTGATGTGAGATGAGATGGCTGTGAGCTGAGGGGTGGATGGTGCAAGACTACAGTCTTTGTCAGACTGTGCCCCTTTAGTCATGATTCTTCTTGTGTTGCAGGTACTTTCAGCCCAGTCACACTGTCCTTGTTCTTCCTTCTCTATTTCTTACTCTCCTGTTGGACATACGGGATCTCTGTGCCCAGTGGTCTTTTTGTACCATCACTGCTTTGTGGGGCTGCCTTCGGACGCCTGGTCGCCAACCTCCTCAAAAGGTGCATTGAGTGTGTGTATGTGTGAGAGATGTGCTGCATATACATGCTGAGCTCTCAGTCAGGTTCTTCTAATCTCGGGGCTCTGTGTTTTTGCCCTAGCTACATTGGCCTGGATCACATCTACTCAGGAACCTTTGCACTGATTGGGGCAGCGGCATTTCTGGGAGGAGTGGTCCGTATGACAATTAGTCTGACTGTCATCCTAATTGAATCTACCAATGAGATCACCTACGGGCTCCCAATAATGATCACCCTCATGGTGAGTGCAGGGTCTTAGCTCAGGCTCCTTGCAGACTGCTTGAACATGTTCTGGCCCCAAATCTCTGTTCCTTCCAGGGCAATGATAAGCCAAGGAGCAACAACTCAGATGACCTTCTGTTTGCTCTGCAGGTAGCCAAATGGACAGGAGACTTTTTCAATAAAGGCATCTATGACATCCATGTGAACTTGCGAGGAGTGCCTCTTCTGGAGTGGGAAACAGAGGTGGAAATGGATAAGTAAGGCTGCTCATCGTGGCACGGCTGTGGGTTAGAGTTTGTGGTGGAGTTTTGCCTAGAAAGGGATGCTGTAATGTGAGGGAATGATGCTTCATCTTCAATGAATCTGGCTGCTCTGAGGAATCGCTGTGAGAGACTGCTGTGGGAGGAGTTGGGAGTTGTTCGTCAAGCCTGCAGCAGGAGAGAGGTGGAGGGTGGAGATCTGAGGAGTGAATTTGTGAAGTTCAGAAAGAACTCTGTGCAAATGTTCCACTGGATTTTGCTTCTTGCAGAATTTCATCTTCTTCCCACCTGTCATCTTTTCCCAGTAGTGTTTAAACACTTTCTGTGTTATAAATTGGAATGTTTTTCCTTGCCTGTAGTACATCACTGATGCAATGCTAGGTTTAAAAATAAAATTTAAAATTGTGCAAGCACTGTTAATAACACAGTGAAGGTGAGCACACAGGTACAAGGAGCTGGCAGAATAAACTACAGCAGATTCCTTCAGGGTCTTGTTTTGGGATGGGTTTGTTTCCTCGTTTGTCCATCAGCAGCCTTCCGTTGCTGATGTTTGACACAGGCAGTGATCTTGGACTTCTCTTCCCTCAGACTCCGAGCCAGTGACATCATGGAACCCAACTTGACATATGTCTACCCACACACGAGGATCCAGTCCCTTGTTAGCATCCTGCGCACAACTGTCCATCATGCCTTCCCCGTAGTGACTGAGAACCGGGGCAACGAGAGGGAGTTCATGAAAGGAAATCAGCTGATAAGTAACAACATCAAATTCAAGGTAAGAAGTGGCTTGTTGGGTAAGCTGAAACATGAACAGTTTTATTTTTCAGGTGGAAGGCCCTTTCTGTTGTTAGCAAGGTGTTTGTTAGTGCAGAATTCGGGTCAGAGATAAGCACCTACTGCAACAGAAAATTTTCAAGGACTCAATTTCATTCCATTCTCTGGGTTATAAGAAGAAGAGTGAGCTGCATTCACAGAGAGAAAAGTTAAAAAGACGAAGGAACCTGTTTAGGATAGACATGGAAAAATTTTGGATTTGGCACTGAAGTACTGAACCCACAACTGAGATCAGTATTAGGTGCCTAAATGCTTCTCTCCTTTCTAGGAGGGGCAGTGGGGCAGATAATGCAGTCTCTTGGGAAATTTAAGGTCAGAATGAATAATGAACGTGCTTGTGACGTACTTGTTCTCTAGCAAAAAGCGTGCCTGAGTTCCAGGTTCTCTGTCCAGGGAGAGTAGAGTCCTATTGGCTCCTACAAGTACTGCAGCAACCCTGACTAAGGAACACTTCATCTTGGTGACCTAAAGCTAAGATCAGATAGTTCATAGTCAGTCTTGGGTAATGACCTGCTTGGTGACTATCTCGAAATTGTTTGTTGTATCCAGAAATCCAGCATCCTCACCCGAGCTGGAGAGCAGCGCAAGCGTAGCCAGTCCATGAAATCCTACCCTTCAAGCGAGTTGCGAAACATGTGTGATGAGCACATAGCAACGGAGGAGCCACCAGAAAAGGAGGATCTGCTGCAGCAGATGCTAGAGAGAAGGTAAGATCCTGGCAGGCACAAACTTATGGAAACAGGGTGTTTCCATATGTTAAAGGTGTTGTGATGCTTCATATAGTCCTGGTCACTCCGTATGTCAGAGGAAACAGTGCTGGCATCTGCATTTTAGAAGTGACTTGTCTGGTCTCCTCAGTACTGGGGCTCACACCAGTGACTGAGTTCCTAGGCTTATGGCTTGATGATGTCTGATCTGTTAATTTAAATTTCCTTCAAGCACCTAACCAGAAATATTTCCTGGAGAGGATGGAATACCTGGGGAAATATCTTCTCTGTAGAAGTTTGTGCCCTCTTGTCTGCGAAGACCTGAGGCTTCTGCAAAGCTCAACAATGATTTGGTGCTGTAGAACTGATACCACCTTTCTGGGAACTGGGCTGAATCATCAGGCTTGTATTGCAGTTGCTTCCAAGCAGAAGCCTAGTCTAGTGAATCGGTTTCTAACCTAGTCATTATGACTCATATGAGTGGAGTCTGTCCCTGATGTTTCACCAGATGCTTCAGCTGTTAATAGAATCTGAATAGTTTGGCACTGAAAATTCCTTTAGTAGCAAGTGATTTGAACTTGAACGTTAGGAGACTCTGTCCATTCTGCTGCTGTTGTACTCTGCCCATGGTAATGGCTTGTGACCTCTCTCTGCTGTTTTGTGAAGAAAAGCCTTGTTTGTCTAGCAAAAGTCCCTGAAGTGTTCAGAATGTTTCAAAGAGCTGAAGTAGCTGTTGTTTTGGAGGTGGGGGTATTTCTCTCTCTTAAGTTTGTGCAACTTATAACTTGTTAATCTGTCACAGATACACTCCCTACCCCAACTTATACCCTGACCAGTCTCCCAGTGAAGAGTGGACCATGGAGGAACGCTTCAGACCTTTGACTTTCCATGGCTTGATCTTGCGCTCACAGCTCGTCACCCTCCTTGTCAGGGGTGTTTGTTACTCCGAAACCCAGTCGGTGAGTCTTCCTAATGAGGAATTGTAGCAGAGATACTTCTTCCCTCTAGGCTGAGAATGTTGGGAGCAAGATTTATGGGCTGCCCAAAAGAATCTTATCTATTTTTATACTCTAAGGAATGCATCTGTGTTTTAAAAGCTGCAGATGAATAATGTGAATTCTCTCTTGCAGCTCTAAAATAAAGATAACTTAATTTCTGTTTAAGTACCCTCAGGAAAACAGGACAGCTACTGTTAAAAGCAACCAGCAGTGTGTACTTGGTGGGTTTTGCTGTTGTGTGCCAAGGTCTTACCAGGAGAGTGCCAGCTATATCACTGAGATCAGTAAGAGCACTTGTTTGAGGCCCATCATTCACAAAGCTGGTTGGTTGCTGCCCTCCAGCGTTGAGCGTAGACCCGTCAGAGGCTGGAGAGCAGATCTGGTGCTCTCTCAGCTGAACGTCTGCATAGGTTTGGGCTTGCCCTGCTGTGTTCTGAGATGAGCTGCTAGGGGTACCTCTGCAGAAGTTGTAATTGCAAGTATGGGAGGAGAAGGAGACCTGGGTGAGTGAGTGGGAGGCATTGTTGACTGTGCTGATTGCAGCCTGTTTGCCATATGGTATGGTGACACATCATGTCCTGATTGCAGAGTGCGAGTCAGCCTCGTCTGTCCCACGCTGAGATGTCAGAGGATTATCCCCGTTATCCAGATATCCATGACCTGGACCTCACATTGCTGAACCCTCGCATGATAGTGGTAAGAGAGGCTCTGCAGTCCAACAGTATTTCCTGATACGTGTTTAGGACTGTCCCAAGCCTTTAAAAAAGGCTGAGAACATGTTTAAGTCCATCCTGGGGTGCCATAACCAACATCCTGTACTTCTCATGCATTAGGTCAGCAGTGTCTGCTTGTGGAAATCAATCCTCATACTTGCTATGAAGTAACGACACACACAGGTGCTTTACTTTCAGAACAAGGCGCTGTCTGTCTAGTTTAACTTCCTTCTAGGTTAGACTCCTGCCTGAGTGAGATCAAGCAGGCAAACTGCTGATATCTCTTTGGAACTCTGTGCTGGCAGGTCGGTCAGTGGCAGGCCTGTCATTGTGTTTGTGACAGGAAGGTTGCTGTGTAGGCCAAAGGGCTTTTTTTAATATACATTTTTATTTTCATAGACCCGCAATTATCCTGCTTTGAGGCTTTCTGCAGCATTGGACTTCTAAGATCATGGGTTGCAGTGTTCAAACAAACTATGGCAGATTGAGGTTCCTGAAATAATGTCATACTTGTGGAGAAAAAGAAGATGCCTACAGTCCAATACCCTGTCTAGAGATCTGTGCATTGGAGAAGTTGTAGGAATTGCTTGTTCCTAGAGCGATTCCCAGAGATGGTGAAAATGCCTCTTGTAAATAGTATATTTTTTTTTCTTTCTTAGGATGTCACCCCATACATGAACCCATCACCCTTTGCTGTCTCTCCAAACACTCATGTGTCACAAGTCTTCAACCTGTTCAGGACGATGGGACTCAGGCATTTACCGGTTGTGAATGCAGTTGGAGAGGTGAGTCCTTTTTTCTTGACTGAGCAAGTGTGCCACTGTAGTTTTTGCAATGCTTTCCAACTTTGGGAGAATTGAAATATCTTTTAACATCAGAGATGCTTAAAGAGATCATAGTGTGGTCTTCTTTAATGCCCTGAAGCATTGTTAGTTACTGTGACTTTGTTGGTCTTTTGTGTCCAAGACTGCTTCCCGCTTTCCCTGCTGTGTCTCTCCTGTCTCAGCTTGGCAGCATGTGGAAGCTCTTACTGTCTTGTATCTGTTGAGAAGCCTTGAGCTCATCAGAGGCTGCTAATTTGGCTTCCTCTTTGATAGTTGTATTCAAGGCCAAGAGCAGAATTTCCTGTGTGTCGGGGCAGGAGGTTTTCCAGCTGGAAGGGAGCTGGTATTCTGTTGCTACTCATGGGAGCAGCAAAATAAAGGAGTCTTTGAATGGTTTGTGCTTGATTCACTGTACTTGTGTGTGTACTCGTTGCCATCCACAATGCTCAGGAGTAGTCAGTAGATGTCAGTAACTTCCTACAAACATAATGAGAAGCTTTTTTCCTTAGGCTGAACTGGTCCATCTGTATAAGACAGCAGTGCTTTCTCTGCCTCTTGGGGTTACTAGTAGCTACTCTGCAGAGCCTGCTGGTTGAAAACAAGAGGTGCTGATTCTTTAGTACAAGATACTTTTGCCATACTAGAGAGCAGCCGAGTTCTAAACTCTTAATGTGTAAAATCATGGAGGTGTTTCAGCAGCTGAAACACGTGGTTTAACTGTTATCCCAGCAGGCTGGGAGAAGGGTCCCTTCTGTGACCTGCCAGTTAGTGATGGCCAGTGTGCAGTCCCTGCTTAGCTGCTCTTTACCGTTTCTCTGTTTTGGTCTTTAGAGCTTCCTAGAACGTATCTGATACAAGCTGTCTGCAGTCCTGTCATGCAGCATACCAGAAGTATCTCAGCTTTGTTATTTCAAATTTTCATTTTCCAAAAGATTTGGTTACATTCATATACTGTTTAACGTGAACAGGATTTCCCTTCCTTGGCAGGGGTAACTACTGCCCTGTGCAGACATAATAGCAGCAGTTAAGCTGTTCATTTGGGTGTACTTAAAGCAGTGTCTTGCCTTTAGATAAGTGCTGGGGGAGGAAGGGGTGTTGTTTTGGCAAGATTTGAACTTGAACGCATTCTGATTCAACATTGGTCAAGAACTTGCAGGTTCTGTCTTTTTTGGGGGTTGGAAAGAACAGCTCTACCATGCACATCTCTTAGTGGCACATCTGTGACATTGACTTGTATCTTTTTTCCTCTTTTCTTCCTCTTTAAGATTGTTGGGATAATCACTCGGCACAACCTGACCCACGAGTTTCTGCAGGCAAGACTGAGACAACACTATCAGACCATTTGATGCCCCTGCCCACCCTGCCCCACTGTCGGTGTGGCTACCTCCCTCTTCCAAGCCTGCACACGCGCTCGCATTCTGCTTGGACCCCACAAGGCCCAAGACTTGCCGTTTGGCTTCTCACATGCAAATCAAGCCTGGGGAGCTGGAAAACATCTTGCTAGCCAGAGAATTAGAGGAGCTGCCTGATCCCAGAGCTGTTGATGGGTCTCAGGCATTTGGGTTGACCACTCTTGATCCAGGTTTTTACTCCTCTGTGCCCCAGTTATCTCCTTTCATCAGATGTTGTCCTGACACCACATGTTCTGCTATTTTGGTTTGGTTTGGGTTTTCTTTAATGGTTGGAAAAAAGAACCATCTAGTTCCACTATGTCCTGTGCAGAGAACTGCAGCATCTTTTCCCTCTCCTCCTATATGTCTCCCTTTTCCTCTTCCTCCCTTGTTCCTGCAACTGTTGCCTTACTTGTGTGAGAAGGGAGTCACTGTCAAGGCTGAGAGGAGATACTTAAGTCTGCAGTTACCAAATAGCTGCTCTGGAGGATGGCTTTTCTCAAAAGCGGCATTAAAAAAACCTCAGCTTTTTGGAAATAGACCTCTCTTTGAGGGTGCTCCCATTTGCCCATGTTGTCCTCAAACCAGGACATGTGGTTTTCCTCTTTGGCTTCATTTAATTCTAGTTTCTCTCCTTCTTTCATGGGGAAGTGTCCCTGCTGTGATGTTTTTGACAGAGGCTGAGTATTGAGAGCAGCTCAGCATATCAGGAGTTCAGAATAGTTCAATTCCAGTTACTGTTTGGGATTATAAATATTTAATACATTTGCAAAGCATCTCAGAGAAGGGAAATCTTTTCCCCAATAGCTGTTGCTATTATCTCCCTGTAAGAGACTCTTCTAAGGCACTTTGTGGCACTCAAGTTTGTCACTACCCTGACACTTCCATGTTTCTTGGCATTTGTAGGCACTTTGTCCTTGAACAGTGAGAGCCTGGGACGCATTTCCAGAGAGACCAGGGAACTTTGTGTCCTCACAGCACAGTGAAATGTTCCTTTCTGGAGGCAAATAGAACTGATGCTCTGTCTCTGGGCTTTGTGTTATCTCTGTGTCATGAGAGGAGCTGGTGTAACTTCAGGCTGCCATACAGAAGGGATGCTTGGTGCTTGTGACGAGCAGACAGGATTTGCTGCAGGGTGATAAGTGGGGCTGTCTGTGCTCTAAAAATGCCTGGGATAATGTTTGCAGTTGCAACAGCCAAATATCTCTAAGGGTAAAATCAGCACTTAGAAGCCAGTTGCAGCCAGTTCACTGCTTTAGCAGGTACCATCCTGGCCAGCACCTGTATTGTTCCAGCAGGCACCTGCCCTCTTGAGTTTTGCATACAGATAACCCTCCGTGGGAAGCCAACATTGTGCCTCCAGGGGCTGCAGACCTGATTGGCTTGATAAAGCACAGAGCATTCTCTCAGCCAAGAGACTGAGCCAAATAATATGGGAAATGTATCCCAGAAAACCTTCTACACAGCCTCTGAGCACTCTGATTAACCTGTTGTCTGCCGTAAGGAGCTAGCTAGATGAGAGTTGTGCCAAAAGGAAATTGGACGTTACTGTATTTTTTTAATTCAGGAACTCATCTATGCTGAGGCTTTCCCTGACTAAGCCTGAAGAAGTTCTGCCCTTTCCTTACATGTGTCAAAACATTAAATCTGTTAAAACAGCCTCTTTGACTTAGTGCCCTGAACAATCAGCTTCCACAGCTCTGCTCAGGGGTGCTGAGCCCTGCTACAGTTAGGATTTGGAGGAGGTTTTGTGCCCCGGGCACCAGCCGGGGTTTTCATGTAGGGCTCTTGAAGTCTCTGGAGCTCTTTGATGTTCATGGAGTCTCTACAATAAAGATAGTTGATAGACAGTTTTATCCTCTGGCTGTGCTTGCAATAAAGACAGCCGAGTCATGGGAAGCTGTTGAATGTTGTCCAACCTGTGAGGAAAACTTGGTCTTGACTTGCAAGTTGTTCCCCTGTAAGTAGTGTACGGATGTTCTCTCTGCATAGTCTCTGCAGTTGATTTCTAAAACGTTTGTGTTCCCTGAGCTCTGGTCTTGCACTGACCTGCTCCAGGAAACTTCCAGCACCCTTTTGTGCTCTCTGAAGCTGGACTATAGGTCTGAAGTACGCTTCTGTTAACTTATCTTTCATTCAAAGCACTTGTACGCGTGGGCAGTTAGAAATCACAGGAATCCTGTTTTGATGGGATTTCAGATTACTGTGAAGTGGAATTAGCAATCCCATACTGTCAGATCACCTGTCAAGAATGCCTAGTGTCTCTCCATGACAGATCTTTTTCTTTTGCTCATGTTGAGTGATCCCTTCCCTGTTGAGTTCCTTCCCTTCCTGCACATGAATAGGACTCCTTAAATTGTTTGCCTTGAGCTAGTCACGTCCTGTTTTATTTCTGTACACAAACTGCAGCAGCCTGTTTTGCTGCTGGATGTCTTGTCATTGCTGCTGAGGCCTGGGGTTAGGCAATTCAGACAAGACAGGCTGAAAAATCTGATCAAGGTTTGTCTGAGTGCCAGCTGGGCTTCCCCATGAGAAGGCCACTTGCCTTCAGCCAGCTGTCAGCAGTGTCTGCCCTTCCTATGCATCTGTCTTATTTAAATAGTTGAGCTGGAAAACACACCCCTTTCACTCTTTCAGTGAAGAGGTTTTAAATAGGGATGAAGAGTCACCCTGTCAGCTGCTCTAAAGGGAAATCTCGGTGTGCAATCACTGTCACGTAGCTTGCAGAAAGGGAATTACGAGTTCTTGTGACGTGGGGATGTAGCATTTCCCTTCTGCTAAGGACAGGTGCGAGGAGGCTTGTGTTGAATCTATCTCGTTCTCACACTTTGGTCACATCTTTCCTAACACTCCCTGTTTCTCCTCTAGCTGCTTAGTGATTTACCAAGAAACGTTCTTCTCACGTAGGTGCCTGTAGCCTTTTACTCAGAGCAACACTAAAGGAATTGTAACCAAGAACTGGATTAGTATTGATGGCAAAAGTTAAGTTGGGGGGTAGTATGGGGCCTTCTCCCCTGCCTCATGGTTTCCTGTGCAGTGTTAATTATGCAGTTTTGAATCGTTAACTTACTGTGAGCCATTCCCAATGGTAGCGACTTACCTTTCCATTTGTTTTTTTTGCACTGGGTTTTTGTTGTTTGGTTTGGTTTTGTTTCTTTTTTGTTATGGGGTTATGTAAGCTAATTCCACAGTGTATATAAATTGTATTTTTTTTTTAAATTTGTATGAATATATTTTTATTTGAACTATGGCACTTGGGAAGTATTCATGTAACCATAATATGTCTGAGAGTAAATGTTTGTGTCTCCTTCAGCACTTTCAAGGCCTTTGGATGTTTCTAGTGTTGTCTTAATTTTGTCCTTTATTATAATAAAACTGGTAGAACATGGCAGTATCCAAGCACATTATTTGAGGTAGATGAGTAGCTGCTGTTTATGAGCTGTCTGGATAGAACAGCTTGTGTAGAAGGTGCTCTGAGACTGGGCAGAGAGGAATTGGTGTAATCCTTTAGGTTGTGACTGCTTTAGCACCGAGTTCTCCCACAACAGCTGTTTAAAAGGAGGGAATTACTATATGTACCATAAGGAGCTGAACTGTGCACACTGTACTTGAGACAAGTGGTGCTTCTCTTACTTGAGAACTCTTGCTTTAATGAAGGACATTTAGAGGGCAGTGTTGCATCGCTTGTTTTACAGATGGCCTCTGCAGGATGTGAAAAAAAAGGGGTGGGAGGGCTGTGTCTGTCCATGCTTACAGACACAGCTTGGCAATGTGGTGGTTTGGCAGCTTTCCTGCAGCCAAAACGACTGAAGCAGCCAACTGGAGTGACGCAGGCACTGGACACTTTGGGCAGAGCTCTAGGGCTGCTTTGAGCACCCAGTTCGTGTGCAAGGTGATTCCTGCTGCAGACAATAAAAGCCGTGAAGTTGCCTGAAGAAGGAGGGATCAAAACCAGTTATAAGTGGTTGCTTGTCTTGCATTTTATCACGGGTGATAGAAGCGGTTATTAGAAAAGCTGTGTAATGGAGTTAGCTTTGCTTTAAAATCCCCTTCTACCAAGGTTTACAGACATTAAACCCAACCGTGTGTCATCATCCCTGTCCCTGTAAAGCAGAGCAATTCAGTGCTGCCCAGCGAGAGCGCCCCGCGTGAGGCCGGCGCTGCCCCTGTCCAGGGTGCTGAACCGCCCTTCGGCGGCCGCCGAGACCCTCGGCCTCTGCAGCCGCCGCCGCAGCCTTTCAAACGCCACGCGTGGCAAGGAC
>VZRU01008289.1:81129-92809 GCA_013398155.1 Pedionomus torquatus
TTTTAATCACTTGTCAATAGAAACTGCTGTGAGGAGAACAAAATACAGGCATGTTCTAACCTGCTTACAAAGACAAGACATTGTTAAGAGGGGAACTGATGTGCTCAAGATTCTTTGAACCAGGAACCCCCATTGTACTAATTCCTTTTGTTTTGTTCAACTAATTCCTTATGTTTTGTTCAGATAGGATGATGAGAGGCTGGCCTCAAGCTATTAAAAGCTGTCAGTGGAAAGGACTAAAGGCAGCAGCTGTTTCTGGTTGCCAGCAGTGAGGTATAAGAGCCTGCTATGTGGTCTTCAGGTTTCTTCCTGCCTTTTTGTTTCACTCTGGTGCTTTTGTTTGCCTTGCTGTAAGACTGATCGTAGAATCATAGAATGGTTAGAGTTGGAAGGAACCTTAAAGATCATCAAGTTCCAACCTTTGTGCCATGGGCAGGGATGCCTCCAAGTTGCTCAAAGCTCCATCCAACCTGGCCTTGAACACTTCCAGGGATGGGGCATCCACAACTTCTCTGGGCAACTTTCTCTTTATACTTCCAATGGTGGCAGGAATAAGACTCAAACAACAAAGCCCACTGCATTCGGTCACTTGCTCTGGTAAAGGGTTTGGAACTGGAGCCAGCAGAAGATTCTCTTTTAAATTTATTTGTCCAAGGCAGCTGTCACTGGAGTGGCAGTGGTTCAGCACCAGCAGGGAATGACAACACAGGGACATCTGGTTGCAAAGAACGCTCTTGATTTGTTTCAAGATGTTTCACACTTCAAAGGTGTGAGAAAAGCACCAGAAAAGTTCCCCCTTCCTTTATCTCTCAGCAATGCCTCTGGACTCTTCCTTCTTTGGTGTGAAAATTGAGACAAGTGTTGGACAACTGGGTGCCAACCGTCTAAAGGGAGCTGTACCTCTGGGTAAGTGTGTGAGAGACTCAGGGAGAGGCTGTTCTCAACACAGCAGGGTTGTCAACAGGCTTTCTGCTAAATTCTAAGCTGTATGACTGTGCTGTTGGTAGCCTCTGTCTTTGGGCGTGGTGCCAGTGTGCTATCTCTGTAAAGAGCTGCTGCCAAGGATGACTGGGACACACTCATCAAGCGGGTGTCAATCAGCAAAGGCCTTTGGGGGCCAAGCTTCGGTGGAAGTAAATCCAGCAAGCTGGATAGGGCCAGATTGTTATGCAAATTGGCACAGCTCTACTCTTCCCAGCAGCAGCAAAGCATGTGTGCCTTATACTTCACAAATGATTTCTTAGAGAAACAAAGCAGTGGTGACAGCTTCTCATGGCATTCTTGCTCACAGACTGGGATTTCAGTGAAACAGTTCATCTAGTGGGAAGCTGGAAAGGGATAGTGCAGTGTCTGAGGGGGAAAGAAACCTTCAAATCTAATTTGCGAGAAAACCTCCTGCCAACCAGACCACTTTTCCAGTTGAGGCTTGTGCCTTACAGTGTTCATGAAGCATGCTGGTGTAATTAACTGTATTTCAAAGTAAAGCAAGCTGCTGAATTATGCACTGCCAGTCAGGGTTACTGCCAGAAGCTGTCGGGAAGTGAGTATGAAGTCTGGCATTGTAGGAGGTGGCAAATGTCATTAGAGCTGGGTGGAGGGTGTTAGCCTGGTCCTTCTCTGATCTCACTGGGATATTCCTTCCTTTGCACACTGAGCATGACAGTACTGGGATACATCCCAGGTACTGGGGTGTGAGGAGTGGTTGAGGTTTATAATGCATCTGCTGCCTGATGGGATGCAGGAGGGTAGGATTTCAGGACCTTGCCCCATGCTCAGTGCTGACTAGTTGCTTGGAACCTAATCTGCGTTAGATGGTTTTGACATCAGCTCTTGCTTTGCAGTGATAGCTTTGTCCCAAAGGCTAAACTGTGGCTAGACTGCTTCTGAATTGTTTACAATTACAACACCCTGATTCCCTGTCTTGGACCTGACTCACAGCATGGTTCTGAAGGCAAAACTCTACAGTATTATTGACATATGTCACTAACTTTACCTTCCCCTAGGGTAAGTTTCTCTAGAAGGCTTGCGATGTATCTTAGATAGGTGTGAAGACTTAGTAGGAATATGTTAATCTCAGTTCATGCCCTCATGAGAAGCCTGGTATTGCTTATTTCTCCTCTAGTCCAGTCCCATATTTTCCTCAAAAAGATTCTAGGAGGATTAGTTTTCAAAATTTACAGGCACCAAAGACAGATCCACTACAAACTTGAAGGAATCTACCTCACGTTTAGCTGTGGGTCCGTGCAGAACTGCCTATTGCTGGAAGAAAGCAGGGCCTAGTTAAAAGGAATACCTGCATCCTCTCATGGAAAGAGATCTCTGCAAGTCCACCACAGTGACAACAGCAGCAGAAGAAATAAAAGGTTGTCAAGTTAGTACCTGATGTGTGTATGGGACAACAGGACTGTCCTTTTAAACTTAGAGCCACAGACACAACTCCAAGTTGCTGCAAAGCAAGGTAGAGAGTGAACGAAGCATGCTTCCCACGCTTTGCTTACCGCTTGTGCCTCTTCTTCCCCTGCTGTAAAGCTCAGCTTGCTGACCTTTGGTGGAGAGAACATTAGAGCACTTGCTATCAGAACTGCTGGGTCATGGTGTATGTGGCCTTTCTGTAAAACAGGTGATAAAATACTTAATTTGCCAGCTTGCTCTGGGATCCTTCATTTCTGCACCTATAGGCTGAAATTCCTGGTGTCACTGAAGCCAAGTTCCTGGGGGAACCTTTTGTGTTCTCTATATGTTCTCTTGGCCAACGGTCTTTCTGTATCCTCTTTAGAAAGCAAGAAATACAGCTGTAGAGGGACATTTAGCTTTCAGATGTAATTGCTTTCTCCATAAGCTCCACACTGCTATTGTCCATGTGTTTGTTTGGGACTGGCTGTTCCCAAGAGTGTTCCCTGCTCTCTCTGATCCAGCTCTCACAGCAACAGGCTTGTCCTTGGGGGTGATGCTCTTTATCTGTAGGGTGGGTCAGTGCTAAGTTTCTCTCATTCAGCTTTTCCAAGTGCTTGTTTCTCTGCGCAGTCCTATTCTGACCCGACTCTGAGATTTCCCTGGGGGAGCTTTACAGCTCAGTGTGTTTATGGGAGTAGCAGTAAAAATCCAGCCACAGAGATGCTTTTTTCCTAGATTGCCTGCTCTCAATTAAGGTTCTCCCAGACCACAGGGTCTATTAACATACTGTCTGCAAGCCAATACAGACTTGTTCCACCGGGAACTGGCTTGCTGTTAATACTGGACCTACCTGGCTTTGGGTCAGGCAGCGCCAACTCTTCTTGCCGTTTTTAGCACATTCCACTGAACTCATTAGTGTTTTGTGCCTTGAGGGGCTGACAGGGAGGGACAATTTACAGGGCCTTGATGTGTCTATGTAAGTTTTGCTTGACTGGGTAAAATTCAGCTCCAGCAAGGGCTGTGACTGTTGGAGTACGAGGATTGTTTTTACTTTCCTTTAATAGCAGTGCATGGGAAGTCAGGTTGTTGCCTGGTGGCAGTACAGAGGGATCGACCAGCATGTTCCCAACTTGCAGCAGTGGGAAACAGGTGTCTGAAAAGCCTGTTTGAGAACATGAAGCCCCGTTGTCCCCACAAAGGGTGACTTCACACCGCCTTGATTTGTGAAACTACCTCTGAGTAAATGCCAAGTCACTGTAGCTTTTCACTGCAGGGATGTCTCCTGGTAGCTGCTGGGAGTCTTGAGCTGCGAATCGGTTCTCCTGCCAGGGAAACCTATTTGGGCACTATTACAGAATCACAGAATGGTAAGGGTTGGAAGTGACTTGCACAGAGTATTTTATCTTTGGCTGGTGCTGCTGGAAGGAGAGGCTCTGACGTGTGATTGCGTCTCACTAGGTATCGGGTTGTATCTCTCTTCCCATCAGAGTGGAACAAAAGGATTCCCTCAGCGTAGGCTTCTGCTCTCCTTCCCTAGGGAGGAATCACAAGGCCCAGCATGTCAGGGAGCACGCAGGTGCCTCGGAGGTCATGTCAGCAGCACAGGGAGCGACCGGGAGGATGGCTTGTCAAAAATGTGACGTGTGACATAAGCTTTGTTAAAGTGGTACAGAGCCCTAGCTGTAAACAGGCATGTGCAGGGGTGGTGTGTCATTCAGCACTGAAACTCGGGGGTTTGCTGTAGTTATGGTTTCTGAGAGCTGTTGTCAGCAACTGTCCTGGCTCTGGCACATCTGCCTCCCCACAGCCTGTCTTGACCCAGCATCGTTCCTTTCCCTGTGCGCGTTTGCATAAGCAAAGTCAGCATTGGACTTCTGCAGTTGAGTCCATCCTGGTGCTGGTGTGTTCTTCAGCAAGAAATGAGCTTTCCAGAGTGCTCGAGTAATGGATGCTGGGAACAAGATGCAAAATTAGGTGCTCAAAATAACCCTGTTTCCAGCAGTACGTGCGATCACAGGATAGTCGCTGTGCCTGACTTGGGAATCCAAGCAATTTGGTCCTTGGGGTGCTAACTGAGTGGATCTTGGCAATGTTTTGTGGGAGGAGAATGAGCTTTGGGCCAAATTCAGATCATAACTGTCAAAACTAGCTACAAAGCCTTAAACAAAACTTTTAGCAGACTTGCAGTATTCCCATTAGCTGTGTTTAGAACAACTTTATGAGTAGTCATTCCCAGAAAGTGATAAATGCTATGTACTGGGTGCTTTGGAGTTGGAGTGATCCCACCTGCCTTCACATGAGAAATACCGTGATAGGATTCAGGCCCCTTGAGGATCCAGCAAGAAACACTGGGGATCAGCACCTCAGCCACATGCAGAGTGAGACAAGACACAGTTAATGATGTATCTTTCTGTTGATGTTCGTAACCTTTATTTGGCCAGTGCTAGGAAGCATATACAATGAATTCCCTTTCCTCCCTCTGGTTATCTTGAAACTTGTGGAGTGTTATGATCTTCCTGATTTCTTTTCATGTAAATTTTGCTTACATGAGGGATTTGTGGCAGTGGAGTGGCAGTAACCGGGACTGAATAATCTATACAGCAAAAGGACTCTCTTGTTCCTGAAACCCTGTCTATAGGAGGACTTGCGTTTGTCTTTCAATGTTGAGCAAGCTTTTTTTTCCCTGCTAATCTGTTATAATGAATTCCCTCTTATTGCAGGGGGAAAACTCTAATGAAAAACTCATTTTCATTTTTACTAAGTTCATACTTTTGCAGTCTTGTGTAATTAAGATCCAGCCTTGTGGATACTGGAGTACCAATAAAACATAGAATTTTGACTTTAGGAAAATACAAGATATTTTAATGCAACAGACAGGAGAGAAGTCCAGCGTAGATGTCTAACGTGTTAGTTTTATTTAAAGATGGTCTCTTGGTGCTAGAGTAAGAAACATTCTTTAAAAAACATTGAATAAATAAATAAATAAATAAATAAAAATAGGAATAACTTTCTGCTGAAGAGTTTAGGAAGCATCCGGCTTTCTTCTTGGGAGGAGAGGGTACTGTAAAGCATTCTTCAAAGTAAGGTACAGGGAGGTTGTCCTAATTCTTCCTGGAACCTGCAAGCCAACAGGAAATGAGTGTTACTAGGAAGCGTTTCAGTATGCACCATTGTCGGCAGTGCTTTTACCTGCCACATCAATAGACATAGGGTTTCTTTTGAAAAAAACAATATTAGTTTAAATATTAGACTAAAATGAATTTCTTTCTCAATCTGCATCTTACTAAAGACTTAAATGAGAACCTGTTCCCCCTTTGTCGTGCGATACAGATGTCTGTTCTATTCAGCAAAATTGGTTTAGTTGGGACTCACCGTTGCAACCCATTCCACTCAGGGAGCCAATTCTATCAATTCTCCTCCCAAAGCAGCCGGAATCTCTCATCATCCTGGGCATCTGCAGCCCCCTCAGTCTCTTGAGGAAGGGGTCCCTGTAGGACAGTGGGGTGCTGGGTGCTAGCCTGGGTTCAGCCTTCTGGTCATCGCTGTCATCTGTGAGTTCTGGTGGCATCTCTTCCTGGGTTTTGGGCTCTTGCAGGTCAGGGTTGGACTCCAGGGCTTCAATCATTGCAAACTTATCCTCCAGTCTCTCCAGAAGAGCCTAAAAGAGAAGGATTACTTTCATGAAACTCGTAGTTCTGTGGTCATTTGCTAGCTCTTCCTGTCATCCAATTCTGCAGTCACCAGTGGTCCCACAGACTCCCCTAGGGAGACCCTCAGGTCGGATCCCAGGTTGCACATGGTATGTGGGCTCTGCCCTCTGCAATGAATCCCTGTTTGCATTAATTCCATCTCTGGGTAGCTCTAGCTGAGATCTCACTGAAGCTGCTTGCCACAGAAGTGTATCTTACAGGCAAGGATAAAAGAACTCTTAGCAGAAGAAAGAAAAAAGCATGGTCTGAGTTGCACATGGAGATACTTGTCAGCCCACCAGTGGTACACTGGCTCAATGTACCTCTGAATCCATAGCCACTCACGCGTTCTCAGAAACCGTCTGCAATGCTGCTTGCCAGCAGTTGGCTTTCTCTACTTTGGTTTGGTTTTTGGTTGGTTTGTTTTTTTCCTAAGAACATCTGCTTGTTTGTTACCCCTGGCTATTTCACTTAATGTCACTTGGAGAAGCCCTTGGTGTTTTCACTAGTCTGTGCCCCAGGAATTATGGGATTGCTGCTCCTTAAAGTAACGTGCATCTCCCTGCAAATACCTGTATGGTATATTTATGTCTGTGACTTCTTCCAGGATACTGTTCTCTATAATCTTTAAAGCTTTGTGTAGCAGTGATCAGATAACCTCCTCAAGGACAGCTCAACCAAGCCAATTAGAAAAATCCATCTCTAGAAGTAGAGTGGAGAGAAGCAAGCTTTACGGGTTGCTTGGCAGTGAATGCATTTGGAAGCCACATTTCTCAGCCAGCTGCTGAAAGCTAGAAAAAGCCTAGAGACATGGGGCAGTTTTAGCTTTGGCTGACACTGTTCTATTCATTTTAGAGAGTTTGTTCTCAGGGTCAGCTGCAGTGAGAAGCTGATCACTAGGACCAGTCAAAGAAATGTTTGAGCTTTCAGACTTCATCTTGCAAGACTGAGCCTTAAGCTCAGCTCAGCTTGTGCTGCAACAATGGCTGTTCCTTATCTTCCATTCTATTCTCTATCATTCATCACTATCGCTATCAGTCTCTATCTCATCAGCATGTGGTAATTTCATAGCTCTAGAAGTTTTTCTGGAGGAGCACACTAAATTATCATCCTGTTCCTCTAGCAACTTTTCTAAAAGTTTGGCTTGGTGTGCTCTGCTTTACATCTTTGGCTTCCATCCACATGCAGCCAGTTGTCTTAAATCCACAAAGCTAGAGCTGTATGGCTGACCCACTTCACTGTTCCTGCAATTCGGTGGGATCAACAGTAGCCCACCTGAAAGTTCTCCATTCATTCTTATAGAACTACTGTCATGACTCGTTACCTCTCTGGGACTTTGTTCCCAGGAAGGTGGATGTTTAAGAGAAAAAGAACCTAAAACCCAAAGCAGACATCCCACAACATCAGAATTTTCTTCCCCTTTGCTACCCGGGAGCTCAGGTGAACCTGGCACTGGAGAATACTGCTCTATAGAGCTTCTTTGAACCCCTGTGAAGATCTAAAACCTTGTCCCTGGCATGCAATTGCTGATGTGGCTATCTGATTGTGCAAAAGAAAGGCAAAACCACCACCTCACACTCTGCTAAGTACCCCAGAAGTTCAATCTTGCAAAAGAAGAGTCCTTACCTCCATGCTGGCCAGTTCTTTGGCAGGGCTGAGGTTGTAGATAGGGTTGGCTCTGCTGGACTGGAGTTGGATGAGCAGCAGCAAGAGGAAGCCACAGGAAAATGAGCCTTTAGTGTCCATGGTGCTGTGTTCGTTGGAAATAGAGAAGTTCAAGTTGTTTCTTCTGAGATGTCTCTTCAGGTCTCTCTCTTCCTTGTCCTATCCTCTGTCTTCCAAAGCTTGTCTTTTATACTCTTTGGGTGTGATCTCTCCCTGCTAGGTTATCGGTGGATTTATCTGGGGCACATTCCAGTCCCACTGCAGGCATGCAGCTCTGTCAAGGGAAGATTCCCTTTATTAGCTGTCATTAGGCAGCAGCTGCTGTTGCTGAGGAATGTATGTCACAAGTCAATGATTTCATGTCACTCCCCCTCCTCTTGATACCAGGCGCTGTGATTACATAGTCCAGTTGGAAATTCTTAGCAATTTTCTTTCAAGAGACCCCTATGGTCAGATTTATAGAGATGGGAAACAACCCTGAAACAGCTCTAAACTCCGCTCAGTTAGAAGCTTTCCATCAGGAAATTACCTTTTACGGGGAAAACAGTAGGCTTTTCAGATGGGTATTTGGTGGAGAGTAAAGGCTGAAGATAAATCTACTTTTAGGACACCTAAAGTATCATGCACAATTTCTTTCTATATATGGAATATGCACAGCCACCGCATACCGTGGAGTGTGCCGAAAATCCCAGGTTTGGGATAGGTCTCTTTTCCCATTGCTGTTGAGGTGATATCAGCATTAAGACTTCGTATTTGTACGTTGCCAACAACAGGGACACCCCGATCTGCACCTCGACACAGGCGGTAACTTCTAGACTGATTGTGGGGACACCGAGTGCCTCCGCCCCCCCCCTCGACAACCGGCTTCGACACCGCTGAAAAACACTAGTCTTTTTTAACAGCTAAACCTTTAAATCAGTGGGGTTTCTTTAAACGTCGATGGTGAGGCTTGACCCTACAGTAATAAAATTTGAAAAGACGGTCAGATTCAGGAATAATCTTCTGGTAGCATCATACAAGAAAGCTACTTGCTCGGTGAGAACTTTAGATAGATCACTTTTGGTGTTATTCAGTGAAGGAATAATTCCTAGCCCCGAGGAAGAATGAAATTGTGTATGTCTGTGTTTTGGGAGGGATTAAAATGAAATGTTTAGTTTAATATAATAAAAACAGAATGTATTTGTGTCTTTGAGAGGTGAAGTTTTCAAGATTAGCTAAAAACTAAAACTAAAAGAGAAATTAGGAAAACAGCTTTGATTCAGATTCTTCTTCCAGCATTATCATTGTGTGTATAATGCAATTAAAAATTAATACTTTTTACACAACTCCAGGAGAATTCTAAATTGTGAAGCATATTGCTATTCTGCATTTTCCTAGTATTTCTTGTTATTCTAAATTGAAACAAGAGTCAATATATAAGGAAGTTGAGTATGTCAGTCTGGTAATAATTAGTTGACTCTTAATACAAATATAGATCTTGAAAGAATCTCCTGAGTAGTTTTTAAATAATAATAGAACGATAAAATATTTCTCGTGTCTTAAATGTCTTAACATGGCGTTTGTGTACAAACATGTGAACACACTGTTCACATGATCCGCTACCAAAATTACACTAGAAAGGACATTCTCAAGGTTGTGAAGTCAAGCTCAAATGCTACTTTTTCCTAATATAGCCTGAAGTCTGCCTGACTCTGTGTGTGTTTTGACTAAGTCCTTTATTATTTTTCTATTTATCCCCATTGTTTTCTTTTCTTCAGTCCATAGAGGCAGTTCTCATTTTTTATATTACTGTGTGCCCCAACACATTATTATTTTGTACTGCTCAAATTGTCCTTACGAAAGAACTAAGACCCTGATAGCAACTTTTTTTTTTTTTTAATATACACTTGATACTGCAATGTCTCTATAATTCACTAATTAGTTATTAATTAAGGTATTCTCTTAGTGCTGCTGTTGGGTGTATTTGTGTTTGTTTGCACCTGGGTGTAACTTCTGTTTGCAGACTGAGAAAGTGTGAGATGGTAAACCAGAATGATCCATTAATATTGACTGATCGATATAAGATAGCTAGGCTCTGTTATTGTTTTTTTATTATTATTTCTTTCCTTTTGTGCTCCCCTCCCGCTAAGTATTCCCTGCTGCTGTCTCTGTGCAAACACGCTGTCGCTCAGTCTGCGTTTTGTCTGAGAGCTCAGCACATCCATAAAACAACCCCTGCGGCACAAACCCAGCAGCAAGACACCGAGGAGCACAGTAGCAGTCACAGGTGTGAAATATTTAACTATGAGTGACCTGTCCCTGTGAAACAATCTAATATTTTAGGATCATATTCAATAACCTGGACCCAGAAATACTCTGTTCTTTTACTGGTTTGATCATTTTCCACCTTCTGCATTCCACAGCAGATAAATGAGATGCCTGGCTTCAGCCTTGACAACACTTCTCTAAGAGAGGGAGGTTTCTGTGCACTATTTTATGTCGTATGTGTGGAATTATGTAGATAAAAAGGATCATCACTGTGGCTATTGTATTTTCACAGCCAAATTCTGCCCTCTATTATCCATCTCGCAGTCCTGCCAAAGCAAATGGAGCGTAAAATGTCAGAACTCAGCTCACTGGGGTTGAAACCGAAAAGCTCAGTTGTTTGCTTGTGCTGTCTCGGTATCATCACCCTGTCAAGATTAACATGAACTTTAGGCTTTAAAGCCCAGTGATGCGTAGTCAAGACTCAAGCATTGCCCATGCTCAGCTGGCCATTTGCCCAGTAAAAACTGTATTCTCTCTGACGGCAGAAGAGCCAGGGGGCTTTGCTGAAGTCGAGTGCCATGAGCTCGGGGAAGAGCTTTCCCCCCCCGCCTCATCCGAGCCACCCCGGGTCGGGAGAGCCGGGCTGGGCTGCGCCCCGAGCCCGGGCAGGCGGGGGCAGCCCCGGGGCCGGGGCCGCGCTGCGGGGCGACCGGCGTCTGTCCCGGGTCCTGAAGGCTCCCGGGCCCCCGACCGCAGCGCCGCCGCTGCCAGATGTATTTTTAAAGCCACGCAGCCCTTCTGTCCTTAATGCCACCCTGGGCCGGTCCGCCGTGCCAAGCTTGGCACCGACACCAGCGGCTTAGCCCGTGGGACAGGGACGCGTGTGGGACGCTACTTGCAATTAACCCCAAGCCCGGTGCCCATCTCCTGGGAGAATTCACAGCGGCAAAGGCATCCCAGCTCGCTGCCACGGTCGCAGAGCTGGCATCGGTTGCCAGACAGGGTCTCTCTCATCCAGCGTGGAGAGTCACTGGACTGATCACTGATGCAAGCAGCATCTTTCCTACTGCTGCCACCCTCCAGCAGAGGCTTCTCTGGATCTAGCAGAATGTTCTGTCCCAGGTCGGGGCCGAGACCTTGGGGCAGGGGGAGAGAAGCGCTCTGGAGGGGATTTCTGTATCGTCTGATCGTGGCCAAAAAAGCACTCACAAAAGGCAATGCAGGCTCTGTACAAAAGTTTATTGCTGCATATCCCGACCCCCGCGGGGGCGCCGGGGGGAGCCTGGCTGTCTGGCTGCGGGACACCGGCCTGGAGGCTCAGGGAGGCGGTTCCGGCTTCAGCTTCTCCCTCTCCTCCAGAAACCTGGGAGAGAAGGGCAGAGAGCTGTCGGGGAAGCCGCTCCGAGGCTGCCCCGGCCACCCCTCCGGCCTCCCCCGCCTCCCTGTGCCTCCGGCACCTACGGGCTTTGTACTGGTTGCATCCCAGCCCCGTCTGCGCGCCGATCCTCTCCATCCTCATCCCAAAGCAGCCGGAGAAGTGCCTCCGTCTGTAGGAGGAGAGGAGGCTCCTCCACGGGTTCTGCCCCTCCGCCGGCTGGGGAGGGCTGGACTCCGGGACAGGGACAGCCGACGGGATGCTCTCCGCCCCCGGCAGGTCCCACTCGGAGCCGTCGTCCTCAGCCTCC
>VZRU01008289.1:92845-135602 GCA_013398155.1 Pedionomus torquatus
CGGTTCTCCTTCCTTCTCCCGGAGCTGCTCCAGCGCCTCCAGGAGGTCCTGGAGAGGGAAGGAGAGGGGAGGACCCACTGCCGCGGCGGGGGAACATGGAGCCCCTCTCCTGCTCGGCGGAACGGGTGCGGGTGGCCGCTCCGGGAGCCCCGGCCCGCCCCGGCCCCGGTACCTGCAGGGACCGCAGCTCCGCACCGTGCTCGCCACCGACTGGCTGCGGTCCTGCCCATGGCAGGACGAGCAGCAACAGCGAGGCCCCGCAGCATAGACTCGGTAGCTGCATCCTATCCTATCCTATCCTATCCTATCCTATCCTATCCTATCCTATCCTATCCTATCCTATCCTATCCTATCCTATCCTATCCTACCCCAACCCAGCTCGGCACCGTGTTGCTGCTTTGCCCATGGATGCCTTATATCCCCACTCTCTGCCCGGAGGGAGCTTAGCTGCCTCCTGCCAGATCCCCACAGGAGCCGGAGTGCCACACTCTGCCCACCAGTTTCGATAAGGGAACTGGTTACAACTGGCCCCACAGGTGACCCTCCAGGAGAGGGGGGTCCCCTGAGCGCAGCAAATCCTCCAGAGGGAGAGAACTGCTCTGAGTCATCTCCTCCCCTCCTGGCAGCACTCATTTTCCCACTGATTTCCTCCTGCTCCATTCTCCATCACTGTTAGGCAGGAGTTGAAGCGGGGAAAGGACCTTGCACTTTCTGCTTGTTTGCTCTGCCCCACATCTGTAGGCACTCAGGAGCTGTGAGCTGACCCAAGCAGGGGGTTGATTTCCCCTCCAAGGGGATGAAGGATGGATCATTTCGCCTGCATGGGGGAGAGAAGTAGGGGAATTGGAAATCTTCCTCTGTCTGCAGCAGCACCCGACAGCTTTTTCTTCTCTGTATGCTTTTTTTTTGTGTGTGTGTGTGCGCGCTATGTGAATAGACCGTGTCCTCAGATGTGGCTTCAGGAGATTTTCTTTCCTTGCAAGAACATGTGATGATGATTCTTGCCTTCCTCTGGCATTGTTGGCAGACCCTTCCCTCTACAGCTAAGAGACACTAACTTTTTAGTGGCCTATGTCTGCCTTGAGCAATGGTATAACTGACCACTTTGCTATAAATATTGCTTGCTTTCCAGCCATGCCTTGGCTATGACAGTGAATCAGTCAGCACCCTCCTCTCATATCCCACCAGCTTTCCCATAAATTATGGTGTGTCCTGTCGCCCCCAGCTTGGGCTGGAGTGAGAAATTCCTGTAGAACAAATGTTTTTTTTTTTCCAGAAGCCCAGGTGCTTTGCTCAAAGAAAGAGGTTTTGTAGATCTTTGGATTTATGCTCCACAGATAGAAGTGTCTGAATCACCAATTTGGTGACTGTAACAGGCAGCTTGTTTGTATGAAACTTTCTCTTATCTTGCCTCAGAGCTCTACAGCAGTTTCTTATTAACTTTCAGTAAAACTTTTACCTTGTCTCCTGTGTGAATGGCAAATTTCAACTATAAATGAGTACAATTTCCACTGGTCCTGGGGTGCAAATCAAGATGACCCTATTTGATCCTTACAGAACAAAAGGCAGAAGCTGTGACATCCTGTGGGCAGAGCAGCAGACAGGGCCCTTTCAGTCACTGCCAGGGTAATGTTAAAGCAATTACACTGACTTTCTGCTTCTGCCCTCCTCCCTTGTTCAGCCAGTACACTCATACATTTCTCTGATTTCACTTGATATGCAGTGATTTCTGTTTGGGCCTTTAATGCAGAGACTGTCCTAAAGCTCAGAAAAGCCAAAGAAAGTTGTTCTTCTGAGTTCAGGGGTTTTGAACCAAGCTGTTGGGGTCTTACTATTGCTGGATGCTGTATGAACAAGCAACAACATGCATTACCTTTTTATGTCTCCTTCTCCCCTTTTCTTGTCTTCCTGATCCACAAATCTACCTCCAGCTGACATCATTTATCTTAGATTGGAAGCAAACTAATATCAGCTGGGGTGGGACAAGGGTCTCTGCATCCAGCAGTCTTCACAGTTGGCAAGTGGTTTTGTTTAAAGCATCACAGCAAAGGGAAATCTGGCAGAGAAATGAAGGGTGTGTTTTGAAAGTATGGTACCTGAGTGAAGGAAGCTCACGTCAGTGGGGGTGTTACGTTGCTTGAGAATTACGGCAAGAGACTTAAGGTGAGGATATGCATCATCCTTGATTTTGTGTGTAGTGAAGACAGACAGGAGTGGAGAGGGATAAAGCAGTGAGTGTATGGGATCTGCACGATGACGAAGGGAAATAAATACAACTTAGCCCTCTAATAATAAACTAGGCAGACCTGAGACTTGGATGAGACCAAATCTCTATTGCTGCTTACCATGACTTATAAATAGGTACCCCAAAAGCAGATACCTTTGAGAAAGCTACCCATATGTTTCTTTTTGTGTAGTAGTTTCATTGCAGGCTTTTTTCCCCCAACAGCTTCTACAATCCTAGTCTGCTGTTTAGTGGAGATGGAAATAACACAGCTAGAGATGAGCTTCCTCCGTCTGACTGGCATGCTACCTTCAAAGGTTAGCTTTGATTTTTTTAAATGCTAATAGAACTCAGCAAATTACCTAAAGTACACACACATCTGGCTCCAGTCCTAGGGATCTAATTATGGAGCCTTTTATGTGAAATAAATTGTTCTTGCTTTTTGAAATGTTCACACAAAATGCCAGGTGATGGGATGGCACGTTACCAGCTCAGTCTCTGTGGAGTTGGAGCTCTTATCTGTTTCTTATTCATCTTCTGTAGGATTCTGTTCCTGCATGCTCTGAGGTCAGTCTTAACTTCCTCTGACCTCTGTTATTTTATCTGCAAATAATTTCAGTGACCCAGTTTATGTTACCAAAGCTGAGTTTGGAAGCAGGCTGAGGAGGTTCAGGAAACAAACTAGCTAGTCAGCTCTTAAGCATTGAAACTTATGTTTAGGAGCTTGTTGTACTGATGTCCTTCCCAGAGCAAGTCCGTGGCTTCAGGGTGGAAGTTATATATTGAAAATAGCATGAGAGAAGAGCAAAGTTTTCTCTAGTTTGGTTCTGAATAGCTCTTGAATGGGTCCTGGGTCGCTTTTGTTCTATGTGGAATTCTATATGGAACTAAATCATAGAGTTCAAGTGTTTGCAGCAGACTCAGAGACTGGATCTCTAGCTGCTCTGTGCCAACGGGCTTTCTCAGTGAGAGCTGAGCTGTTCACAATTCAGAGCATGAGCAGCTAGAGGGTTGCTGATGAACTTGCTTAGCATAGATGTTTGAGCTCCATATTGCAGTTTATGTCCAGGAATCCTGTTAGGAGTAGGTTTATTACCAGAATATTTTCTTCCAGGAGCATCTGTCTTGTGGACAAGAAAATGGGAGCAGTCCAACTGTGTGGCCCATCTGCCCACTCCATGCAAAAGGCTGGGAGTGAGCAGCTGTGCCTTCATTTGTGACCGTCAGCACAAACATTTGTGCGAGCAGCTTTACTGTCTTCCATGGAGCTGATTGCAGTGTTCAGCTCTCATTGACAGCAGGACAGCACAGTCATGGTCTTGGCAAAACAGCCTCCATACAGAATTCCTTTGGCTCAGGATGTTTGCCAAGTAGTTCTTCCCAGGTTTATTCATAAGATTCAGTGAATACTTGGTTTGCTTAAAATATAGAACTAGTCAGATACTTTTTTTTTTGTAATGCAATCTTGACTTTTTGTTGGAAAAATGCTTTGCACTATCTGGATCTGTCTATGGAAGAGTAGGTGCCCTTTAACTTTCTTCAAAGAAGGGGAGCATTTTTTTCTTCAGGGCAAAGACATACTAGTAAGAAATTATTGTTTCGCTTTCTCAATGGCAGATCCAAATGCAAAGTAACAGCTTTCTACTGATGTCAGCTAAGACAGCTGCCCTTTTAGGTCAAATTGTGGTGGTTAAAACTTAATGCTTTGTGTCCTGGTTTCTGATGGCTTTTGTGAAGAAGGCCATGTCAGTCTTGTTCCTGTTATACTTAGGTTTAGATGTTGCTATTCTAACTTCAGTTCCTTTGGTAAAAAAGAAGGGCTTGTTTGATTGTGCTCTTTTTTTCTTTTTCTTTTTTAAGAGCAGCTAAAAGATCCTTTTTACCAGAAAGCAGCATTCTGAAATGCTTCTGAATTCCAGTGGATTGTGTCTAACTGCAAACTGGGGCACTATTTCAGTCAGGAATGATACATGAAAGAATCACAGCAAAGGCTTGAACCAAATTCACCGAATTGTGGAAAGCAGTTTATTATCTGTGACATAATGAGACTCGTTTATTTATACGTTTAGTACACAAACAGTACAAATACTTCTTGCAATTAAATTTCAGATAGATGTTCACAAATTATTACTCTGATACAAGTAAGCAGTAGAGCATTCTATATACAGTGTTTTCTGTTGGCCAAGTAATTCAGGGAAGAGATGAGGTGCAATTTGCTCAGTGGTAGATGGATCAGTGGAGCCAATGTGAACAAGGGCTGGATATCTCATTGAAAGGCAACAAGTCCTTTGAAACCTCAAAGCCAATCCTGCCAAGAAAGCAGAAGAATAAGTTAAAGAGAAGTGAACAGGATTTCACACATGGAAATTAACCAATTTCTTACTGTTCTAGGGCCAGGCTCAGCTCCCCTGTTCTGCTTGGAGTTTCTTTGGATTGACACAAACATCCCTGGGGAGCTGCTGAAAACCTCTATGATTTGGCTTCTGTGACAAGATGAAATGCATACAGCTCGGTTGGAGAGAGGAGTAAAAGCAGGTAAAGCAGAGATATGGTATTTGTGGGTTTAACTATACATCGGATGACAGTGAATTCTCAGGAGGATAAAATTAGTGAACTATGTTTGTGATAGGAAGGTAAAAGATACTTTAAGGCACCATTTCCTTAAAGCAAGCTGAATTAAATCTGCTCCTCTGCAGAGGAATGCAAGTTATACACGAACACACAGACCATCTGCTTCTGGCTTTCTCTTACCACAGTAAGCAGTTAGCATCCCAGTCCACTCAGTGACCCAATTCTGTCCAGCTTGACACCAAAACAGCCTCTGGAAAGGCCCTTTTTGCTTCTGCCTTGATATCTACGGGGTAAACTTAGGAGATCGCTGAAGAACCTCTGGACAGCTCTATCACCCATGGACGTGTTCTCGGGCTGGTCCCTTGTGTTTTGGGTCCACTGGAATTCGGTGTCTTGCTGATCAAAGGCACCTGTTGGGATCATGTAATCTTGCTCACGGTCCTTCATTTCTGAGTCTAGAGGATGCTCCAGGTATTCATCTAACAGCTTGGACAGACTCTGAAAAAATGGAAAGGTGGAGAGGAGGAAAAGGAGGGGTGCTGGGAACTCTGTCATTATTTTCATATAAGCTATGCTCGGTGCCAAGTTTGGAGAAACTTGTTCTGAACATTTATCAAAAGATGGAAGTACTTGAAGTGATTTCTGAAGCTGATGATGGTTCTCTTTAGTTTCTTGTGCCTCACCAAGCTGCTCTGATCTAACACTCTATGCTCTCTCAAAATGCTCTAAGGCTCCATGCTGTTACCATATTCTATAGTGCTGAGTTGAAAAATTGCCAGTTGTGTCTTTCCCAGACCTGGGGTATGGGATAAACTGTGAAAGACAATGAAAAAGGTTTGGTCAAGAGTGAATAAGGAACAAGAAAAAATGGTTGATACCATGGAATAATAAGAGAAGCGATGCACTGACAGGAGACATGCTGAAATTGGTGCTAGAAGGATTATATATTTATTACAGGTTGGGAGGCTACTTCATATTTGGGAATACTAGATCCCTCATTAGGTAGCTGAGATGTGTTTTATGGTGACTTGGAATTCCTGCATACACAAATACACACACATACACTTTCTCTTTTTCTCATATTCTGCCTCTGGGATTCGCAAGCAGGGCTGGTATTACTGCACTACTGAGCTGAGGAGATCATGCAGGTACAACCTTCCTTTTTCAGCTTAAACCAAGGGCTTCAGGGGGAGCATGCAGGTGACTGACTGCTCTAGGGCTCTAGATAGGAAACCTTCCAGAAAAATTCCTTTTACTCTAAAAGATTATTGCTTCATTCAGTCACAGGATGACCTTAAATCTGCAATCCCCAAATTGACCCCACAGGAAAATAACATTTCCCTTTCGATTGCCTTGTGTGATCAGAAATTTAAATTCAGTAATTCATTACTGTAGTTTCCCTCCATTTAATAACTCTGTGCTCAGGCACCTTGGGGTTCCTGCTGTCATGATCTCTTTGAGTGTCTCTTGCTTCAGCTGGGGTTGGAAGAAATGGAGCTAACCTGCACTAAGTTCTAAAGAAGCATCAGCTTCTTTTAGTTCTGCTTTGCAGCCAGTCACTTACCTGTAAGCTGGAAATGGGCCTGGCCCTTGCCTGGTTTTGACTGACAATAAGCAGCAGAAGGAATCCAGGGTAAAAAAGAAGTTTCAGGTTCATCTTCATGTTTTGGTGTCTCTGATTCCTCCTCCCCTTGAGTCTCTCCAGTTCAGTGCTGCTCTGTGTCTCCAGCTACCAGCCTTTATATCTTCCTCCAACCCCTCCCAAGTCTACCTTTTGAGTTCCTGCCAGTGCAAGGATTGGTTTGAGGTTCTGATCTGTTTTCCCAGGAGGAGGAGGGAGGAAATAGTTCTCTTTTCTGATGGCGAATAAAAGGAGCATTTTACACTTAGGCAATGCAGCATCATTCTGTTGCAGTGGATCTGATGGTCCCTGCAGCCTGCTGTCTTGGTGCCACTTACCTACGTCAGTTTGCTTAGCACGGTGTTCCTTGGGTTCACTGCTACAGCTTTCTTTTCCATCCAGAGAAAAATAATTGTGAGAAGTGTAAAATGAGACAGGAAGCAAATTATATACACTATGCATTCACCTGTCTCACTTGTTACCATCAAGTACCAATTCAGAGGGATGGGGGACTCATAAAACACACTGTGTAAAAGCAAGGCGTTATTATTTAACATAATAATATGGCATTAGTAACCTACGAGATGAAAGAGTGTGATTTGGAGAAGGGAAATCCAAGTCCTAACAATATGATAAGTTGTATTAGTTATTGGCCTGAGTGACAGGGAGGGCAGCTGAAACCAGGCAAACAGACACAGAAAGCTTCTATGTGGCTTAGGTTGAGGAAGAAACTCCTCTTCTTCCCTGGATCCAGATAAAACCACTTCCTCTATGTGTCCTTTCTCAGTTCATCATACACAACTTCTATTAAATCTAGAATTAGTCTGAGCCTTTCTTGTGACATGTACAGGTACATTAAAAAGCTACAGGATCAGAATGTGTATTTGGTGTTCTCTCTGCCTTTTTTTTTTTTTTTTTTGTTTTTCTTTTCTTTTTTTTTTTTTTTTTTTTTTTTTTTTTTTTTTTTAAATAAATTGAAGCACCAGCTTCAAAGAAAATGAATTCTGTCAAGTGTTAGGGGGAGCAGAAGAAACTGTATCCATTCTTAGCTGGGCTCTCCAGGGTATTTAAATCACTGCTGTTGGCCAGACCTCCCTCTGCTGTAAAAGCACCTGGGAGATGTGTTGGTGCCCTAATGAAGATGTATGTAGATAACTGATTCTCCAAACACCTCATCCATTCTAATGAGTTTTTTACTAGATTTCACACCCAGAAATTACCTTTTTTTTCCCTGTTTTGGGGGAGTTGGGGAAGAGCAGCAATAAAATCTGATAAGTTGCTTGTTTTGTATTTAAAAAATGGAAATGTTCTTTACTAAGCAATAATACATTTGATGTTTCACTGCATTTTTACACACATGATGCAGAAAGCTAAAGGCCATTAAGCCGAATCTGTGTGGAGTAAATGGAAATGAAGGACCATCTGGCACTTTTCATCTGATCTTTGAGGTTAAGAGCCTTGTTGGTACTGAAAGCTTGGAAAGAGTGATTCTGTGGTGTGCTGGCAAGTTTACCATTTTCAGCATCTTTTCATCTGCAGATAAATTTAAGACAGAATTGTTATGTGGCCCGAGAAATGGGTATTTTAAGAAGACAGCTTATAAACATCCCTCTGTGACAGAGAGATCTGATATTATTATATTGTTGGGGTTTCTTTGTTGTTGATGTTGATTAAAACCACATTTGCCGTGAATCTTACTAGCAAATTAAATAATCATTTCAGTGGTTTCAGGTGTGTATTTTGCAGTGTAACAAGACCATAATGGAAGGCCAGGACAGTTTTGGGCTCATGTCTTCCCTGAAAAGGCCTAGGATTATTTTGGTGGTTTGATGGGGTTGTCACAAGTCTGCACATACGTGGATAATAAATTTTTCTTCACCTGAAGATCTTCAACCTTATTTTCAGGGACTGATGTATTGTGTCTCTGGTAACTGTTGGAACTATATATGCTAGCACAGTCCTCATCTATGAATGTGTAAAATCAGAATAATTAAAGTTGGAAATGACTTCTGGAGGTCTGTGGTACAATCGTATGCTAAAAGCAGAGCCAATTCAGAGGAAATTGCTCAGTGCCTTGTCAAGTTAAGTTTTGAAAAAAATTAGTTCTCAATATCTGATTGGAATTTTCCCTGTTGCAACTTGTGTCATTGTCTCTCAGCCTAATGTTGTGCAGCTGGATGCAGAACAAAAAGATGTTCCATCTCCCAAAACAATAAGGCCCAATGTGAGTGCATTTCACAGAGTGCTGCATAACCGAGACATTGAAGACAGCTTCAGTCCCTCTAGTCAACAGCTGGGCTCTAATCAGATTTATTGCAGTGGAAAGAAGTAGTGAGAAACAGAAAACCATCCAGCAGAAGTCTTTGCTTTACATTCTGGATCTCCTCAGTGTTTAGAGCAACATCAAAAATCAGTGTCTGAATATTCACAGCAATTTCAAAAACTGCCACTGGGATGATGCAGTTAAGTTAGAGACTTCCACACCAAACTTCAGTCTATAAGAAGCAAGGAAGCCCTGGGGACAGTAGAAAATATTTGAGAGACAGGAAATGGCTCTGTGCCTGTTTCAGAAGTGATTTGAGTGTTCATTTATACGGTGAATCCTCCAGATGGTGTGGAAGGAAGCAGGAAGGCAGGTTGGCATGTGTTGCTCATCTCCAACTGTAAGTTGCTTCCTAGTTTACTGAGAGGTTTCACCTGTACCAGCAGAGCTGATATTTCTTATTAGCAGAGTAGGGTTAGGGCATACTAAACCCCTGGGATTGATCTGCCTCATCTCAACAGGCTACTGCAAGAAAAGCAAGCTCTGAAGTCGATAGAGTGTGGCACGTTTAGACTGGTACCATTAGAGCAGTAACTCATATCCTTCTGTTTCCCAGCTCAGTGACCCCTTTTGGCCTCCCCCTCCTTCCCAGTCACTCAGGCCAGTGTTTCCTGGCTCACTGTAGCTGGCTGAAAGGGCAGTGACGTGTTTGGAGCACTTTTGTCAAAGCAGGGTCGCCAAGTCCATGATGAAAGCTGGCACCAGAGGCCTCTCATTATGAGACATTAACATTTCACTGTGGTATCCAAGCATTTGCCTGATTGTCCTCCTCCCTTACCCTCTCCTGGGTGGTCCAGCGGCTGAGCTGAGGCAGGGTTCAGTGCACAGCATCATCGTGAGCCCAGGCTTGGCTGGTAATCGTCCAGCTGCAGGTGCTCTGCTTGCTCTTCTGGCACTTCATTGCCATTCTCCTTGGGTTACGTGCTGACAACATGGCCCTGATGCAGGAGGGAGTGCAGGGGAATCTACAGCAGCGGTTCCAGCTGCAGAAAAGAGACTTGGCACAGCTCTCCTGCTGTAAAGCTGGAATGTATGCACTGGGTCTGCACCAGCACAATCCAGAGGAGAATTTGGTCCCAGCCTCAGGGCTGGTTAGGACTGTGTCCTGGGAGGAACTCTGATCTCCTGGTGTCTGTGGTAGCCCATGTTTGTCAGCCACGTTTATCACATTCTGCTGATGCTAATAAAGTCCAGCAGGGAAGCAGCAGTGAGGGAGGGAATGAAATAGCTGGAGATTGTGCTCAGTGCTGGTCAAACAGCTGTCTCGGTGCACTCTGTGACTCTCTGCTGCTTTCTGGAGAGCTGTTGGGCCTGATCCTGATCTCTGCTGCAGCAGAAGCAAAGAAGCCACATGGGATTTCTGCGTCTGGGCTGAAGCAGCCACGATCAGTCTGACTTCTCTCCTTATCCCACAGTGTCGGCACTGGGATGGCATTAGGGAGAGAAGTGCAACATCCACCAATTCGTTGGTGGGTGTTTCTGTCTCCCTTTTCAATGATTCATCTCCCAAAGGAGCGTTTCTTCATGCATGAGGGCATTTTTAGGTCCTGCTGTGTGGTTTGATGTTAAAGATCCCTGACTTTGCTCAGTGCTAGTCTTGCTGATGTTTGTAAGAATTTTGCTGTAAAATCTTTTGATGTCTAGAGGCAAACTGCTTTTCCCAAGGTACTTTAAACACACAGAATCTGACTGCCTGTGGTTCAGCACTCTTCAGCAAATGGTATCCTCAGCTCTCAAAGGAAAAAGTAGAGAGGGAATGGATCAAGTTATAGATGCAAGTAGTCGTAGAGCGGTGTGAAACAGATGAAACAAATGTGAAAATTGCTGGAGGGCTGCTATGAGAAAAAAACACGGATGGCTTTTAGAGGCTGTAGTGCTGGAGAAGATTCCCAGATTAATCATGGTAGGATGGTGGGCAGAAAGGGTGGGGTTTGTATTGGACTAAAGTGACAAGTAAGAGGGCAATGAAGGCTAGGCAAATATAGGATCAGCTGAAATCAAATTCATTAATGTTGGAAATACTAGTCAAATAGATCCTGAAACAAATAGAGAGAAAGCTAAGATGTTTAGAGCAATGGCACCAGGCTTCTGGTTGGTGCCTGGTGAGAGGCAGAGGCTTAAAGAAGTACTCACATTCCCTAAATCCCCACCTGAAACTGTAGTTTTGGCTAAGCTTCATCTCTGGCAGGGTGAGGAGCACCTTGCTACCCAGTTGTTTTGGAAAGGTGGGAATGTCTACACAGACAGTCTAGATCATCACGCTGCAGCTGAAAACATGGCTTAGCTCTGTATGGTTTTAAACCACAGAGGTCTCTTTAGTCCTGTGGTAGCCAGTCTTCTTCCCCCTGCTTTTTAAGTTGGTCCTCAGAAATTCTTAGGCTGATCTTGCACTAAGAATATTTTATTCTTTGTGTTGTATTAGATACCTTTAGTATTTGAAGTCTATTGGGTCTATTATTATCTACTGTTACCTTACTATAGAAAGACTGGATTTCAGTGGGAGCCAGGTCAGGCCTCAGTTTGTAATATTATTTGTACAGCAAAACATGCAGCTAATTAGCAACAGAAAGCAGAAAGGCTGTTACTCTGCAGCTCATAACCTATGACAGGAGCAAGAAAGCGAGATGGAGATTACATAGCCCCAGTTGTTTTGAGCTGAGAGAGATTTTGCAAGCAGAACTAGGTGGTCATTCCTGTGAGATCCCACCTGGCATCTGCACTTCGGGTTGGCTGCTTTTGTCATTAACCAGGTGTGTGGTGACCTCTTCTGGTCAACAGAGAATGTGCCTCCAAGCTCGGTTACAACGAGTTCTGGTTAAAAAAAGAAAACGAATCAGGCACTGTGAGAGGTTTTGATAAAATGACCACTTCAGTCTTTGATTCAAGAACATGGTACATACAGTACCAGAAGGGGCCGAGTGGCTCATTTGCAGCCTTTAGATTCTAGAAGCCGAGTACGAATGTGTGAGTGGTTATGTCTTGGGAAGGCACGTGTTCTGGGTGTGATATATGAATGAGTGCGTGACATATGGAAGTTTATGCGTACAGCAGTGTCAGGTGTTGTGGTTGGTGGCTAAGTTTAGATCCACGACTAAATGTGTTGATCTGGACTCTTATAATGGATTTTGCAGAATAGAAGTTTCTGTAGGAAAAGATGAGCGTGGGGAGGACATTTCTTGAGCTTTTTGTCTGGGATAACAGTTACCAGTTTCTCCTTTGGAACTGAGCACATCCTGGAGTAGGTCGGAGCAGTGTCAGCAGTGCCCATTGATCTAGAAGGTTTGCTAGCCAAGAAGCCAAATAAAGGGGCGAGTGGTCACACTATCCCATTGTGCTATTTATTGCTGCCTGCCATTTGTCAGTATAGAGTGTGCAGAAGAGGCAGCTATTTCTAGAAATGGCTAAACACCTACAGGAATGAAATGGCACCTGTCCTAGAAGTTGTTGTGGTTGTTTACTTCCCCTCTCCTACCCCTCACCGACTGGTGAAGAACCTAAGAATAACTTGACTAACTAAAAATGTAATCATTACATAAAGCCTGTCCTCCTCTAAACGCTCTGTAGATTCTCCTCTGCCTGTGAGAGCGGGGTGCTGTGCATAACCTCAGTTTTGTATTCCCAGAGCAGGATCCCGATTGTCCGTTAGATTTAACACATCTCAGACCCGTGGACTTTCTTTGGCTAGAGTTGTGTCACTAGATCCCTGCTTTTTGAGAACAGGGAGATAAACTGTCCCGAATTGTGTTTGGCAGAGAACTCATCTGTGTATTATTCTTCTGTGGAGGCTCCTGCAGGAGAATGGACACTTTGTGCACCTGCCCTGAGACCGACCTTGGGAGATAACCAAAAGCCAGAAAACAAGAAAGACAGTGGTGAAGCAAGCAGAAAATGAGAAAGAAGGCCTTGAAGTGTAAGAATAGTAGCCAATTAATTTATTAGCTTAGGCGCTTTGGGACAAAGCAGAGCATCCAATCAAATAATGCGTGATCATGTGCACTGAAGTAAAAAATTGTATAAAAGTGGGACCTGATTAATAAACTACGGCTTTTGCTTGATTCACATTGAATCGTGCAGAGTCCATTGTTTCTCTTCCCTCATTCTTCCTCCTGATTGCATCCACAGTCCTACTCATCAATGCCTCTCATCAGTTCGGGCACAAATGGAAATTTGCACTTGCCCGCATTTTCTCACCAGGGTTAGGAGGCAAATCCTTCGTGCTACAGTGTGGTTGGGCTGTACTGGAGAGACCACCCTGGGAGTCTGCACTAGATGCACATGAGGCTTCGTGGGAGCAGGGAGCGAGCTCCTTCCTGCCTCGGGTGGGTGAGCTGCAGTGAGAGGAATGCAGCCTCGGCCAGAGCTTAGCTAAACTGCTCTTTCTTAGGAACTCAGTGCAGCTACTGGGGACTCTTATCACTCATTGTTCTTAATTTGACAACTCTTCTTTGTTTTCCCAGAAAATACTGACTGTGTTTGCCAAGCTTCTGGAAATAGCTACATCCTTTTGCGGTGGAGGATGACATGGCTGTGGTCCAGAGGGGCAGGATATTTTAGCTGTCGCTTGTCAGCACAGCGAGATGAGTGAGTAGCGTTCCAAAAACTAACACTTTTAAGCACTTCTATGATAAGGTGCTCAGGCTACAGGGCTGGAGCCTGTGTTCATGCTTGAGATAAACTCCACTGTCAGCGCCGCATTCACACCTCCCCTGTCACATTAGGCACCCCGTGGACCTGCCTTTCCCACTAGTCACTTGCTACAAAGCCTCAGCACAGGGGTATCAGGCCCTCTGCCTCCCTCTACAGAGTCCCCAGGGGCTGCGTTGCTCCATGTGCCCTTGTGGTGACATTGAGGTGGCTAGAGGAAATACGCTGGGCTGGAATAGGTTTGTCACCAAGAATTGTCAGCCTGAGCTTTCTTTGGACTCAGCCACTTCTCTTTGGGATGCACTGTCTAGCCATTGCTGTCTGGGCAAAGGAGAAATGGGTGGACTAGCTATAAGTGAGGGCTTGCAGTGTGAGTTAGGGGATGTACAGTAGTGGGGCTGCTTCCTCCTGGGAGGGCCTACACCAAATGTGCTCTCTGAAACGACAGAGATTGGGGCAAGGCAGTTAAATCTGCCCGTGGGTGCTGAGGAGAGCAGTGACCTCACTCCAAGTTACTTACAGTCCCTCTCTCTCTGTAAAAGTTAATTTAGTGTCAATTTTTTAGCAGGTATGGGCTGGACAGAGTTATTCTGGAATTACATGATTTCATTTAATTAATTTTCAAGGACAAAAGATGTTTGTGTTAACTAAATGCTGCTAGAAAGGACTCAGGGCTGCGCCAAGGTGTAAAATAATCATTCCTCTAACCAAAGTAGTTTAATCACTGCAGAAACAGAGTTTAAACCTAGCTTCAGGATGAGGACAACATAGAGTTCAAAGGTTTCACCCTATATGTGTAGTATCAGCTTCAGGTCACAAAAAAGTGCTTTTTTTTGCTGTTGATCAGCTGGCTGGGTACAGCTTCAGTTCTCTCTCCCTCTTCATGTCTCAGTCCAGACCTATAAGAATTTTCATCCTTTATGGAGCTACGGTCTTTACGCTCATAAATGATACAGCTGTATTGATCTAGGGAAGGTTTTAGCCATTTGCACAAATCAAACAAAATTTAGCTCATGGCTCCATGTGTGCACAGACAGCTTCATGGGAGCAAGTCAGCAAATAACATTTTTACACACAGTTTGCTCACACGCAGTGCGGGGGTCAGGCTTGAGTAGTGGCTGCGCATGGAGGGGGGTGTGTAGTGTGTCTGTGTGCACCTGATGGGCCAGAGAAAATGGTGAACTCACTTCCCTGTCAGTGATTTAGCTCCATGACCTCTTTGAAGAGGGCCCTACGTGTCGCCTTTAACACTCTGGTTACGTTGCTGTGCCCCGTTGCTGTGTCCCATTGCAGAGGGTAGGAGGACAAAGAGTATGTTTAATCCATCTCTGCCTGGACTTCCTGATCTGGGAGCAGTTTCTTCTGTGTACCCACTCGCTCTCTCCCCCTAGAGCGGTCCCGGTCCACTCTGCTGCTGGAGCTGGTGGAAAAGCAATGCAACAGTAAGCAGTGGGTAAGAATACAGTCAGGCAATCGGAGTTGGACACATTACTAGTCCTTTCTACAGGAAATACTGCGTCAGTGCCTTCTGAAATGCAGGAGAACCCTTCAAAGGGTCCTCATTCGAGCACTCAAAACCCATCTTTGAAAAAACCCATCTTGTGAACAGGTGTCTCTGCTGAAAACCCTTAACTGTTCTTAGTTAAAACCAACACGCTAGTTTGGCTCCTCTTTGCATGGCTGATACATGCCACAAAACTCTGGAGGCAGAGAGTGCTTTTAGCTTCCCTTGCCCACTGGAGATTCTTCACATAACTTCTGCGTCGTTTGACTGAGAGGATTTGTTTTACCCTGTCACCTCCCTCAGGATAGCAACACATTTTTTTGTTTAGTGTTGAAGTGTGAAGACCGTTGTGAGCCATGACATCATATCACAGGCCAGAGCAGATCAGGAAATGACCAAGAAGGCCTAAAATATTGACCATGGGAAGAATGAATGGAGGAGCGAAGGGATATGATACAGCAATGTTCTTTAACCAAGACAGGTCAGATGCACCTGGCAAGTGTAATAGGACCAGATCTTTGACATTTTAGCTCAGAGAGATGGCTTGTGAGAGGTAGAGGTGAACCAGGGTGCACATCCACTAGATGACATGCTGATAAATCAGAGCAGCCCTCAGACAGCAAGGAATAAAAGGGATATGGATCTGAACAGCTAGACTGCTCCAAATCTGACCTTTCTTTAACTCTAGGAGGCTTAAAGTGAATTCTGGGTTCCAATCTCTAATCACAGCTAAAACAAAGATTCTCTCCAGACACATCAAAGCTACCTGTGAGGAAGGACACATTTGTATTAATGGCTAGAACTGGCTTTGGAGGAGCACAAGGGAAGGAAGATCTTAATAGAGGAAAAACAGCAAACTACATTTTCTAGAAAATTCAATGTTTTTTTTTGCGAAAATAAATTGGTTTAAGTATTGGTTCATAAACTGAATAGTTTCAACTATTTTTTAACTGATGCAAAGTCTTGCTCAGTGGGTTACAAAGCTGAGGGCTTATTTTGGCCAAAGATTCCAACAGCCGTGGGGCTTATCATTGAAGTCAGAACCAAGACAAACCTTCAGTACCCCCAGCACAGGAAGCCTTCACTGAAGTCCAAACAGAGCTCACTCACAGACAGATTTGATGCTGTCTTGCTGTTTGTCATGTAAATAACCTGCTCCCCAAATTGCTAGAGCACATTTCTCTCTCTCTGTACTTCTCTCTCCTTGTTTATTTGTGTCAAGCATTGAGAGCAAGATGATTTAGCTAAGACTTGGCTCTTTTGAGTCTTTTATTTTGTAGTTGTATGGGATGCAGGATTGGCCAATGATTAAGGTACTGCTTTGCGAAGTGGAAATGTGCATCACCCTCATGTTCTGCAGTCTGAGCAACTGTTTGTCTCTGTATTCTCCCTGTATGCTCCCCTGTCTCATATGGGTATTAGGAAACTGGGTTGTTTTGTGTGCTGCTGTGGCAAGAATGAATGAGAACCTTTGCAGACACTCAGTAATTGCCTAGTGACCAGAAAGCTTCCACTGGAGGAGAGAGGCTGCATTTAAAACCTTTGTACCTCCAAACTGTAACACTGAATGGCTTTCCAGAGCTATTTTTTTACACATCCCTAATCATTATTCTACTGTACCTCAGCCCTCAAACCAGATCCTTATTTACACAGGTCTGAGAGCTTGATTTGGTACCCCTTAACTTAGCTTCAAAGCAAGTACCTTCATTGAGACAAAATGTCCCGTCCTTCCAGGCTGAGCTCCTCGGCACAGTGCCCACTGCTTTATTCCCCAATGATCCCACCGGCTCGAGGCTGCTAAACACAAGTGCTGGTAAACCATGTGTGGAGGGCAGAAAGTTCAGAAGGCAGGAATTCCTGGAGCAGCAAGAGGAGGGTGGCATGACAGGAAGAGGGGACCGATACTTCGCTGAAGAGCCCATCACAAATAGTGCAAGAATAACAGTTCTCTCTCCTGGCTACAGATTCCCTTATCTGGGCGTGTTGAGCGGTGGAGCCTGTCGACACTTCTGCCTCTCGCCCTGCTCCGCACTCAGCCGCCTGCAGATACAGAGTGGCTTGAACAAGTTCCAGTGCTCGCTCTCGGAGCTTCCCAGGACCCCGATGCGCAGCGCGGGGTGGCAGCCGGGTGACATCACTGCCAGCAGCCCTGGAGGCGCTTCCTGTGTCACATTCCCAACTGAAGAGCCTCTTGCCAAATCCTCGTCCTTCTACACAGTCTTTTTAGGAACAGATGGTCTAATTTTAGCCTGGCTGCTGCAAACACCTTCCTGAAATAGACTCTGACTCTCTCCTGCCTTGTGCATGTTCTTGAGAGTTTAAAAACAAAATCCCTGGTCCTTAGGGTCCTCAGTTAAGGCCTCCGTCAGCCTAAATTTGGGCAGTAAGAAATACTGAGTAGTGCAGTGGGGAGACTGCTGTCACTCTTAGACCCATACTGAACAGAGCGAGGACAGGAATGTTCCAGAGAGGCAGGAACTCAGGTGATGGCACATCACAAAGTTCTTTGGGTCTGGTCCAATCCGGATGAGCTGTTCTGTATTTCAAGGACTTTGCAATAGAAAGAACTTGGTGTTTTCCGGAGTGGCTGCAGCCAGATATAACATTTAGAAGTGTACTGAATGGACTTACTCAGTGTCCTCTGTGATTTCCTAGGACAATTGCTTTAATCACCATCCCTTCTTTTTGAGGCCTAACTCAGTGGGCCTTTGCCTACGAGTCCATAAACTCTGGTTCTGGTCCCGTAGATAAGTCAGTTCATGTCTGTCTCTGCTGTGTGGCTGTGACCTGCTTTGAGAATGAGTAAAAGGCACTTATAGAAGAATTAGGAATTGCTGTGAGATGAGGACAAGGAGCACAAACTCCACAAAATCACTGGGGTTTTGTGCTCCTGCCTTTATTTGTTTCCATGAGTTTGATTATGCGAGCTCTTGTACTGAAGGATCAGTAGAAACATGACTAGCAGGTTGCAGGAGGTGATTCTCCCCCTCTACTCTGCGCTCATGAGACCCCACCTGGAGTCCTGTGTCCAGTTCTGGAGTCCTCAACAGAGAAAGGACATGGACCTGTTGGAGTGGACCCAGAGGAGGGCCACCAAGATGCTCAGAGAGCTGGAGCACCTCTGCTGTGAGGACAGGCTGAGAGAGCTGGGGCTGTTCAGCCTGGAGAAGAGAAGGCTCTGGGGAGACCTTGGAGCAGCCTTCCAGGATCTGAAGGGAGCTCCAGGAGAGCTGGAGAGGGACTCTTGGTCAGGGAGTGGAGTATAAGGGGTAAGGATTTTAAATTGGTAGAGGGGAGATTGAGCTTAGCTATTAGGAAGAATTTCTTTGGTGTGAGGGTGGTGAGGCACTGGAAGAGGTTGCCCAGAGAAGCTGTGTCTGCCCCATCCCTGGAGGGGTTCAAGGCCAGGCTGGATGGGGCTTGGAGCAACCTGGTGTGGTGGGAGGTGTCCCTGCCCAGGGCAGGGGGGTTGGAACTGGATGACCTTTAAGGTCCCTTCCAACTCTTAACGGTTCTATGATCAATGCAAGCCTGAACTGTTGTTTATAATTAGCAGAGTAAAAAAGCCATGTCTTTAAAGAACTCTCTAAATAGGAAAGCAAAAAATGTTTTCAGGCAGCTGTTGTCTTTATGGCACTCTCTTGGGAGTGACACACACTGCCTTTATGTTCCTTTAGACCAGCTAATTAAGCAGCTCCTTGTATCTGCAGGTCAGTTGATCAGCTAATGGACTCCCTGTAGTCTCCAGTGCATCGTGTCTTGAAGGATAAATAGGAAAAGGCAAAAAGCCCTTGGGTCTGTAACTGGATCCAGCCTAACTTGTCCAAGGGGCCTTTTCTTCACAGGACTGAAAGCAGGCACATGAGAAAAAGGACAATGGTCCCCAAGGTTGTTACCCTGGGGTTTGCTGGGGTCATTGGGTATATGGCCTAGCCTCTGCAGGGAGGCTATTAGCCAGGGGAGCCTCCCAGCTTGCCATCATTCAGCTGAGGACTAAAAATACTGTTGGCTCATCTGAGGTGAATGCAAAGTGGCTGGTGTTACTAAATACTCTAAAGGCCAAACCCCTGGCACTTGGCTCCAGCTGGGCTTTAATGGACGAGAACAAAAGTGGCAGTAGGGCTTCATGCGTTGAGCATCCCAGCAGGAGCTGGGGGTACGCCAGCACGTTAATGGAAGGACAGGAGGGACTTGGGGGACAGGACTTTTCCATTCTGGGTGAGCACCTGAATTACCCCAACTGCTGTACAGCCTGGGATAGCTTTTGCTCTCTTTCTCTAGCTGTATCAGCCAGGATCTTTGAAATGTCACTGGCAAAACCTTGTCAAGCTGATGAATTTCAAAGAACTATTTTTCTTTCCAGCTTCCCACCCACTTCTAATTTTGACATGTCTCTAATAATAGACATTTTAACACCCTGAAAAGCAATACAGAGCCCACAGGTTTGGTGATTTACTGGAGGTCATTGAACAAGTTGTTAACAGAGCCAAGTACTCGGCTTCTATTTCTGCATCTGGGCCATAGAGCTCATCCCAACTGTCCTGGAATACGGGAGAGTAGGGAACAGTTATGGCCAGAGTGGGTTTGGGAATCAGGACCAGCCAGAAACTGACAAATACTCCAGGATATGTGCTCTTTTTTATTTCATTTTATTGATCTGCCTCCCTTTTTACCTGTTCTCTGGTTTCAATGGCATGTTTCCACTTAATGCCTTGTCTTAAAATAGTTTTTTTGCCCTTCTAGCTGCTCTGTCCTTCTCTGTCCCAAGAGGAAAGTGCTGTGGTGACTCAATGACGTTCCCTTCTTCTATCACTGCTTGTCACGCAGCGTGTGGGACTGGAGTCCAGTCTCAGCAGCCCAAAAGGCTGTGAATGCACTGTTTGTCAGGCAGGACTGTAATGACACCTGGTGTTCAGTCTAGGAAAATGCTGGTTATTGTTTTGGACTGCCCTGCTCCGGCCTTGGGAGAATTCAGATGTGAACAGGCTGGCTGAAGGGGGAAGAAGAGATTCTTGGTTTCTAGAGCTGCTGAGAGGACCTGGACAGTTTATATTCCAGACTCTGCATCCCATGTAGCTCAGCAGTATGACTGGTAGAGGGTGGCTAAAATAATCTGTATGATCTTTGTGGAAATGAGGTGTAACCTTTGAGTGATACTCAGGGAAAGCTATGTCAAGCTCAAAAAATGGGAATTGTTTTTATCCCTGCAGGATTTGTCAGGTTGAAGTTATTCTCTGTACCTTTGACTATGTTGAAACCCACTACCCTTTGTAGAGCAAACTTGAGACTTGGCATTAGTCTGACACAGACCCAAGTTTTCAGCCCAAAAAATGTTTTGTCTTACCAGAGGTTAGTCTCAGAGTTAGGCCCAACAAACCTGGTACAACTCAGCCATCATCCAGTCCAAGGCTTGTGAGTTAGACACATACAACCCAAAAATCTTTGGAAACCAAGCCACTATATCAAAGCATCAGCCATATGCATAAAAAGCAGCTCATTGCTTCCTCCTTCCTCTCTGGAGAGCTACTGTTCAGAGTTGAACCAAAGCATATTTCATTAATAAACACTAATTGCCGTCTATCATCAAGCACATAGGGCCATTTTCTACTATTTTCTCAATTAAAAATCCACACTGAAGCCTCTGAAGAGATGAAGATCAGAACAGGCTCAATTTCCCATGCAAATAATTTTGCCTCTGATCTTGACTCAGGATTTTCATAACAATTAGAGACAGAATGGGGCTCCCGTGGCGCTGAGCTGCCCTGCGGTACCCAGCTGTCCCTCTCCCTCTCCCCGGTGGTGTCCCTTTCATGCCTGTTTGTGAAGGGATATGTGCACCTGAGGCCTTTTCCTTCACTCACATGAAAGGCATAGCTCTTCGATGTTTTTCTCAGTCCCTCTTTTCCTATATTTTTCCCCCCGCACATTTGATCCCACTTGCTGAGTGCTGACAGGAACCAGATGAAAAGATTCCAGCCTTTCAGTATCAGTACTGGTATCAACCTACGTTTCTGTATGTGGTTCTGAGTTCATGGGATTGTGTGTTTGTTTAATGCTGCGTTAGCACACCTGGGCAGTTTCCACACGTCTCCAGTAATGCATCATCAAGCATTTAAAAAAAAACAACAACACTCCACCATCCCTTTGGATGCAGGAGACTGACTTTAAAAAGAGGGGTTTTTTTTTGAAGTGTTGGACTTGTATTCCTCGTGGCTTTCTGTGATGTGGTTTGCTGTAATGTGATTTCCATTTGTTGTCTTTGGTGTGAAAGTATTGGAGCAACTTACCAGCTGCCTTAATGGGAAAATCTTAACCATGTGCTGGCAGACATCTTCTCATAGAAATGAAATTGTATTTGCACCAATGTAAGAATTCCACGTGGATAAGTTCTGTGATTTGGGAAGGCAGGAAGGGAAGTTGTACCTGAGATGGTAGAGCTAAACAAAACAATGTGTTAGGTTTTTTATAAGTTGTGAGACTGGCGTGAGCTTTGTGACCACTGAAGCATGATCTTGCATGAGTTGAATCACTTAATTTACTTGAAATAATTCTGGCTTGAACTCATGAATATATTTTTAGAACACCACCTGATCTTGACTCATAAGACAGTATTTAGTTCTGTGGTTTGTTCTTTTTCACGTAGAAACATGCATATTACATTTATTGTGAATATTTCAGCCTTCAATTTATACTTATCTACAAGGGCAAATAGTTTTTAGCTGACCTTCAGAGATCCCCAGCTCTTGAGGGCGAGTTGACCTCACCACCTCAGGCAAAGCTGACTTCACATAACGCCACACGTGCTCCTACAGTGGCTGTCCCTGAGCTGAGTGGAGCAGCTCTTGGCTTTATCCTGTAGGGAGACAACTTGGGCGAGGTGTTGCAGTTGTTCTTGTTAACCAAGTGAACTACAAAGGGATATACCCCACCAGCTTCACTTGAAGCTCATTTGACCAGTAAGTGAATACATAAAAACAAAGACCAACTGCAGCTTTTTAAGCTTGACTTCCTCTTAAATACATAGCTTTATTTTTGTTGCCTTTGACAACTGTTAAGCACTGCCTTGCTTCCCTTAAAAGAGAATGTTAATTTCCTAAGATCTTTCTCTTTTGCAGTAGTAATGCTCTACATTAACTTGTTGGTTGGGAGAGGAGACAAGCCAAACCCTCTCCCCCACACTGGTGTTTCTGTTCCCATCAGAATGGTTCCCTCATTCCGGAATTGCTCAAAGAAGGTGATTAGCAGGATAGGGTTAATGATGAGTGCAGCCCACCTATAAATTAAGTGAGCTTTGTGTAGAGTTACTAATTATCAGTGTCAGGAAGTAATTCAGTTTCCTTTAATTTCTCTGAGTGATATATAGAAGAGGAATTTACTATGCCCTGCATATCACTGCAGAGAAGTCTTTTCCTCCAACAAGAAAAGCAAATTACAATTTGATGGGAGAAATAGCTTATTATTCTGATGTCTTCCATGAAGCTACACTGCATTTTTGTCTCACCATCACCCCCTTGGTGACTGGATCAAGGGAAAAAATACATGTATAGAGAAGAGATTCCTCTGTAGTGGAGAGCAGCTGGAAAGACAAAGTGCTGCAGAGGCTTAGTAGAAGTAATTAAATATTGTTCCCACTTCATTTGCATCTCTGATCAAAAAGAGTAATTAGCCCCTCGTCTCCATCAGGGTCTTGTCTCCCTCTCCTGCCGGTTACAGTTATATATCCCTTGCAAGAAATAGCTTAGTGGAGAGACGTACAGGCTGGCCTGAAATAAGCTGGCTCAGGTTCTGAAAGTGTCTTCACTGTGTGTGTACTTCTCTGGCTAGATTCTGTGTCACCTACAAATCTAAATCTAGAATATAGCTTTACTGGAGTGAAAGGAGTTGCATTGCTGTGTGTCTTTTACCTACCACTCATGCTCCTGATGGAGCTCCACCTGAACTTGTGTAGCTGCTTCTTATTTAGAGACAACTTTCTAAATTTCTGTTGGTATTTTAGGTTCCCAAGTAAATATACTAGTTAAAAGTGGGAGTCGTAGCTAAGGACAAAAAGAGAATGTTATTTAAAAGAAACGTGTACCTGGAGCAGCCCATTTCTTATCCTCTCACATCTCTTCTACAAAACCTGGCAGAGAGTCATTCTTCCACGATGATTTAATACCGTGGTCTCCCAGCTGTGCCCTGTGTTCTAAACTGGCACCTTTGTCACCTTGCCTCAAAGCAGGCGAGCCTGATGAAGTGATGTTCTCCTGGAGGCTCTGGTGGGAGCTTTGGTGACAGCCATTCCTCTGCTTCTGGCTCGTGCCATGGGTGGCACTCTCAGGGCTCCAGGCTGGTCTGGGATTCCCTTGAGTGTGACTGTTGGGGCTCTGCTCCGCCAGTGCTGCTCCCACAGCACCTCCACTGTGCTGCTGACAGAGAGGAGCACAGGTTAGAGCTTGTATTTGTACCCAGCAGAGCCTTCTACTCGCAGGACAAAGACTCAAGTTCAACATGTCTTAGCCCTTAGTGACTGGCCCATTATCCAGGACCTCCTTACTTGTTGAACAGATCCTTGGCTGCTTTCCATCTTCTTTTTCTTGGAGATCACTGGATTCCAGTGACACACCAGGCTGTCATTTTGGACACTGTAGTTCTTGTTACCAAGAAGCCAGTAGGTTTTCATTTTCCCTTTGCCCTGGGCCAAGAAAAGAAGAGAGTAGAAAACAGCTATTTTCATGGGATGTGAAGGAAAGCAGAAAATAGCTATGATCAGGTCACTACCACTACTGCATTTGTTATCTCTTCTCTTATAAGTGGCTGGTGTTTGGGTAAAGAATTGTAATTTCTATGCAGTTTGGGTGCTAATAATTCTTTCAGTTCAGAAAAAAGCCTTGCATGTCACTGGCAGTATTGTGAAGGGTTTAAAAATCAGCTTACAGCTGGGTCTTTTTAACTGACTCCTAACACATTCACCCGTATTCCTGCAGTTCCACGCAGGTGCAGGCAGAGCAGCTGTATTTCAGAGCACGCAGTAATACTTCTGCGTCAGTTAGGAGGAGTAATGTATAGCCACTTCCACCTGAATTAGCACAGGAACCTTGGGGCCACGGTGAAAAAATTGACTTGTTATTCACAGAAGAGCAATGGGAAAATCTATCGTGTCTCCTTCCCATCTCATGAAACCCCTTTGCTGTTGTAAAGTTACAGGAAAGCTGTTACCTTGACTTCAATTTCTCCTCTCAGTTCAATTTCATATGCGTCATCTGTGAGAAGAGCGTCATACGTAGCAGAACTGATGTGAATCTTCTGCGCTAGGGTTCAGAACAAAGGTTTTCAGAGCTGGCATTAGAAATGAAGGATTCCCCTGTTTCCAGAGACCACACACCAGCCCTCCTGCCTTTCTCAGTGCGGTGTTTCCCCCTTTTCTTTGGAACATGCGGGTTAAGGAAGAAGCACAGGGAAGGGGAAGATGCCTTAAATGTTGGTTGAGGACTCTACGTCACTGTACACAGATGTCAGCTAAAGCATAGGAGCAGTTCAGCATCACACACCCATAAACATGAGTGGTGCTGGTAACAAAGGCAGTGTAAAAGGCTGGACCGGGAAAACATGCCCTGCCCTCTTCTGTGTAGCCATGGTGTTTCTACCTAATGCCTTTGCCTTGAAGTCCTTCAAATCAAACTCTACTTACCTTGTGCTATTTGGCTTTTGTCACCCTCTTTCTCTTTCCAGTGGCATAAGGGATGTGACTCGCCCACAAGAATACACAAGAGTTTCTCCTGCTTATTTGATAATTATTGTGTGCACAGGGAATATGGCAACTGCAGGTCCTGCCTGTGCTGGTTCTTTAGATCTGTGGGAATTAGTTCTCTGGCTTGGGAATGCTCCTGCTCCTGTACGAACCTTATTTCATCCTTGGCCGTGCCCAGCGTGAGGAGGTGTTAGAGGTTTTCCTTTTGCTGCAGTACCTAAGAGATGTGTAGTTCAGGTGGGAGCCTGATTGGGATGTAAAGAGAGATTGTGCCTGAGACACTTACGCAAGCTGGTGGACTCCATGCGGGAGGCGGTGTTTACAGTGTCCCCAAAAAGGCAATACCGAGGCATTTTGTACCCTACAACTCCAGCCACGCAGGGTCCTGAGGAAACAGAAGGCAGAGACCCCAATAAGAATCAAGTGGAAGAAGTGCAGGGAGGTGCCAAATGCAGACACCTTTGCTAGTCACTCTGGATCCTTGGAGAGCAGCGGGAATTGGGAATACTCAGTGCATCTAGGGCTTGGCTGCACAGTGTTTACTTAAGGAGAGAAGTCACAATTTGATTGGCTGTAGCTAATTGGTGCTGATATTAGAGGAAGATGCACTTTGCTGATACTGATTTCACAGCCCTTTCCACACTGATGCAACAAAAGTCATCTCACCCCACTGTCACTACTGGAATTGGGAGAAATACTCATCCTGGAGTCAATGGCTCATACAAAAATGTAGAATTCTTTTCTCCTCACGTAGACTGTGCCCTATTCTCTTTTTCTTCTGCCTCCACCTCAGCCCCCATACCTGTGTGTATCCCAGCCCGCAGCTGCAGTCTGCCCATTGGCATATGAGGGATCACAACCTGACGAACTGCTGCCACCAGGTCCAGAGACATTTTGGCGATCTCATCAGCGTGTTTGGTGCCTTTCCTCTCTGGGAGGCCGCTCACTACCATGTAGGCATCACCGATGGTTTCCACCTGATGGGAAGGGGCAAGTGTCACCGGGTGGCAGGCACCAAGCTTTTCTTTCAGGAGGAGATCAGAAATATTTAATTTTTATTTATTTTAATCTCAGCTGTCCACCACTTGCCAAGCTGTGGTGTAGTCCCTGTGCGATGTGGCTCTTGGATTTCGTGGCTTTTGGCCAGCTGGCTTGGTGGATTTGAGATTCACTAGGGAACAAAGTAAGAAAGATTTCAGCAACTGCCAGATTCCTTGCCTGCAGGTTTGGACTCACCTTGTAAACATCGTAAGACTCAATCCTGCTGTCGAAGCAGACGTACAGATTATTGAGCATCTCAACAACTTGCAAGGGAGTGCAGGAGGCAGCAATGCTTGTGAACCCCACAATGTCCGAGAAAAAGATTGTCACCTGTCAGAGGGAGAAGGAGAGCGTGAAGCTGAGGTCTCCAGGCAGCAGCGGCAGAGCCTTTGAAGGGTTTGGGGATTTGTGAAGCTCAGAACAAAGCAGCCTAAGGCACAGGCTGCACAGAGAACCAGCATTGCAGACCTGGATAGATACAATCCTAAATTAAGAAGCTCTGGCTCTTGAGTTATTCTATGTTACTTGGACAGATAAATCATCAGAAGAGTAGTGATAGGACGAGGGGTAATGGTTTTAAACTAGAAGAGGGGAGATTTATATTGGATATTAGGAAGAACTTCTTTGCTGTGAGGGTGGTGAGGCACTGGAACAGGTTGCCCAGGGAAGCTGTGGCAGTCCCATTCCTGGAGGGGATCAAGGCCAGGCTGGATGGGGCTTGGAGCAACCTGGTGTGGTGGGAGGTGTGTTTGGCACCTGGCCATGGCAGGGGGGTTGGACCTCGATGATCTCTGAGGTCCCTTCCAACTCTAACGGTTCTATGATTCTATGATCATGTTTATCTCCAAAGTTTATCATCCTCACTTCTCTGAATACCGATAGGAGATTGAAAGTTGAATGGTTGGAATCTGGTGAGCAGTGATCTACACACTTCTTGTAGTAGGGCCTGATTTTTCTTTTAAAGTGATTTGAACTGTGGTGGAGATCAAAACTATGTGTCTGAACAAACTGCAAAATAAAAACTCAACTGCTGTCTCTGCTCTTGTTGAATTAGGAAATATTAGCTGGATTTTGGTTTTCTTTAAGTGATGTTTATCATTGTCATGATCAAGTAGTTTACAAAGACATAAACTTTAAAAAAAAACAGTTAGTAAAGAATGAACAGAAACCATAACTGAATTGAGGAAGGGAAATACGTGTTGTAGCTGTTGGCAAAGAATTGTTTCTTCTCTGTGCTGCCTGAACTTTGACAGTGTTTAAACTAAAATTGTTCTTGTTTTTGCCTTTGGTAATACCAATTAATCCAGAAGAGCCACCTTTNAACAGAAACCATAACTGAATTGAGGAAGGGAAATACGTGTTGTAGCTGTTGGCAAAGAATTGTTTCTTCTCTGTGCTGCCTGAACTTTGACAGTGTTTAAACTAAAATTGTTCTTGTTTTGCCTTTGGTAATACCAATTAATCCAGAAGAGCCACCTTTTCACTCCCTGCCTCGGTTCAGCTACTTTTGATGTCATGACTATTGTAAATTGTAATTAATCGTGCAATTACAGGTTGCTGTTTCGATAATGACAGCTACGAATTAAATGCAAGCATTTATTATTGAGTTTCACAGCTGAAAGTAGCAGAGCATCCGGGGGAAGAAGAGTGAATAGAACTGCAATTACTGTAGCAGGAGGCTTTAGGCTGTGGCTGTGCAGCACAGCTGCCACCTTCAGCATTGACGGCAGCATCCCTGCTCTGAGGCAGAGCTGCAAATAAATGGGTTTCTGGCCAAATTCAGCCCTTGTTTTTGTGTTGACAGGCTTTGTTACATTAGACACTTGAGGCTACGAGATCATCTGTCCCCCTCATCCTTCTCTATGTCCTGTCACAGGGAGGAAACTCAGTTCTTGCTCCTGTGTACTCGTGATCTAGTGATGCTGGCTGGCTGTCATGACTAGGCTCTTACACCCAAAGAAGACAACTCGCCAACATAGAATCTTTGACATCTAAAGCTACACTTCTGGAAATTTCAGCTCTTCTTTCCCCATCGGCCTAAGCACTTCACGGCACATTGTACAGCTCTTTCCAAAACCCATTGCAAATGTTTGGATTTCCATCCAAACTCGCCTATGGATTCCTCAAGCAGTGGCAAGGTAGGTGCTTTTTAGGTGAATACTTTTCTATCCTTGATGACAGCATCCTTTCCATTTTCTAACCTGGTCATAGTTTTCTGCCTCAACTTTTTGGCATTTTCTTAGCTGCTTGGCCACTGATTTTGGCAACATCTGGTGTAAGAGGTCCTCAGCTAGCTGCCTCTCCCTTTTCAAGTCCTCTGTCTTTTCCTTGATGTTCCTCACATAACTGTGTATCCAATCTGTCATTTGCTTGAAGGACATCAGGATTATGGGGTAAATGAGGCAGGCTATCACTAACAAACCGATCTTAAGGCTCATTGTGAACAGGATTTCATTAGATTTCTTGATAAGCTTCTCCTGTCCCTTCTGCAGTAGGCAGCTCTGTACGTAATGTAGTTCCTTTACCAAGGCCTCAGTGGACACAAATTCATCCAAGCCCAGGAGTGGGTTGAAAAAAGAGATTCCCTCGTAGTGGGTGAAAGGAAGTGATAGATTGACGTTATCCATCCAGCACTTCTGTACGCTCTCTGATGAGAAGACAGCGTAGTTCAGAATGGCCAAAAATGGATGCAAGGTTGTTTGAAAGCTCATAGGTGCTGGCATTAAATAAGCTTTAAGCACAGCTTCTCTCATTTGAAGTGTAAGTTTAAAAGCTACTACATCTGTCCAGTCAGGATTGTATCTCATAGCTCTGAGGTCTTCATGGGGACTGTTAAAATGCTCCAGCAGTTCAGAGATCACTCTGGTGAGCACCTGGCTGACTTCAGTATCCCCTGTGCTATTTAGTTTTTGTCTCAAGTCGATGATGTAAAATCTACAGATGGAGATTTTCTCCTTCTTGCACTGGCAGTTTTCACAATGCAGTTCTGTTTCACTTGCCTTACAGAGGGAGTTTAAATTCCCCAACAACTGAGCATGAAATGATCTATTCCTTTTGTCTGCTGCTGGGAAGAGCCAGCTGTGCCTTTCTTCCTGCAGGAGCTGGATGAGGCGAAGAGCCCAAAGGTTTTCACAGGAGGCAAGTTCCTGAAGGGCTTTCTCTGTGTTTCTCCATATTTCCAAGCTGTTGCTCAAATCAAAAGAAATGGCTCCAAGGAGGCTGCAGAGGGAGACTGTGCATGCTGTCAAAATCCTTTGAACTGTTTTTCTACCACCAGCATTGGAGGGGGGAGAACATCTGAAAAAAAAAAAAGAATAAAAAATAAAAATGAGTGGGGATGTCTGATCCCTGGGATGTTTCTTGCAGCTCCTGAAAATGTAACTGGAGCTCATAGTGATGTTTAACAATTCACGTGCACTCTGAATGTACAGGGAACATGCATTAGCTGAATGTTATTGAAAGACCTGTTGTATTTTGTTCCAGCTGACAATTTATTTTAGAAGAAAAGGTGTAGTCAAGAGATTGTTTCCATGACACACTGAGCTGCAAAAACACAGGAATGAAATCGTACAGTTGTTCTGTGAGTATTAAGACTGATAAAATTATTTGCTGTAGGCTTTATTCTCTATGATACTGTTATCTAAGTCTTAAGGAAGCCCATGAAAAGGAGGGTTACTTATTTCAGTGATTACAAATTGGAACCACTGTATTTTTTTAGAACTTTTAGAATTTGTTCTTAATAATATTCTTAATAGGAATTTCCATATGACGAATAATTTGTGTTGATGTGTTCAAATGAGATCAGGTGTTTCCTACTATTGTCTAAATATTTCAGAAGGAAAATTAATCACATTTCAGTTTTGTTTCAGTTTTTATAGAAGTAGATACACATCTAATTTTTACCGTTTGAGCTTCACAATTACCTTTTCTGTTTCATTCTGCACGTAATTGACATCCATGTTCCGTACAGTGGAACAATTCCGTACATCTGACAATTTTCAGAAATATTAATCAATCATTTACAATCTTATATTAATGATACTCCTGAAAACAACTTGGGATGTTTTGCGGAAGCTGGAGACTCCTGAACAATTGGACAACCCTTATTTCCACTGATAACAATCAAACCGGAGACTGGGTTGTCGACCAGTTCATTTGGTTCAGTCCTTATTTTCCCTCCTCAGATCCCCTGCTCTTTCAGATAGGTGAAATAACATTTTTAAGAAGATAAATAAGAATCCAGTAGAGCCTGCTATTTCTCAGCAGAGGCTGATGTTGGGCAAAACATGTTCCTTCTGGGCTCTTTGCTGCAGAATAGTGGTCAACGGTTGTAAAGTAGAAGAAAAGGCATAAGAGTACAGTCTCCAAAGACGATAAACAGCCATGTTTTCTCTTATTTAATACAATTTGTATTTAATAATATACATTTCTTTATTATCAATCCAAATGTAACAACTGCACAATGTCTGAGTGAAAGGAACTGCAACTCTAGAAAAAATTATCTTTGAGCATTTCTGGTCTCACCGTGAACTTCCAATCTTTTTCTTACGCTATCCACTGCCTACCTTTGAGTTGCTGTCCTCTGTTTCTAGTCGATGGATTTACTTTTGAATCCACCAAAATACATGCCAGGAGCGAGAATAAAAACACAACAAAAATCCACCTTGATTTAATACTGCCTACCTTTCATTACAAGGAAAGAAACACCAATTTAATACCAGGCTAAAAGGTGGTGATTTAGGTTGTGCTTTGCCAAAAATCCCCATTTGTGACTGCGTGTGAGTTGCCAGTGACAGTTCAGAGGTCTTCCCCTGGCATCTGAACGACATAAAAGCGAGCAATGGGGACATGAAAGAGATAAGTCTGTGGAGATGCTGCCAACACTCACTGCTAGATCTTGCCCTTCCCCTTGCTATGTCCCAAGACCACACCAGGGTGTTCAAAACCCCTCTTAAATCATTTTACAGCGCTCCCACACTCACCTGCATGGACCTGCCTGTGCCCGTGCTGCCTTCCTGCTGGGCATTGCCCCTGCCCACTCTGCTGAGTCCCGTTCAGGGGTCCTGGCAGCTGCCACTGCCTTCAGCCCCAACGATACCGCCCTGTCTCCCCCCAAGCCCCTCCAGAGCTGCTCCTGTGGATCGGACTCTTCTGCCCGCCCATCCAGCCTCTTCCCCCACCTCTTCCCGCAGGTGAGGGCAGGGAGCTCCAGCCTTATCACTAAATATCACTAAATACAGTCCCTGACAATACGCAGGAAGAAGCGACAGGGAAACGTTGTTATTTTGTGTTGCAAAATGTAGTGTTTATTGCAGTCTGGTTAGGTATAATGCTTGTGTTGTTAAAAGCTTAATTTCCCAGCTCTTTGTGATCAAAGGTGTCACGATTATGACTTTATTGGAACTGTTTTCCTTCTTGGCATCTGTCACCTGGTTCTCTTTGGATTAGTAGTTTGCCATAACCTAAAATGCAAAACAAGTGAAAAATCAGATGGAAAGCCAGGAATTTGTGAATAGTATATGCTGCGTTGGAGAGGAAGGATTTAAGTAACCGAAGCAAGACTTTTGCTTCTCAGTCAGTTTTTAGATTAGAGTTTATCTTAATTTAAGAAATAATTGAAGTTCCAGACTTGAGCAGCATGTGCTGCCTTCCAGAATGCAACTGCAACAATCAGTATTTGATGAATACAAATCTGAGCGATAGCTTCTGAAGTCATACCAGTAAAATCTTTATAAATATAGCTCTACTATAAAGGGAGAATGCCCTCCTAAACACTTGAATTATTTTAAAGAGAAAATGATTTGGATAACTGTTTAATAAAAGGATACTACGTTTCTGCTTTTGCACTGCTAAGGGCTTGTGTAGAGAGGTTACTCATGGGGAACATAGCATTTAAATCAAAAGTGATACAGGTGCCTGAGGAGGTGGCAGAAATCTTAGTCAGAGATCGTTAATTCTCATCAGAAATCGTTAAGTCTCTGTATTCTCCAGTAGCAACATCTAGAAACTTACCCACTGGATCCAGTTGTTGTAAGCAGACACCCGGGTGAAGACAGAAGGCTTGTGATAATAGTTGCAGCCAAGGGAAGAGCCAAAGCTGACAATACCGTGCACTTCCCACCTGCCATCAGCACCTTGGCAGTTCAGTGGACCCCCAGAGTCCCCCTGGAAGGAAGGGGGAACACAGTTAATGGCAGTCATAGTGTGAATAGCTTCTCATTGGAGTTTTTTAAGCTTTTCTTCCCATATGTTGGAAATCAAGCCCTAAGAGTGGTGTTCTCTGAACTCACATTGCAGCTGGAGGTGATTCCGTCCCCACCAGCACAAACCATGGTGGGTTTCACTGTGCTTCCCCACCAGGTGGGCCTGGAGCAAGTTGTGTAATCCACCACCAGCAAAAGCCCTTGCTGCAGGTCATCTGGAAGAGGTCCGTTTGCTGGGAAGGAAGAGAAACAAAGGAGTCATGGTACCAGCTGGCACTGAAGAAAGAACAAAACTGCATTGTTAAGTTTCTTCCAGGATCTGGGTACTATCCCTCCAGGTAAGAAACTCCACGGGAGCTGTGTTAAAGGAGAAGCTGTAGAATCCATTCCTTAGCTCCATTTTTTTATATATATATGTGTGTGCGTATATATATACCTTAACTTATTAATCATTTGCAATCCATTTAAAAATGTCTCATTGTTAGAGAAGTAAAGGGCTGCTCTTTGTTCAGGAGTTTGCAATTTACTTATTGATACAGGAACTGCCTCTTGAGCCCACCTGACACTTCTGCTGAAGCCTTTGAGATTTTCTCCACTTCTATTGCCTTATGTGTCTTCTCACTTACTCAGTGGGGATTTTTAGCATTACCAAATCCACCCCTCTGCATGCTGTTAGTGTTTGCTTTACCATAGTTTCCACAAGTTTAGGATGGGGGTCCTCTAGTGCATTACTAGCCCTATTACAAACAAAATAAACTTCAAAAGTGGGGAAAAACCGTACTGTGTGAGTGAAGTGGGGCCTGATAAACCTCCTCGCTACACTGAGGCTGAGGAGATCACCTTCAGCAGCCTTTTTCTAGTCAAGCCCGAAGGAGAAGGCAGTACTGAAAGATCTTGTCCCCCAATTTTGTGAATGTCCAAGTACTTACTCTGCAGTCTTCCCCAACCGGTCACGTAGCAGGCAGTGTTGGATGAGAGGATGCTCTGTGCAGGGGGCAGGCAGGCCAGCTTGATGTGGTTAGTTAAGCTGACGTGCTCGCTGAGCTTGATCAGAGCAATGTCGTACCTGGGGGCACACACACGCACATTTGAGAGTGGGGAAGGGGTGAAGAGGTTTGCAAATAGGTTAAGACCCAGTAGCACGAATACTTAGCAGTTACACAGCACCCAGCATATTCAAAAGAGATGCAAAGCAGCGGGGAGGCCAGCACATAAGCAGTAAAGGAGCACCCTCAAAGCAATGGAGAAATCCATGGACTAGAAGACTATTCCCTGCAGAACTATCCACTTTTCTGATGGCAGCATTCTGGAAATTGCCTTTTATAGATTCTTTTCACCAAAACCAAGCATGTGTTAGGACTAACTCCAAGGAGCTGGAAATTCAGAGGATTTCTTTGCTAATTCCCTTAGCCTGCAGCAGGATATAGGGGTCCTTCAGCAACAAAGATAATAATACCATTGATCAATAATACTCTGTGTTTATGCCATTCACAGGAGGGCTTCAAAGAGCATTGTATAAATTAATTTATTCCCTCCCACTGTACAAAAGAAATCATTTGCATAGAACAGCTTCCCACCCGAGCCTAACCATGCAAAATGGCATCTGAAAATATAGTTAATCAATAAATAATTAATATTAGAAGTTCTTTATCTTCTCTTGAGGATGAAACTGGAGTTTCAACTCTTAGGTATGAGCAAACATTTAGAAGTACTGCTGTAAGATGTGGCTCTAAACATTTACGTATGCATTTGGCTGACACAAATCATGGTGGGTGGGATTCAGGCAGTTTGATTTTTGCCCTCTGTCTAATAGCTGAAAAAATACTTGACCCCGTCTTACCCATTTGCAACATTCTGTGGGTTCCAGTTTTCATTAACAATGATTTTTTCTGGAAAACTTTCAACTGATCCTTGTTCCTCAGCTGCCAGATTGTATTTTCCAAGAAGAACGCGATAGTTCATAGAAGAACTGGGCAAGAAAAAGAGCAACGGTTATGCAGCTGCTGGTTTGCTGCTCAGGCATCTGCATCTCCATCACCTGAGACACTCACTAAGAACATCCTTAAGACTAATCTCACATCAGATGCACAATTTGCCTGGAGCTGAGCCCACGTGTGACTGATTTGCTAAGGACAAAGCCAGCCTTAACAATCATTTCATCTCCGTCCTGCCAGCTCCTGCCGAGGGCTTCATTAACAAACCCAAGATGCCCCCAACCTTTGAAGGATTCAGGTAAATGTTTGGGCTGCTTTTTGAACAGTGATAAACAGCTGTGCGACAGATACAATATGTAGGATTTATAACAATAACAAGCATCCAGCCCTTCTTATTTCATATTATGACATTTTCTACAACTTAGTGTTATGATAACCAAGACCTGGGTGTACATATTCCATATTCAAGGACATAAGCTACCAAACTAAAATGGGGTAGGGTCTTTGTGAAACCAGTTTTGATGATGAAAGGGCATAGTCATACCCGATAGCTTCTTTTTGTTATACTGCCTCATAATATGAAGAGTGTAGTCAAAATGACTGGTGTATTTGTGATTATTTCTTCAGGGAGGGAATTGTTTAGTTAATCTGTGGATTTTGCTGCCATGTATATTATAGAAACAGGCATTTTAATAACAGCTTTGAAAAATAATGGTGTTTGTAGTTATTTACAGAAAGTTAAGAGTATGTCATTCATGTAATTGTATGAGGGTTTTTTCCCCTCTATGTTTATTTTAAGGAAAGTTGTCATTCTTCTTCTGACCTATTGTAATCAAAAAATGACATGTGAAACTCGGAGCTCTTAATTGGGAAAGGGAGAACTGACAATAATATGGTTTTGCTTCATTTCTCGCTGCTGCCTGGGCACAGACTGTCACTTTGTTATTTACCTGATGCAGTGGGCAGCTGTCAGCACCCAGTTGGTTGCAATGAGGGTTCCTCCACAGGTGTGATACCATTTGCCATTTGAACTGTATTGAAGGGAGGCCTAGGATCAACGGAACAAGGGAACAAGTAAGGCTCAGATTTTTTGCTTACTGATTGTTTCCATTGTCACTTTCTTCATACACCCAGAGCACTACTTGCTGCTGGGAGTTGGTGGGAGGCTTTTAAGCCACACGTTTCCAACTCCTGGACAGAGAAAAGGTTTCCTTCCTTCCCCACCCTATAATACCTTGATTTATTTTATTTTTAATGCTGGTTCTTACAAAGCCCTTGCTAAGCCTGGCCCAAATAGAGCACTTAATTTGGTTCAGAAATGCATTTTTTTAACTGCATGTATAACTACACTCCAGTAGGCATTGTATGCTCCACTGAACTTCACAGTCACCTTAAATAAATGTGGGATGGTCCCTAAGACTACTGAGACAATGTGACAACCCGCAGCACCAGCAAGAAGTGGCACATTCAGAGCTTTCTTAGTTTGGAAACTTCGGGATTAATCAGAATATAGCAGTCAAAACCTAAGATGTATCAAGTGAAATAAAAGACCTGGGTTTGTTCAGCAGTGTTGTGTGAGGGTGGTACAGCCCCAGGTGTTCCAGGGAAGGCGCAAAGGGACTCACCTGCCAGGGCCAGCTGTAAGGTCTTGCATCTTGCCCTCCAACAACTTTAGACACAAAGGGTGGGTAGGCAGGAACCCCGCAGCCAAAGGCTAGAAGATATTCAAAACAGAATGTGTTTTAAAAGTAGGAGGCACAAAAAAAGTCCGTTTTTAAAATATAGACTGTGTACAGAACATTGAAAGGTACAAATACAGGCTGTGACTTAATGCGGTACAAGTGAAGATGCAGTCATCAGTCAAAACTGGGCACTGTTATACAAAGCCTTTTTGGATGGTTTCATTTTTCTTACAGATAGTCAAATCACATTGGCTTAGCCAAATTCTGATGTGTTGGCTGAGATGCAGCTCTTAACCGATGCAACAATTTGGTGTGGATTAACTGTATTTCAGTGTATTCAAGCTAAGTAAAATAACTTTGAATTTCCTAAAGGCTGACAGCAGTGATGCTCATCAAGCCCCCGGAAGACCGGAATAGCACAGCACCTTCTTACTGTTGTGAGACAACAGCCTGTGCTGTATCTCTTTCTAATTCGTTGCAGAATGTCTAATTTCCCTAAAAAAGGAAACTAATGCTGAAATTGGGTACGTACCTGCAGCTACCAGAGCCAACACACCAACGAGAACTCCAAGCATGGTGCCAGTGAGCCGTCTGCTGCAGGTTCTGCTGTGCAAGCCATTTTATATATTATCCTTTATCTCTGCAACACATGATTTAAAATGTAGTGATATTCTGACACCAATGGAAAACTTGTGTCATCGTGGGATAAATTTTTATATGCACAAGTGACAGGAAAAAAAACAGCTCAGAAGGACCTTGGGTCCAGGCTATCTAAACAACTAGGTCCAAAAAAAAATTCTAAGTGAGCTGCACATTATCTGCAGCAGCTGTTTGCTTTCCCATCACCTTGAAAATTCATCACAAAGGTGTTTTCCGAAGGAATATATTAAATGAATTATTCTAACACTTAATGGTATGTCAGCGGTAACAGCGTCTTATCTATTTAGACAGTGATAGATTCGAACATGTCAGCGGGGCTGGGTTAGACGATCTCTGGGGGCCCTCTTCCAACCTAAATTATTGTATGATTCTGTGATTGCTTGCAATTTTATTTAGTTCTGGTTTGGTTTATGCCTGATGGCAACTACTGCTGTGTACTGACTGAAAACCTGTATCTTCTTTTCTAGCTCAATTCGCGCGTGCGTTAGCGTGCTGCACTTCTTCAGTAATACATAATGCTTTGCTGTTTTCTCTGCTTCTCAGGAATGTATTATCCAGCTCAAACAATAGTGCTTGAGAAAGCTGCATTTTGAATTTCAAATAGAATCAGCCAAACTCTGTTCTGGCATCTTGTATTTATTATCTGACAAAAGCATAAATTGGGATTAATTGAGTGCAGACTTGAGAGTCTAAAATTTTTTTTTCATTAGTTGGCTTCTTAATGTCTGAGTTTTTAAGCTACGCAACATCCTATGGTTTTCAGTTTAACTTCCATGCCACTTTAGTTTTTTCTCAATATCAACTAAAAATTAAATGTAAATTTTGGATGTTCAGTTACTGCCCTAATTTTCCTAATTTTATGGGTGTGTTTGTGAACGTGGAATTTTGTTGAGGTTTTTTAAGTCTTTCTGGGACCATTTCACAAATAACCTTCTGCTGTCTTGTGCACTGTACATCTATAAATAGAGAAACCCTATTCTTTCTTTTTCCCTTCTGTTGTAAAGTAATTCTGAAATTTCTTTTATTACATGGGGGAAAGGCTCATAAGAATCATCATATTTTTAATGTAAAATGCTCTCAAAGTTCTTTTTTTTCCCCCACTCCTGCTTTATGTATTGATTCCTTATCTGTCTTTTCCAGGTCTAGTCTAAATAGGCTGAAAAACCTTAGATTCAGAGGGCATCGTACTGTTGGCAGTTCTGCAATTGAACATCAAAAGCCTCAGCCTCCAGCTGATGCCACGGTGGCTTGGGAACAGCTCCCCAGAAGCTCTTATCATCTTAACGCCAGATGTTTCACAGCAACGAAGCGGTTTGTGGACCTTCCTTAAAAAGAGCAGGAATTTCTGGTATGTTTTCTTAAAGTGTAATAACTAATATTTCTTTTACTACTCAGTGTAGTTAGTGTACAATTTATAAGGTACTCCGTTGCTTCACTATCATTAGTCTGTTCCCTTGCTGGGTAGTAACTACGCTGGAACTATGCTAGACCAATTAGTAAGTGGAATGGCCTGCAGATAACTAACAGACACTGAAATCTGCTTCTCTGAGGGAGGTTTTTAATCTGAAACTAGGCAGTAACCTCTTTAAAAATTCAAAGTTAAATCCTGCCCCAGCTTTTGTTTGGGATCACCAAATGTTCCAAGTTCATTACTTGCTGTAACTGCATTAAATCTGCTACTTGATCATTCCCTGAGTTCATTTCTGTGTGTTCTTAAAACAAAAGCTTGGCCTGCAGGCTTCAAGATAGAAGAAGGTTACACAGAGTCAGGAAAATGGAGATTAACCCCACTCTGTGTTTCAGTCTCTTATTGTGCCTTCCAAACTGTCTGTTCCCAGATTAGATCCATTTATGTATTATTTTCCACACTGATTTCCTTTTAATCCAACCATTTTTGTGCTGGATTAAATACTGGCCACAGACATAACATAAAGCTCTGCTTGTTTTAACTGGGTGGGGAGCAAGAGGAGGAGAACAGTGATGGGGGAAAAAAAAAAAAAAAAAGGGAAAACAAAAACCGACCACACTTTGATCAGATTAGACTGAAAGATATTTATTTAGAAACAACAGCTTTGGTATTTTAAAACCAAACAACTTTTAAATCACTAGAAAGTGGGATGTCTCCCCCCCACCCCTACCCCATAGCCAAAACAAATCAATGCACAAAGTCTCAGTTTGCTTACAAGGGGAAATCTGCAGATCAGCATTTCCAAGTGTAAATCCAGAAAACAATTTCTTTAAATTGGTTTAGCACTCTACAGTCATACAGGCTGAAAAACCTGTAACCAGCTTTGATATCTACAGTTCAATTGACATGTGGAGGCAAAATTATGAGCATCCTCCCCCTCCCCCCAAGCAATAAATTAAAAAAGGTATACTAGAAAGGAAGTTATGCTCAAGTTTTCTAGTTAAGTTAACTCTCTCAAGGGAATCATCATTCTTGACTTTCCTGTAAAATTAAGAAACAAATCAAAATATCAAAGAACTCCATATTACCTTCAAGCATTTTCACCAAATGGATTACTCTTAGGGAACTGAACAGTTTACAAGGAAAAAAAAGAAACATCTGTTACACAAGCTTCTGGGATAAACTCTGTATAACCACACCTTCCAAGTCTTGGATTGCTCTCTTAACAAGGCACAAAAGGATTGTTGCTTTCAAAAGGTCCTTGTTCTCAGCTGCAAAAGTCAGATGTCTTGTGCAAATGGAGGCTGAAAGCAGGACTAAGTTCACTTGGACTCTGGGATGTTCCCATTCAATTAACAAAACAGGGTGTTATTTCAACACCATTAATCTTGCTTACTGCTACTGGCTTCCACTTCAGCCCTATTTCTAGAATCAGCTTTGCATCATCTTCACTGTAAGTAGGTCCAATTCAGATGAGGCAACAGACTGGTTTGCTGTACACTGCAAGGCTTTGTGCAGTGTGGGGAAGGAAGAAGGGTTACACCAGCCCTGGTCTGTAGCTATGAAGCTTCTCAGCATTTCAGAGCACAGTGTCAGGGACAGTTACCTGCAGTAGTGGTTAACAAGTCACTCTGTAAAAGGCAGAAGGCAAGTCTTGTGGATGACAAAGGCAACCAGATGGACAGCAGTGGAAAAAAAAGATAATTTCACCATTTCAGGACACGTTTCAGGATGCATGTCAGGGCACAGCTGTATACACAACAATTGAAATTACTTCCAGACCGCTTCCTCCTTTTGCACTGAGGTTCCAGTCATGGTCACAAGCTTATAACTGCAGTTGTCTTTGATACACATATCTATTCTACCTCTTCCTGGGTTAGTCTGTCTACCCACAGACACTTTCCACTCTCAGTTCTTTAAACAGATGACAGGTATCCAGACCAGAACTGCTTGGGATCGGACCTGATCTCCAGTGCTGAACACTACAAGGTCAGTGAGCTGAGAGGAAAACTGCACTCTTGCTGAAACACCCCTTATGTACTGACTGTCAAGTTTAGTCCAGCACCTTCTGTCCAGCCTTAGCTATCCAAAATTCAATTTGCTTTTATAATTTGGAAAAACAGGGCAATCTAAAGGTAGAACTTTTCCTCTGATAGCTCTATTTAACTCTGCCCTTTTTTAGTTCCTCTTTTTTTTTTTTTTTTTTTTAAACAAGTTCCATTTAGCTCTGTTCAGTGCTAAGGAAGCCTCTGAACAACATGGCCAGCTCACACAGCAAATCCAGTCTCGTCTTTCATTTCCACTCTGTATCAGATGCAACCAGAAAGTACCAGTACTAAGAGCAGAAATCACCATTTATTGTCTATTCTGTGCTAAGTTTTTATGAGCAACTAAGTTTTCTAAGGCAACGCAAAACAATAAATTCAAATCCTTTACGCAGAAGTGAGATGCAGTAGAGCTTGAAGTCAGAACCTCCAACTCACAGTAAAAAGCACTCAGTACTTTTCTTAGTGCAGCCAAGTAATTTGTCTGAATGGGAGAACCACCAACTCAGTACCTTCCCAAAATGGTGGCGGCAAACGTGGTTAGATGGAGGACTGAAGTGCCTAGGAATCTACAAACATTTACCAGTCGACCCAACAAGTCAGCACCTTGCCCTAAGATCAACAGCTTGCATTTGTGTGTTCTTGTACGACATCTCACGCTCACATTGGGCAGACAAGTGTGCACATCTCCCACACAGTAGTAAAGACAAATACAGCAGCTCTCACACACATTCCAGTACTGCGGAACAAGAGACACCATCATGTTACACAGCTGCAACTGTTGGCTTAAAAACAAGCAATGTCCTACAGCAATGTGTGGGAAAAGGACAGAAAAGCTGTGCCTCTCTTGATCTGCAGCCCTACAAACGTTAAAGAAGGACAGACGGTGGCTTTATCTTTTTTAATGTTTGTGAGCTGTACCACTCCACTCCCTGCCCTAATCCTACTTCTTGCAAGAACAGGTCATGGCTCATTTGTTGCAAGAGAGACTGAAAATCTTCACAGTCCAAGACTGACCCTCCCTAGGCATGGCTGACACAAAATCAGGTTGACAACACTCAGTGGAGAGCAGCCAAAAGCAGCAGCCTTATACCTTACTCCTGAAGAGCGGCTTGGCTCCTGGCCCACAATATTCATTGTAGATGAGTTTGAACAGAAACAAGTGAAACAAGGTGATTAAGGAGGCCACGCTGAACCAGAAGAGGAAGGGTAAACCCGGATATTGCTTGGCCATGTGTTCCTCGTGAGCTAGAATAGCTTTTAGATGGAGTGTGTGTCTCAGGTCCTGCAAATGGATCAAATCTGTCGATATATAAAGCAGTGGCGTGATGGGCTGAGTCACCATGACGGGGAACGTGTGACCTCGTGCTTCTGAGGTGAGCTCCACAGGCTCATTCATACAACCTGCCTCGCATGCGTATAGTCTAACTGGCTTGTCTTGGAATTTCACAGACACATGCAAGAAGGGCTTTCCTTCAGCATCCAGCAGAACCGCCAGATTAATCAAGTCCTTATTGTAATGGATCCCACGTAAGGAATAGCTGTTGTGAAGTACATCAGGGTCAGCCTGAAACTGAAGATGGTTTTCTGTGAACTGCAGACCCCCAAAGCTAAGCACCATTCCCTGCATAAGACCATGGACTCCAGCTGCCACAAGACCCTTGCATCCTCGTTTCTGGAGAGTTAGCTTCCAAAGGTCTGAGAGCTGCAAGATCTGCGTGACACTGGTCAGCTTGGCTGGCCACAGGTTCTCTGCGTGCATGGTCGCGTGGCCACTGAAGCAGTGGTCAGCATAGTTCAAGCTGGCTTCCATTTTTTCTCTGTCCTCACCACTAATGAGTGGATCCAGCAGAGGAGCTGGCATGGTTGACAACACGTAGTAGAGGGTCATGTTCACAGTCTCACTGGATGGTGTATGCAAATCTGTGATCTTTCTCATTTCAACTCCTGTAATAAAAGGGAACAACTAAAAGTCAGAAGATCACATGTCCATATGACATTAACTAGGACAAAAGAGATCAAATGAGCATCCTGTCATTCAATACCCAGGGCTTCTTTACGTGTAAGCACCCTTTGCCTGTTAAACACTGAAGCGTAAAATGTTTCCTTGTATTTTCTTTGATGCTCTCTCTTGGCTACTTGGGAGTTTGAAAGCCAAGCTCCCACTAAAGGCTCAGCAGTTTGACAGACAGATGCTTTACGGAGCTGTCACTGACTCCACAAGAATGATCTGTCAAACGAACATCTATCTTTTTACTGGGTATAAAATAGGGCAGCGACTCTTTTATGCGAGGGCATGAAAATCTTATTTTAAATAAAAGCATCCTTGTAGGACAGTCTTTAACTTCCATTAAGAAATCTGCCCTTTATACTGTCACGAGAGGTCAACTCTATTTCCATCTTAGAGCTGACACGCTGGGTTAATCAGTGAAGTTCCTGAAGACAGGAAAGCCAGCGCATCCGGAGTTATGAACAGAAATGTTCTATCATTTCCTTTATGCAATAAGAAATACTCCACTTTTGTAAAGCGCAGTGGAATCTAAACCAGAAACACTCTTTTATTATCCCATGACACACCTTTCCCTCCCCCTCTTAAGAGAAATCCGTCAGGAGACCTTACAGCAACCAAGTCACTGAGCTTCTCTAAAGCAACCCTTTGGAAGTTGAGCATCACTTTCCTCACCTGAAATGAACAGGTCTGACCAGGTCTGTTGGTGCTCATGAAAAAGATCTTCCACTCCCATCTGTATCACCTCCAGCATCTCTTTCTTGGCTGACTCCCTCAGCTTGCTGAAGGTCTCCTCCAGCCTGGAGACCTCGATGGGCTCCGAGGTGTACACCACAGAGAGCACAGTTTCATCGAAGTGGGATTTGGGTGCTACCTGCACCCGGCTCACGAGCTTCTTGGCAGCCACCACCATAAGCACCACCTTGGGGCTCCCGGGCAGCAGCAGGCGACCGGAGGAGAGCAGGAACTGCCGCTCCTCCACCTTCTCCAGGCTGGTGGCAAAGCGGCTGCCCAGCGAGGGTGCAGAAGCCGGGGCCGAAGCCTCGAAGGCGGCCACCCGGTCCGTGGGGTTAGTGATGCGGATGCGTTGCAGGTAGAGATGCGGGCGGCTGCGGTGGGCCACCACCTCCTCTCGCACAGTCACGCAATCCCCGGCACC